>JARQOD010000003.1:122460316-122621393 GCA_033576555.1 Oophaga sylvatica | reverse complement strand
TTCCTATTTTGCATCTGTTTTCTCTCAGAAAAGAAATGTAACATCAACTGATCTTCACTGTCCTATTAAAGGAATAGAAGAATCCAGGATATCTATAAACAGAAAAATAGTGAGGAAACACTTAGCTAACATAAATGAATTCAAGTCTCCAGGTCCAGATGAATTACACCCAGAGTACTGAAGGAGATAGCAGAAGAAATTTTGAACCACTGTGCATAATCTTTGAAAATTCTTGGAGAACAGGAGAAGTCCCAGAAGACTGGAGAAGAGCAAATGTTGTTCCTGTCTTCAAAAAGGGGAAGAAGGTGGACCCAGGGAACTATAGACCGGTGAGTCTGACATCTATTCCAGAAAGATCTTTGAACAAATTATTAAACAATATGTATGTAAGTACCTGGACAAGAATGAAGTGATTAACCAGAGTCAGCATGGGTTTGTAACTAATAAGTCATGTCAGACTAATTTAATTTCCTTCTATGACAGAATCACTGACTGGGTGGATCAGGGAAATGCTGTAGATATATTATATCTTGACTTCAGCAAAGCATTTGACAAAGTATCTCACACAATCCTTATTGAAAAAATGACTAAGTATGGAATGGACAAGGCAACTGTTAGGTGGATTCATAACTGGCTTAGTGATAGGACCCAAAGAGTGGTAGTAAATGGCTGCACATCGAGTTGGAAGAATGTATCAAGTGGGGTACCACAGGGCTCTGTCTTGGGCCCTGTATTGTTCAACATCTTTATCAATGATTTAGATGAAGGAATTGAGGGTAAACTGATTAAATTTGCTGATGACACAAAGCTAGGAGGGATAGCTAATACTAGAGAAGAGAGAGAGAGGATTCAAAAAGATATAAATAAACTGGAGCAGTGGGCAGCAACTAACAGAATGGTTTTTAACAGGGAAAAATGCAAAGTACTTCATCTGGGAAATAAAAATGAAAAAAGCGTATACAGAATGGGAGGAATAAGGCTAAGCAACAGCACATGTGAAAAAGACTTGGGTATACTAATAGATCACAGACTGAACATGAGTCAACATTGTGATGCAGCAGCAAAAAAGGCAAATACAATTCGGGGATGTATTAACAGAAGCATACAGTCTAGATCACGTGAAGTCATTATTGCCCTCTATTCCTCTTTGGTCAGACCTCATCTGGAATACTGTGTCCAGTTTTGGGCACCACATTTTAAAAAAGACATCAACAAACTGGAGCAAGTTCAGAGAAGAGCGACCAGAATGGTGACCGGTCTGCAAACCATGTCCTATGAGGAACAGTTACAGGATTTGGGAATGTTTAGCTTGCAAAAAAGAAGACTGAGAGGTGACTTAATAGCTGTATACAAATATCTCAAGGGCTGTCACATTGTAGAAGGATTATCTTTATTCTCATTTGCACACGGAAAGACTAGAAGCAATGGGATGAAACTGAATGGGAGGAGACACAGATTAGATATTAGAAAAAACTTTTTGACAGTTAGAGTGATCAATGAGTGGAACAGGCTGCCACGAGAGGTGGTGAGTTCTCCTTCAATGGAAGTCTTCAAATAGAGGCTGGACAGACATCTGTCTGGGATGATTTAGTGAATCCTGCTTTGAGCAGGGGGTTGGACCAGATGACCCAGGAGGTCCCTTCAAACTCTAACATTCTATGATTCTATGATAATAGATTTAACATAATCATGGTTATTTAGCACCACCACAAACCCCCCTTTGTCCGACATTTTTATTACGATATCCGATCTAATGGAAATTTTGTCAAGAGCTTCCTGTTCACATTTAGACAGATTGTATTTTCTCGGGGAGAAATCAGGATTGCACTGTAACGTTTTCAAATCCCTTTCAATGTTGTCCTAGAACCGATTCATGGCAGTTATGCTGGGCCATACTGAGTAAAAGTATGGGTTCTTAGAGGAAAAGGTGGTAATGGGATGGTGAAGTATCATGATCAAGCTCCATCAAGCATGTAAGACTAATTTGTCCCGTGAAATCTAAGTTTTTATAAGCATTGATGTTTTGAGGAGGAATGTCACGAATGTCCAAATTATTGTCGGACAAGAAGTTTCCTCATGGTGACATCCCGAACAAACCGGTTTATGACTTTAATGACTGAAAAAAATACATAAAGGGCTAACCCCTTTAACCCCTCTCTGACGTCTGACGTACTATCCCGTCCATAAAACCCGTGACAATCTGACCATGGACGGGATAGTACGTCATAGCGATCAGCTGCGTTCCCGGGGGGAGCGCAGCTAATCGCCGCCGGGTGTCAGCTGATTATCACAGCTGACACCCGGGACTGTGTGCCAGGAGTGGTCACGGACCACTCCCGCACATTAACCCCTTGCACACCTCGATCAAACATGATCGCGGTGTACCGGGGGCACAGGGGAGCATTGCGCAGGGAGGGGGCTCCCTGCGCACCCCCCTGAGACCCTCAGAACAGAGCGATGTGATCGCGCTGTTCTGAGGGCTTCCTCCCTCCCAGGACCCGGATCCAAGATGGCGCCGGGGTCCTGGAGGGAGGCGGCTTCCTCAGTGCCTGCCGAGAGCAGGCACTGAGAAGCCTGCAGCGCTGCCTGTGAGATCGCTGGTCTCACATAGTGCTGTGCACACTGTGAGACCAGCAATCTGACATTTTACAGTGATGTCCCACCCTGGGACAATGTAAAAAAAAATAAAAATAAACGTGTAAAAAAAAAAATTTCCAAAATAAATAAAAAAAAAAATAAAAAATATTCCCCAATAAATTCATTTCTTCCTGTAAATAAAAAAAATAAAACAATAAAAGTACACATATTTGGTATCGCCGCGTCCGTAACGACCCCCCCTATAAAACTGTCCCACTAGTTAACCCCTTTTGTGAACCCCTTAAAAAAAAAAAAAAAAAAGCAAAAAATCAGTGCATACCGCTGAACAAAAAGTGGAATAACACGCGATCAAAAAGACCGATATAAATAAACATGGTACCGCTGAAAATATCATCTTGTCCCGCAAAAAACGAGCCATGATACAGCATCATCAGCGAAAAAGTAAAAAAGTTATAGCTCGCAGAATAAAGCGATGCAAAAATAATTATTTTTTATATAAAATTGTTTTTATTCTATAAAAGCGCCAAAACATAAAAAAATGATATAAATGAGATATCGCCGTAATCATACTGACCCGAAGAATAAAACTGCTTTATCAATTTTACCACACGCGGAACGGTATAAACGCCTCCCCAAAAGAAATTCATGAATTGCTGATTTTTGTTCATTCTAACCTCCCAAAAATCGAAATAAAAAGCGATCAAAAAATGTCACGTGCTCAAAAATGGTACCAATAAAGACGTCAACTCGTACCGCAAAAAATAATACCTCACATGACTCTGTGGGCCAAAATATGCAAAAATTATAGCTCTCAAAATGTGGCGATGCAGAAAACTATTTTTTGCAATAAAAAGCGTCTTTTAGCGTGACAGCTGCCAATCATAAAAACCCGCTATAAATAGTAAATCAAACCCCCCTTTATCACCCCCTTAGTTAGGGAAAAATAATAAAATTAAAAAAAATGTATTTATTTCCATTTTCCCATTAGGGTTTTGGTTAAGGTTAGGGTTGCGGCTAAAGTTAGGGTTAGGGTTGGCGCTAAAGTTAGTATTAGGGATATGGTTGGGATTAGGGATAGGGGTGTGTTAGGGTTAGGTTTGTGGTTAGGGTTGGGACTAGGGTTAGGGGTGTGTTGGGGTTAGGGTTGGAGTTAGAATTGGGGGGTTTCCGCTGTTTAGGCACATCAGGGGCTCTCCAAATGTGACATGACGTCTGATCTCAATTCCAGCCAATTCTGCGTTGAAAAAGTCAAACGGTGCTCCTTTCCTTCTGACCTCTGCCATGCGCCCAAACAGTAGTTTACTCCCACATGGGGTATCAGCGTACTCTGGACCCTAAGAGTTATTGTGCAATTTGTCCTATTTCTTCTGTTACCCTTGGGAAAATAAAAAACTGGGGGCAAAAATATCATTTTTTTTAAAAAAATGATTTTTTTGGTTTTTACGGATGTACGTTATAAACTTCTGTGAAGCACTTGGGGCTTCATAGCGCTCCCCACACATCTAGATAAGTTCCTTGTGGGGTCTATTTTCCAAAATGGGGTCTCTTGTGGGGGGTTTTCACTGTTTAGGCGCATCAGGGGCTCTCCAAATGCGACATGATGCCCCCAGACCATTCCATCAAAGTCTACAATCCAAAACGTCACTACTTCCCTTCCGAGCTCCAACGTGTACCCATACAGTAGTTTTCTGCAACATATTGGGTATCCGCGTACTCAGGACAAATTGGACAACAACTTTTGGGGTCCAATTTCTCCTGTTACCCTTGTGAAAATAAAATATTGGGGGCGAAAAAAATAATTTTTGTAAAAAAAAAAATATTTTTTATTTTTACGGCTGTTCATTATAAACTTCGGTGAAGCACTTAGGGGTTCAAAGTGCTCACCACACATCTAGATAAGATCCTTGTGGGGTCTATTTTCCAAAATGGGGTCACTTGTGGGGGGTTTCTACTGTTTAGGTGCATCAGGGGCTCTCCAAATGCAATATGACGCCCCCAGAGCATTCCATCAAAGTCTGCAATCCAAAACGTCACTACTTCCCTTCCGAGCCCCAACATGTACCCATACAGTAGTTTTCTCCCACATATTGGGTATCAGCGTACTCAGGACAAATTGGACAACAACTTTTGGGGTCCAATTTCTCCTGTTACCTTGTGAAAATAAAATATTGGGGACGAAAAAAATCATTTTTGTAAAAAAAAAAAATAATAATTTATTTTACGGCTGTACGTTATAAACTTCTGTGAAGCACTTGGGGGTTCAAAGTGCTCACCACACATCTAAATAAGTTCCTTGAGGGTCTAGTTTTCAAAATGGTGTCATTTGTGGGGGGTTTCCACTGTTTAGGCAGATCAGGAGCTCTCCAAACACGACATGGCATCCAGCCAATTCTGCGTTGAAAAAGTCAAACGGCACTCCTTCCCTTCCAAACTCTGCCATGCACCCAAACAGTGGTTTACCCCCACATATGGGGTATCAGCGTACTCAGGACAAATTGCACAATAACTTTTGGAGTCTTGTTACCCTTGGGAAAATAAAAATTGGGGTGAAAAGGTCATTTTTGTGGAAAAAATATGATTTTTTAATTTTACGGCTCTACGTTATAAACTTGTGTGAAGCACTTGGGGGGTTCAAATTGCTCACCAAATATCTAGATAAGTTCCTTAGGGGATCTAGTTTCCCAAATGGGGTCACTTGTGGGGGGTTTCCACTGTTTAGGCACATCAGGGGCTCTCCAAATGCAACATGGGTCCAATCTCAATTCCAGCCAATTTTGGTTGGAAAAAGTCAAATGGTGCTCCTTCCATTCCGAGCTCTGCCGTGCGCCCAAACAGTGGTTCCCCCTACATATTGGGTATCAGCGTACTCAGGACAAATTGGACAACAACTTTTGTGGTCCAATTTCTCCTGTTACCCTTGGGAAAATAAAAAATTAGTGACTAAAAATAATTTTTGTGGGAAAAAAATAGGATTTTTTATTTTCATGCCCGGACATTATAAACTTGTGTGAAGCACTTGGGGGTTCAAAGTGCTCACCAAAGCTCTAGATAAGTTCCTTAGGGGGTCTAGTTTCCAAAATGTGGTCACTTGTGGGGGGTTTCTACTGTTTAGGCTCATCTGGGGCACTGCAAACGGAACATGACCCCCATCAACGTCTGCATTCCAAAACGTTACTACTTACTTTCCAAGCCCTGCCGTGCGCCCAAAAAGTTTCCCACCTCCCCCCACATATTGGGTATCAGCGTACTCAGGACAAATTGGCCAACAACTTTTGGGTCCAATTTCCTTGGGAAAAATCAAAAATTTGGGACTAAAAAATCATTTTTGTGGAAAATTGTTTCTTTTTTTTTTCACACCTAGGCATTATAAGCTTTTGTGAAACACTTGGGGGTTCAAAGTGCTCACAACAGATCTAGATAAGTTCTTTAGGGGGTCTAGTTTCCAAAATGGTGTCACTTGTGGGGGGTTTCCACTGTTTAGGCGCATCAGGGGCTCTCCAAACGCGACATGGCATCCAATCTCAATTCCAGCCAATTTTAGTTTGAAAAAGTCAAACGGCGCTCCTTCCCTTATGAGCTCTGCTGTGCGCACAGACAGTGGTTTTCCCCCACTTATGGGGTATTGGCGTACTCAGGAGAAATTGCACAACAACTTTATCTGTCCATTTTCTTCTTTTACCCTTGAGAAAATAAAAAAAAAGTTTGTAAAAGATCATTTTTGTGGCTAAAAAGTTAAATATTCATTTTTTCCTTCCACATTGCTTCAGCTCCTGTGAAGCACCTGAAGGGTTAATAAACTGCTTGAATGTGTTTTTGAGGGGTGCAGTTTTTAGAATAGTGTCACTTTTGGGTATTTTCTGCTATATAGACCCCTCAAAGTGACTTCAAATATGAGGTGGTCCCTAAAAAAATGGCTTTGTAAATTTTGTTGTAAAAATGAGAAATCGCTGGTCAACTTTTAACCCTTATAATTTCCTAAGAAAAAAAAATTTTGATTCCAAAATTGTGCTGATGTAAAGTAGACATGTGGGAAATGTTATTTCTTAACTATTTTGTGTGACATATTTCTCTGTTTTAAGGGAATAAAAATTCAAAGTTTGAAAATTGCAAAATTTTCAAAATTTTCGCCATATTTGCATTTTTTTCAAAAATAAACGCAAGTTATATCGAAGAAATTTTACCAATACCGTGAAGTACAATATGTCATGAGAAAACAATCTCAGAATCGCGCAGATCTGTTGAAGCGTTCCAGAGTTATAACCTCATAAAGAGACAGTGGTCAGAATTGTAAAAATTGGCCCGGTCATTAACGTGCAAACCACCCTTGGGGGTGAAGGGGTTAAAGGGACACCCAGATATGTTTGGGATTAACTCTATTACTCATAATGCCAAGGTCTATATTGATAAAATTTTTAGACCTTTTCTTGTCGCCCTTCCCTCTTAAATAAGGGACACTTCCGATTTCTTGCTTCGGCTGGAGGATGTTGCTATTGTCTCGCATATCCAACTAGCATCAATAGACATTGAGGCGCTATATATCAGCATCTCCCATTATGCAGGTTTTAGAGCAGTGAAGTATTTCCTTAGATCATATGGCTCCTCATAACAACTTCATTATAGAGCTATTGGATTTCAGGCTGAGCTACAATTTTTTCACCTTTGATGGTAGGTTTTGTTGGTATATGCAACAGATTGGTACTTATTATAAGTAAAAGGAGGACTTTATACTAACCAGACAGCAGATGGCGATAGTGTGTAATGTTATATGCTTGCTGTAATGTGGGGAGGGAAACTCTCTTGTTGTCGTTGGTTGTTTTACCTTTGCTTCCTGTTTCGTTTTCTCCACGGACTGTGTGACACTGAATTGTATCTCATGTTTATCCAGTATGAAGTAAATACTGTTTACTAAAAATATCTTGCTGTCTGAAGCTTGCGTAAGTACAGTGCCGACAATAAGAAGATGCACTCTGCGACAGGTTATGGGCCTAGACATCCCAGACACCCCAGACACTACAAGCCCAGGCAGAAGGATCGCGGTTTATAACCCCAGATAACGGAGCACACAGATAAGCTCTGTAAACAGAAGGAAATAAAACCATATACAGAGTGACAAAGGAATTCATGACCCCAGGAGCTGGATATAATTACAGAGAATTCAACACAAGCAGGACATACAGGAACTATCAGAAGAAAGAAAAAAAAAAAGAAAAAAAAAGGAGAATATCTTCAGTACAACTCTCTAAACAAGTAAGTCTATATAAAGATGATGAATAACACAGAACTGAAATTCACAGTAGCTAAACTGAATAGTGAAAATTATCAGTTACGGAAATTTAAAGTAGAGATGTTGTTATCTAAGGATGATTTATGGGAAGTAATTGTTACAGAAAGACCAGATCAAGATAATCAGACATGGGATAAAAAGAATAGACAAGCGAGAGCCACCATTAGCTTATTAGTGGATGATGCTCAATTAATACATATAAGAAATACATATAAGAAATGAAGAAACAGCGAAAGGAATGTGGGAATCTTTAAGAAAACTGTATGAAAGACCTAGCTTGAATCACAAATTATTTTTATTAAGAAAGCTTTACAGTATGAGATTGAGTGCAAATTACGACATGCAGAAACACATATTCTCAATGATGGAAGTGATATCACAGCTAAGATCTATTTGTGAAGACATTAAAGAAAGTCATATAGCAGCTATATTGTTGTGCAGTTTACCAGATTCGTATACAGCCTTGATAAATGCCCTTGAGACGAGACCAGAAACTGACATTACATTAGATTTTGTGAAAACAACACTAATAGATGAATATCAGAGAAGTAAAGAACAAAGCAATGATTCTTCTACTGAAAAGGACAGTGAAAACGCTCTTAAAGCTACAGAATGTAAAAAACCCTATAATAAAGAGACAAGAGAATGCTTCAGATGTAAGAAAAAAGGTCATTTAAAGAAAGACTGTAAAATATGAAAAGCAGAACAACAAAAATTACAACATAAAAAGCATACAAAGAAAGTGAAAAATACAATTTCCGATTCGTGTGAGAATAATTGGAATGGCACATTCAAAATAACAGACAAGAAATCATCACTTGGTTGGTTTATTGATTCAGGAGCAACGAGTCATATGACAAGTGACAAGAATTTCTTTTTTGATCTTGATTTAGATAAGAAAGAAGCCATTTATCTTGCAGATGGAAGCAAAATAACCGCAGAAGGTATCGGACAAGGTATGCTAAATTGTTCAAACAAGTTCAGACAAGATTCAAAGATACTTGTACAGGATGTGTTGTATGTTCCAAAATTGGAAGGCGGATTATTATCTGTGAAATGTTTAACAGCAAAAGGACTTACAGTAAAATTCAAAGACAATGAGTGTGCAATTATTGCAGGAAACAAGATGATAACCAAAGTCAAGGCAGATGAACAATTATATCATTTTGACAAACCAAAGGAACAGAAGATGGTATGTACACATGTGACATGATCACAAAAACTGTATTCACATGTGGCATAGACATCTAGGACATAGACACCCGGACAGTATAAGGGAACTACAGAGAAAAGAATTGACAAAAGATTTAAAGATATCAGATTGCTCAATTACCATAAGATGTGAATGTTGTATAAAATCCAAAGCCACAAGGATATCTATTCCAAAAGAAAGTGAGATGAAAAGCGAAAGACCACTTGATTTGGTGCATACTGACGTATGTGGACCCATGAAAGTGACTACATCAGAAGGCAATAGAAACATGTTGACTTTTATAGACGACTACTCAAGATACACAGTCACATACTTAATTAAGAACAAAAGTGAAGTTTTTGATAAACTTGTAGACTATGTAACAAGATCAAGTAACAAAATTTCAAAGGAAGCCAATTGTCATCAGAAGTGATAATGGAGGTGAATTTACAGGTCACAGAATAGATGACTACTTAAGACAAAATGGAATAGAACATCAGAAAACTGTTCCATACACACCTGAACAAAATGGAGTAGCAGAAAGGAAAAACAGAACTCTAACAGAAATGATGAGATGTATGCTGACAGATTCTAAACTACCAGAGAAATATTGGGGTGAGGCAGCAATGACAGCTACATATCTACAGAACCGCCTTTTTCCAGAAAACTGAAGAAAACTCCATATGAACTGTGGCAAGGTATGAAACCAAGTGTCAATCATTTAAAAGTATTTGGATGTAAAGTTTTTATATTCATTCCAACAGAAAAATGTTCCAAACTTCAAAACAGATCCATGGAAGGAATATTCGTTGGATATAGTGAAAACTGCAAAGGATATAGAATCTTAGATCCCAAAACAGACAGTTACAGTGAGTGTTAGGGTCTGCGGAACGCACCAAATATAAGATGTGGAGAGGTGCGTTCGCAGCCCGGGGTCCACCGTGCAGGCGGAGCCTGCTGCTAGTAAAATGGCGCAAAAAGCGAACTCTGTTATCCCGCAGAGTCGCCAAAATAAACGCCGTAACGCGCTGTGGCAATATGTGCGAATTCTGTTAATCCACAGAGCCGCTAGAAGGAGTGCCGCAGCGCTATATGGCGATGCGTGCAAACTCACTTAACACAACTGAGTCGCAAAATAAACACGCTAGGGCGCTGTCTAGCGTTGAAAGCGAACCCTGTTATGTCACAGAGCCGCTGAGACAAACTTCTGTGTCCTGTCAGGCACCCAGGTACACAGTGAACAGCTAAGCGAACATAGAACGTGATCATGCGCTAATGTCCTCGCGGGAGTCACCCGCAATCTATGGCGTCTGAACACCAGGCCCTGAATACGGCAATCAAACTCCTCACCGGATATGCCGGCAATCTAGGGCATCTAGGACACCGACCCTGACCAGCTAGCATACCAAACTCCTCACCGATTAAGTCGGTATTCTAGGGGCTTTTTTCAGCCGGGCCCTAACCACACACACGCATGACCACACTGGCGCTAAGCATATAATGATTGATATTAGCGCATGGCGGCCCAGCCATGCCACCCTTTTATAGCAACAGCTACAGGACCTTCCAGAAACAAGGACCAATGAGAAACTGTTACAAACACATGTAGTTACATGACCTTCCTGGCGGACCAATAGGAGCTGCTGCAGTACCTGAACATGTGACCCCTGATCTCCAATGAGAGATCTTACCCTGGGCATGCTCAGAAGGGGAAACGCAGGACTTCGTCCCAAAGACGTCTGCTCCAGTACTGGCTGTAATAGCAGATCCAGGAGAGGCAGCAGCAAGTCTCTGCACAGTACTGGAATGGGCAAGACGCTGGGACCGACGTCTCTGCTGAGCAGGCTCCACTGCGGCCAGAGATGAATGGGGGACCGCAGCGGGACCGGTTCGAGACTCCCCTTGTGCAGCAGCGGGAACTCGAACCCTAACATTACCCCCCCTCCTATGGCCCCCCCTTCTTTGGGCCTCGCTGCGCTCAAAGGCAGCGATGAGCTGCGGAGCGTGAACATGCTCGGCAGGCTCCCAGGACCTATCCTCAGGCCCATAACCCCTCCAATCCACCAAATAAAATTTTTTGCCTCGTACCACCTTGCACCCAACAATGGCGTTCACCTCATGATCGTCAGTAGATGAACCCGACGTCCCGGCAGATGACTCGGAAAACCGGGAAATGGCCACGGGTTTCAGGAGGGACACGTGAAAGGTGTCAGTGATACCAAGGCGAGGCGGAAGGGCTAGGCGGTAAACCACCGGGTTCAACTGCTCAAGAACTTTAAAGGGGCCCAAAAAGCGAGGTGCCAACTTGGTGGACTCTACACGTAGCCTGATGTTTCGGGCAGAAAGCCACACTAGGTCACCCGGAGCAAATGTAGGAGCGGGGCGCCGATGGGCATCGGCCGAAGACCTCATCCTCTCTTTGGAGGCCTGAATGGCATCCTGGGTGCGGTCCCAAATGTCCCGTGCCTCCACAGCCCAGTCTGCCACCCTGGAATCGGCGGAAGACACGGGCATGGGCACTGGTACCCGCGGATGCTGACCGTAGTTCAGGAGGAATGAGGTCTGTCCGGTGGAGTCAGCCACAGCATTATTTAGAGCGAACTCAGCCCACGGTAGCAAGGATGCCCAGTCATCCTGCCTGGCAGAGACAAAATGTCGCAAGTATGTGACCAAGGTCTGGTTGGCCCTCTCTACCAACCCATTCGTCTCGGGATGGTATGCAGAGGAGAGATTCAACTCAATGCTGAGTAAACGACACAGCTCTCTCCAGAACCGAGACGCAAACTGGGGACCTCGATCACTGACAATTTTGTCTGGCATACCGTGTAGGCGGAAAATATGCCTAATGAATAATGCTGCCAAGGCTCGTGCAGACGGTAACCTTGGTAACGGCACTAAGTGCACCATTTTGGAGAAGTGGTCGGTTATCACCCAGATGATGGTGCAGCCCCGAGACTTGGGTAAGCCCACCACAAAATCCATCCCGACCATCTCCCAAGGCCTGTCTGCCACCGGTAAAGGGAAAAGTAACCCAGCTGGCCGTTGTCGAGGGGACTTATTCTTGGCGCAGGAGACGCACGCCTGAACGTATTCCCTGACGTCACGGGCCATCTGCGGCCACCAGTATGTCCTCGCCAGCAACTCAGAAGTCCTTTTTGTCCCAAAATGTCCACCCACCCTGGACGAATGTGCCCAAGAGAGTACTTCCGGCCGCAAATTGGTGGGCACAAAAGTCTTGCCCGGAGGCACAGACTCAAGCGAAACCGGAGCCACCGTTCTTAAGCTTTCTGTGGGGACAATAAGCCGAGGCTCCTCCTCCACCTCCTCAGAGGACACCACGGAGCGGGATAGAGCATCTGCGCGAATGTTCTTCTCACCGGAGAGGAAATGGAGGGTGAAATGGAACCGGGAGAAAAACAAGGACCATCTGGCCTGACGGGAATTTAGCCGCTGGGCTGTCTGCAAATACACCAAGTTCTTGTGGTCCGTGAATACTTGAAAGGGAAGCGAGCCCCCTCCAGAAGATGTCGCCACTCGGAGAAGGCCAACTTCATAGCCAGTAACTCCCTGTCCCCGATGGAATAATTCCTCTCTGCTGGTGTAAAGGTCTTGGAAAAGAAGAAGCAGGGATGCTTCCGACCCTGGGCATCCTTTTGAAAAAGGACTGCTCCAGCACCAACAGAAGAGGCATCCACCTCTAAGATAAACGGTTTATCGACATCGGGGCAATGTAAGATGGGAGCACTGGCGAAATGCGACTTGATGGAGGAGAACGCCTTGGTGACCTCCTCTGACCACAACTTGGGATTAGCTCCCTTCTTGGTGAGGGCTACCAAGGGAGCTACCAAAGTGGAGAAGTGGGGAATGAATTGGCGATAGTAGTTAATGAACCCCATAAAGCGCTGCACCGCCTTAAGGGAGTGGGGTTCTGGCCAATCCATCACAGCGTGTAGTTTGGTAGGATCCATAGCCAATCCCTGGGTGGAGATGATATAGCCCAGGAAAGGTAGAGACTCCTGCTCAAACATGCACTTCTCCAACTTCGCATATAGGGAATTTGCTCGCAAGAGGTCGAAGACCTTGCAGACATCTCTCCGGTGGGAGGCCATATCTGGAGAAAAGATGAGAATGTCATCCAGATAGACTACCACCGAGGTGGTCAACATATCCCGGAAGATGTCGTTCACAAAGTCTTGGAAGACAGCTGGGGCATTACAAAGCCCAAAGGGCATTACCAGATATTCATAATGCCCATCCCTGGTGTTAAATGCCGTCTTCCATTCATCCCCCTCACGGATGCGAATCAGGTTATACGCACCCCGCAGGTCTAGCTTAGTAAATACCCTTGCTCCCCGAAGCCTGTCAAAGAGCTCAGAGATTAGCGGCAAAGGATACTTATTTTTCACGGTGATAGCGTTGAGACCCCTATAATCAATGCACGGACGTAATTCTCCGTTCTTCTTCTGCACAAAGAAGAACCCCGCTCCCGCTGGTGACACTGACTTCCTAATGAATCCCCTTGCCAAGTTCTCCTGAATATATTGGGACATGGCCTCTGTCTCAGGAAGAGAGAGGGGATAAACCCTTCCTCTAGGAGGCTCAGCTCCAGGCAAGAGGTCGATAGGACAGTCATAGGGGCGATGAGGCGGAAGAGTCTCTGCAGCCTTCTTCGAGAAAATGTCGGCATAAGACCAATAGACCTTGGGAAGAGGAGAGAGGTCTATGGGTATCTCAGTGGTGTTGACCTGCACGCTGTCCCTAATGCATCTGCCTTTACATAAATTACCCCAACCCAGAATTCTCCCTGAAGACCACTCAATATGGGGAGAGTGGTGGCAGAGCCAGGGTAATCCCAACAAAACCTCATCTATGCCCTCAGGGAGGATAAAAAATGATATATTCTCCTGATGGGAAGGAGACATAGACAAGGTGAGTGGGACAGACTGATGGGTGATTTGTGAGGGCAGAATTGCTCCGTTCAACACCCGTACCGATACTGGTTCAGCCAGCAACACCAAAGGCATGGTGTGGCGAGAAGCAAAGGAGGATGACATAAAATTCCCCTCTGCCCCAGAATCCACACACAGCTTGACGGGTAGGGTGGTAGAACCGTGGGTAATTATCCCCTTGAGGAGCACTTTAGGGGCAAAACTCATGGCGTCCAGTGACCCTGTTCCTACGGTTACTGGGCGCGACCGTTTATTCAGCCGCTGTGGACATCGGTTGGCAAAATGTCCCTGCTGCTGGCAAATATAACAAATCGGGATGGACGAGTGACCCGAGATTTAGATCCTGCAGGAGCAATCTCCTGAAGGTCGGGGCCTGAACAGGCGACTCCAGAGGGGTGGCGAAGGTTGGAGCCAACCGGACACTCTGCCTACACTGGGCACGTTCCAGCCTCCGCTCGTGGAAACGGAGGTCGACGCGGGTGGAAATAGCGATAAGCTTCTCCAGTGTGGCAGGAATCTCCCTGGTAGCCAAGGTGTCTTTCACATGACCCGCCAGTCCTCTCCAGAACACAGGAATGAGGACTTTATCTGGCCACTCTAAATCCGAGGCCAGAGTCCGAAATTGGACAGCAAAATGGCTGACCAAAGCCGAACCCTGGGTACTTGCCAGCAGTTTGAGCGCCGTTTCGTGGGTGACCTGAGGTCCTAGAAAAACCTTTTTCAGAGCCTCCAGAAAACGAGAAGCGCTCTGCACCACACGGTCGTCGCGCTCCCACAGCGGCGTTGCCCACTCCAACGCTCTGCCCGACAGAAGAGCTATCACAATGCCCACTTGTGCCCGATCCGTGGGGAAACGTGCAGCCAGAAGCTCGAGGTGTATGGAGCACTGACTTACGAATCCCCGACATTGCTTGCTGTCACCAGCAAACTTGTCTGGAAGCGGGAGGTGGGACAATGTAGGGACAGAGGTGGCAGAGGACAAACTGGCTGCAGCTACACTAGCACCCTGAACAGCGACTGCGGTAACATACACAGCTGAGGTTGTGCGCTCAAGAGCCGCCAACCTACCCTCCAGCTGCTGGATGTACAGCTGTAAACGCTGTTCATCCGCCATTTTACTAGCCAGACCCTGGCGCTAATATTATGTTAGGGTCTGCGGAACGCACCAAATATAAGATGTGGAGAGGTGCGTTCGCAGCCCGGGGTCCACCGTGCAGGCGGAGCCTGCTGCTAGTAAAATGGCGCAAAAAGCGAACTCTGTTATCCCGCAGAGTCGCCAAAATAAACGCCGTAACGCGTTGTGGCAATATGTGCGAACTCTGTTAATCCACAGAGCCGCTAGAAGGAGTGCCGCAGCGCTATATGGCGATGCGTGCGAACTCACTTAACACAACTGAGTCGCAAAATAAACACGCTAGGGCGCTGTCTAGCGTTGAAAGCGAACCCTGTTATGTCACAGAGCCGCTGAGACAAACTTCTGTGTCCTGTCAGGCACCCAGGTACACAGTGAACAGCTAAGCGAACATAGAACGTGATCATGCGCTAATGTCCTCGCGGGAGTCACCCGCAATCTATGGCGTCTGAACACCAGGCCCTGAATACGGCAATCAAACTCCTCACCGGTTATGCCGGCAATCTAGGGCATCTAGGACACCGACCCTGACCAGCTAGCATACCAAACTCCTCACCGATTAAGTCGGTATTCTAGGGGCTTATTTCAGCCGGGCCCTGACCACACACACGCATGACCACACTGGCGCTAAGCATATAATGATTGATATTAGCGCATGGCGGCCCAGCCATGCCACCTTTTATAGCAACAGCTACAGGACCTTCCAGAAACAAGGACCAATGAGAAACTGTTACAAACACATGTAGTTACATGACCTTCCTGGCGGACCAATAGGAGCTGCTGCAGTACCTGAACATGTGACCCCTGATCTCCAATGAGAGATCTTACCCTGGGCATGCTCAGAAGGGGAAACGCAGGACTTCGTCCCAAAGACGTCTGCTCCAGTACTGGCTATAATAGCAGATCCAGGAGAGGCAGCAGCAAGTCTCTGCACAGTACTGGAATGGGCAAGACGCTGGGACCGACGTCTCTGCTGAGCAGGCTCCACTGCGGCCGGAGATGAATGGGGGACCGCAGCAGGACCGGTTCAAGACTCCCCTTGTGCAGCAGCGGAACTCGAACCCTAACAGTGAGTAACAGTGTGACATTCATTGAAGATTTAAATGAAGACATTATGATTTCAGTTGAAACAAAAAATGAGAAAAACAAAAGTGACATAACTGAAGAAATATCTGATGAGAAATAAGTAGAAATTAATGAAGAACAAAATACTGAAAGTGAGAATCACAACTACAAACAGACACAGAACCAAGACGTTCAATAAGAGAGAACAAAGGAAAACCACCAAAACGTCTCTCATACAAGACAAGTATAAGAAAAATCTATGAACCTACCTCTTGGGAAGACATATCTAAACTTCCTGAAGAAGCTAATAATTGGATAGAAGCAACAGAAACAGAAATTAAATCCATGCTTGATTCAGATACATGGACACTAACAGATTTGCCAGAAGGAAGAAAAGCCATAGGATGTAAATGGATTTTTAAAGTAAAATACCAAACAGATGGCACACCTGAAAGAAATCGAGCAAGACTCGTAGCTAAAGGGTATTCTCAAAAATATGGAGAAGACTATGATGAAACATTTGCTCCAGTTGTCAAACACACTACAATAAGAACTTTACTTACAGTTGCAGCAATGGAAAAGATGGAACTAAGACATCTGGATGTAAAGACAGTTTTTTTGAATGGAGATTTAACAGAAGACAATTACATGGAACAACCTCCAGGATTCAAAGATTAAAGAAATCCAAACAAAGTTTGTAAACTACAGAAAACCATATAAGGTTTAAAGCAAGCAGCTAAAGCGTGGAATGACAAAATCACGGAAGTACTAACAAATTAAAAGTTTCAAAGATGCAAAGCGGATCCATGCTTGTACACAAAAAGGCTGAGTAATAGATGGATTTATGTAATTATATATGTATATGACATTTTGATTTGTTTTAAACAAGAAAGTGATAAAGAAAACATTCTAAAAATCCTGAAACAAAATTTTGAAATCAAAGACTTGGGAAATGTAAAACAGTACCTAGGAATACAGATAGAAAGAGAAGAAGACGGAAGTTTCCTACTGAATCAAAATCACATGATTCCAGACATAACAGAAAAATTTAGACTAAAGGATGCAAAAACAGTAAAGTCTCCAATAGAAACTAATTATCTCAAAGAGATGAACAGTGAAAAAAATATGCTACCAAACAATGAAGAATACTACTGTAGGAAAACTACTGTATCTAGCAACCGTTACAAGACCAGACATCGCAGTAGCAATAGGAATCCTGAGTAGAAAGGTATCAAAACCAAATAAAGCTGATTGGAATGCCGTGAAGAGAGTAATACGTTATTTGAAAGGAACTAGCAATGTTAAGCTGAAATTACCCACAGGTGATAATTGCATTTTAACAGGATATGTTGATGCAGATTGGGCTGGAGATCCAACTGACAGAAGATCTATCAGTGGACATATTTTTTTCTCTCAGGTGGACCAATAAGTTGGACAAGTAAGAAACAGTCAATTATGACACTATCTTCAACAGAAGCAGAATATGTTGCAGCAGCACATGCGAGTCAAGAAGTACTATGGTTAAGAGAATTGTTGACAGAATTAGGACAGCCACAGTTGGAACCAACAAAACTAAAAGAGGACAATCAAGGATGTCTTGTTCTTGCTCAGATGGAAAGAGTCAATCCAAGAACCAAGCATATTGATGTGAAATATCATTTCTTGAGAGATCATCAGGATCAAGGAGTCTTGAAGTTGGAGTATTGCCCTACTGAAGAAATGACAGCAGACATTTTCACGAAGGCGTTGAATGCTGATAAACATCAGAGACTAATAAAAAAGTTGGGTTTGATTGAATAAGTCCTTACTGTTGAGAAAGGGTGTTGGCATATGCAACAGATTGGGACTTATTATAAGTAAAAGGAGGACTTTATACTAACCAGACAGCAGATGGCGATAGTGTGCAATGTTATATGCTTGCTGTAATGTGGGGAGGGAAACTCTCTTGTTGTTGTTGGTTGTTTTACCTTTGCTTCCTGTTTTGTTTTCTCCACGGACTGTGTGACACTGAATTGTATCTCATGTTTATCCAGTATGAAGTAAATACTGTTTACTCAAGATATCTTGCTGTCTGAAGCTTGCGTAAGTACAGTGCCGATGATAAGAAGATGCACTCTGCGACAGGTTTTACCACCAGCTCATGGTCATAGCAATAGGGAGCCCATGTGCCCCCACCTATGCTAATCTGCTCCTGGGCTGGTCAGGGGACACCATTATTTTTGGTGAGGGAGTCTTGTCCTGGTGGTGCTTCCAGATACTTTTCCATTGGCGCTACATAGATGATGTTTTGGTCTTATGGTCCGGTAACAAGGATCATTTAGCAATTTTGTCAGAGAAGTGAACGTCAATACCATGGGTCTGATATTTACTTTTGAGATAAACTCAGATATGATCAAATTCTTGGTCCTAAAGATAGGAAGGGACGGGACAAGCCAGCTATCAGAGATTTTTCATAAACCAACCAATACAAATGATTTATTGCAATGGAACAGCCACCCCTCCACCCCCGACTCTTAAAAGAGGGATAGATAAAGTGCAATATTTTCGCATCAGAAGGAACTGAAGTTTTTTAATCAGGCTTATGACCTCCGTGACGGATTCAAAGAAAAGGGATATTCAACAAGCACCCTTAATGAAGCATTTAAAGTGGCTATGTCCATCAACAGATTGGATTTGTTGAGACCTGGAAAGAAAGAAGAGGCTGACTCCATCTTAAGAATTATAGGCACTTTTGATGATAGAGCTGGGGAGATAAAAGAGGCATTAAATGGACACTGGGCCATCCTAAAAGCTGACCGAGATCTGTGCAATCTGATTCCCCCCTCCCCATCAATCACCTATCGCAGGGGGAGGTCTATTCGGGACCAATTGGTCCACAGTATGTATACCCCACCTAAGAAACCAACAACGTGGTTAGAGAATAGGGCAAAGGGCACCTTTAGATGTGGCATATCAAATTCTGCAAATATATCGATGTGATCAATACCTTCAGAATTGAAGTGACTAATGTATCAATGCAAATTTGCAAATTGCCTCACTACAGGTGTTATTTATCTCTTCAAATGTTCCTGCCCAATTGATTATATAGGGAAAACCAAATGAGAATTTAGGAGGAGGGTGGGGGTTCATTTTGGGGACATTCTGAAAGCACGTGATACCCCCATACCTAGGCATGTGAGGGAATAACATGGTGGTAGCCTTGATAGCTTTAAATTTAGCATGATAGAGGTGCTTACTCCATAACGGACGGACAGGGGAATGGGATCGCAGAATCCTTCAAAAGGAAGCCCACTGAATTTATAGGTTCAGTAATATCAGACCTAATGGTCTGAACGTCCAGCTCCAATTTGCTGCTTTTTATAGTAACAATAGCAACCTGTCTTGTATGGTCAGATTAAAAGAAAATCTGTGTGAAGTGGTCATTTCTTTGAAGGATGTCTTTGTGCAACTATTAATCAATAGTATTGTTGGTCCATATTCGTTAGAGTTCTGCTTTTTTGCCCATTGACCCCCGATGAGCTTTGGTAGTTTGATGATAAGGCCCATAATTTTGGGGTCATGACTCATTTTTGCTAATTAGATCACAACTAATGGTCTGATAACACTCCCATGATATAGTTTATTAAAGTTAGCTACATTATATCCCATCACTTTGTTTAGGCTCTTGTTGTTTCCTCCTGTGATTATATGCAACCTTTTAATATAGGGTATTTTATCCTTTTAATACAATAATTATATCACCATTCCTAATTGTAGAGCATCAATCAAGGTAATTTCTACTTAATTTTTCCCTCACTATCAGCGCTATTTAATTGTTCTCAAAATATCACTGGGGTAACTATATGCTATTATCCTAAGTCATATTACAAGACTCATTAAAGGGTTGATTGTGACTTGTAGGATCGCTACTTCCAATAGGTGGTGCTGTAGAGTACAAGTCCTCTCTTTTTTTGAAGAGGCAATTTGCATATTATATGCTATTGAGTATTCCCACATCATTTACGCACCCACTGGCATATATTTGTATTTTTTCCAGTGCTTCTGGGTCCGCTTTTGCAGAGTGGAGGAACCTTTCAGATCTGCGCATGTGCGCGGATGAGATGCAATTTGCGCTCCAGGCCTCTCTTCCAGAAACACAAGCTTGACTGTGTATGTGCACTACCTGTAAAGCACATTTACCCTCCAAATTGCGGCGATCTTGCGCATGCGCACTATATTTTGAAAACTATCTTGCGGCCCAAGGGTGTCATTTCCATAAGTTTTATCTATATATTGGCTTGAAGTGATCAGTTATAGTGCTAATGATCAGTTATTCCAAGCTGTAAATGCTGGGCCAGACCCTGATACCTCATGCATGGCCCATGGCTGACTGCTGCATTGCCATTTGCAAATTTCTACTGTAGGTCAATTGATGCCAGTTTTCATGGTGTCTACCCCTAATTTTAGCTGTTTGCGAAGCTATTTGTCACCCCTTAAGGTGTTATGTATATGTTTGGTTTGGCTTCCCATTGAATCTAATGGCGTTCGGTTACGTTCGTCGAACCGTTCTGCGAACATGTTCGTCGAACATCAAATCGTTTGGTGAATCAAACCGAACCTTGAAAGGTTTGCTCCTCTATACTGGTTAGCCCAGGTTCCGTGTCCTCTAGCAAAAGACATTCAGTCCAGGAGGCCTACAAATTCCATACATCCAGCTTTCCTTAACATGAAAGCACATCTCCAGACCTTGCAACTCCAGACCCACCCACACTCAAATGCTCTAGAAAGCTGGGTATTTATCCTCTGGACTCCTCCCACTCTACAGTTGTTCAATCATTCTAGCACTAAACATGGCTGATTAACCCCTCTCATCACTTAGTGTGCTGGATGATTTTGATAGGTTTATATTACTGAAGCTAACAAACTCAGTGCTACATATCTCCCCTCTAGTACTATGACAATGACCTTATCACATTATATATGTATATAGTGTAATGGTTACAGCCTATGACATGGGAGACTGGGGTTCAAATCCCGTCTCTGCCCTGTGGAAAAATAACTTAAAAATACATTATAAACCAAGGCTCCTAACACTATAACACCCACTGCATGTCCACTCACTGAGAAACAACTAGTCACCCAACGCGTCAATGTCATAAAGAGAAAAAGATGGATCAACTGCACTGCAGATCCACCCCACATGAAGACTTGGAAGAACAACATGTGCAACCCCCTGAAAATCCTAATCCACCCCTACAACTAGAGAGCACTTCAGCTGATCTGAAACAGAAGATCTTAGATAAACTAAATACCATGAGTACCAGAGATCGACTGCCAAGGCGATGCACTGTCTTCATTGCTGTTCTGCATAGGCTTAAACCCCCTCAGACAGTATGCTAGAAGATGCCATTAGAGCACTTGCATCAATACCTACCACCACCATAACTCAAACTAATAAACTGCTCTATGCTACTGCCTCAGCAGTCATGGAAATGATTGCTGAGGCTGTAGCATATATATATGTACAACCAGAAAGAACAACAGAAGTATGTGCCAACCTTGAAAAAGAAGACTGGAGACAAAGATCAAGGTGACACGAAGGGAAGTCAGCCAACTAAAAGAAATACAGACAAGTGTAAAGATCAAGAATAAGACAAGGCTGGGCAAGTACAAAGGCCTGACCTCAACTAGTCTAGGACTGCTAAATAAAGGCTTACAGCACTTGCTACAAGACTAGGGAGATACACTAGAGAAGCTGAAGCCAAGAGGATAAGTGCCCTTTTCTACAAAGAACCATCCAAGGTATACTCCCAACTACAGAGTAACAGCACAAAGGCAGTAACTCCACCAATAGCAGAGACTGAACAATACTGGAGGAACATATGGGAGAAGGAAAAAAATGGCTGCGAGATCTGAGAATGAAACACAGCAACCACCTAGAGCAAGCAGCAGTCATCATTACTGAAGCAGACATCCAACAGCGGGTCAAGAACATGAAGAGCTGGACAACACCTGGCCACACCTACTGGCTAAAGAAATTAATAGCGATACATGAACGCATGGCAAAGCAGATGAACCAACTGCTAAAAACAGACCACCACCCAGTTTGGCTAACACAAGGAAGAACAGTGCTGATCATGATGGATCCTCGCAAAGGAACAGTTCCATCCAACTACCTTACAACATGGAAACTCCTGTCAGGCATCATAGCCATCAAGCTACAGAACCATATGAACCAGTACATGAATCCAGCTCAGAAAGGCATTGGGACTAACACCATAGGCTGTAAGCTCCAGCTCCTAGTAGATAGAGCAGTCGCTCAAGACTCAAGATCCAGACAGACCAATCTCAGCACAGCCTGGATTAACTACAGGAAAGCCTATGACTCAATGCCACACACATGGATCTGTGAATGTGTGAGCAGGTTGCAAGATGCAGTAACGGTAAGGAGGCAGAGCAAGGGTTAACGTGGGTTTATTTTAACAATTGATACTCCAAGCAGGAACAAAAAGTAGGGTTGTTCTGTCCTCACTGAATGAGGCAGACGTCATTGCAGTTATACAGACAGCTAAACCTTTATATACCGGGGTCCAATAAGGAGATTGTGATTGAATCTGTGCTTTTATTGAACTTGATATATTGATAAGCGGTGAAACTATAATACAAACATAATATACATACAATCAGTACACGGGCATAGTAGAATTACATATACATAGTACAATGTAAATAAACATTTACAGACTAATACCTAACCAGAGGCAGAACTGATTAGACAGGGCTAATATAGGACAGAAATTAACTAGAGAGACATAAGTACATACCGGCGATGCTATCGCAAGAGGAGAGGAAAAGATGAGCTGCTTCCTGGATGCAGGCTGAAGGAACATGGAAGAAATGGAGGGAAAGCTCCCAGAATACATTGCTAAGCTACCATCATGCATTGCTTAAGCTACCATCATGCATTGCAAAGGGAGGGAAAAGGATTTTGCTGAAAGTGAAAGAAAACATTATAACTGTGAATATGACACTGGTCACTAGAGGGAGCCAAACAAGCAGAATTATTAAACTCCTATATAAACAATGGAAAAAACAACAATTAGATGTCGGAGACAGAACAAGGGTAAAAGGGGTTTGAGCAGGGATTTGCAAATTGGAAGAAACAGGTGCGGGAAGGTTGAGGGGGAGAGTTCAATAACGTTAAACTTATCAGTCCGACGACGTCAGAATCTGGAATCCTGGATACAAGTGATAGTGCCAAGGCCATGGCACGTAAGGGGTCTGGCGTAGTCCGGAAGAAGATGGCATTCCGCGTCCTGGCGGTGACGGTGGCTCCTCGTTGTCCTGACGGGGGTCCTGGGTCCAGAAGATGAAGTATGGGAACGGTTAAAGTTCTTTACTGTTGTGAACATTCTGGAGAAGACTTCTGAGCTGAGGCTCCCTCTGGTGGTTGCTGACGGTATTGAAGCTGTATTGAATGACAAGGCTTCCTCACCTGGAAGCGGGGACTGGCAATCAGGAGAGACGGACTGGGCTGATATAAGTGAGCTGCCTTCCCATGATCCTCGCCGGTGATCAATTGTTGTTTCCTGGTCCATTTGGAAGTCAGCTGGTGTCTTGCTTTCATCTGCTACTTTCAGATAAGTTATTTGCCTGCTTGTTTCTATCGTGTTTTCTATTTTCATTTTTGTCTGCACTTTTGTGGGAGGTTAGCCGGGTTCCCCTCCAGGGGCCTGTGCTACTCTCTGTTTTTCAGTAGCCACTGTTTATTTGTTCAATGCTCTGTCCCTGCTATTTAAGTGGCTGTGGTTAGTCGCTTTTTCACACCAGAGATCTGATTTAGCAGGTGGCGAGACCATTGGTCTCAGCATTTTTTTAGCGGGGACTGACAATCAGGAGAGACGGACTGGGCTGATATAAGTGAGCTGCCTTCCCATGATCCTTGCCGGTGATCAATTGTTGTTTCCTGGTCCATTTGGAAGTCAGCTGGTGTCTTGCTTTCATCTGCTACTTTCAGATAAGTTATTTGCTGCTTGTTTCTATCGTGTTTTCTATTTTCACTTTTTGTCTGCACTTTTGTGGGAGGTTAGCCGGGTTCCCCTCCAGAGGCCTGTGCTACTCTCTGTTTTTCAGTAGCCACTGTTTATTTGTTCAATTGCTCTGTCCCTGCTATTTAAGTGGCTGTGGTTAGCCGCATTTTCACACCAGAGATCTGATTTAGCAGGTGGCGAGATCGTGTGGTCTCAGCATTTTTGAAATCAGAAGTGTTGGAATTTTTCTATGGTTTTTCTGGTTGCAGATAGTATTCTGTCCTGTCCTATCTAGGCAGTGCTTAGCCCCAGCATTTGCTCACTCTATTTTCTGCCTGCGTTTGTGTTTCATCTTGTCTAACCGCCATTATATGAGTGGGGGCTACCTATTCCTTTGGGACACTACTCCGGGCAGTTAGCTTTCCTGTTTCTATCTTTAGGTGTAGCTAGCTCTCCGGCTGTGCCGAGGCGTCTAGGTCACCGTAGGTACGTCCCACGGCTGCTTCTAGTTGTGCGGTTAGTTTAGGGATCTGCAACCCATTAGTTCCCAACCTCTCTGGGTGTTTGGCTGCCTTTGCTGTTTTTTGCTCCTGTCCTCCTCGGCTACCAAATCATAACACTTTACACTGCCAGAATCTAACGTTACTCGGCAGTTGCGTACGGGTGTATCAGGATACAGTTCACAACGGGTCACCCGGCTTCCCTGTCTCGGCAACCATGTCTATTTCCTGACAGAAGGCTTTTTCACTCACGGTCACCGGTGTCAGCGGACATTTTGCTGGTCTCTGTCAGCAGTATCTGGTTGAGGATCTGAGGCCCCTAAGACTTGGGCCTGCTCCATCATGATGCTCAGAGGTCGGAGCATTAACACTGTCCTCTTGTGCGCTGCACGTTCTCGCCAAGACTGACAGGTTTCCCACGTGCTGCGGCTTTTTTTAGCCTTGCAGCGCCCCCTATCACTGAGTGCAAAGATCGGTCCGGGTTTTCAAGCTTTCCCCCGTGCAACATGGGAGACAGCCCTGACAGTTCCAGATCCGCAACGGAAAATGTACGCCTGGTCTGGTCCTTCTCCTAACATTCCCCCTTTCTTTGTGCTCGCCATTCCACAGGCGAGAGTTCTTGTAGTATGCATTGACATTCTCCTATTCCTTGAATGATTTGTTGCCAAACAAAATGATCTTGATCATATCGGTTAGGAGGCTTTCCTGCTGTTGAGCACTCCGAACGTCGTAAACTAGAAGTAGTGGTTGAATCAAGTTGGGTAGTTGAGTCAGGTTGGACTGAAGGGGCAGGACATGTCCAGTTCTGGTGAAACAGCCATTTAAGGAATCTCAGGAGCCCTAAGGGCCTCAGGTATCTGCTCTTCTGCTGGGCCTACTTGTTTCTGTTTAGGACATTCTTCTTCTTCTTAATTGGAAGTGACTGAAGGAAGGTTCTCAGGAATACTGGTTCTTTCCTCTTCTTCTCGTGCAGGGTCTCTTGACACGCTGGGACGTAGCATGTTTCAGTGCACAACACAAGTTGTGGCATTTTCTCCTCCTTCAGGTTGAACTTCATAGACGGTCCTTGAGGGTTAACTCACCGCTTCACACGATACAGTGTTTTTTCCCATTGGTACTCTAGCTTGTCTCGAGGACATTTATCTCACACTAACACCCGATCATCGGGCTGCAGAACTGTCCCTCACAGGGGAGTTGTCTCTGGATGTTCCAACTCTTGAAACCTAGTCCTCACCAGACGATGTAGTATCTGTAGTCGATGGCGATGTTCTCCTACCCAGGTGGACACCCCCATCCGTGGGTAGTCCTCCTCTGGGTCCAGTTCCAGCTTTGTAATCTCTTTTCCCAGCCTGCCAAAGAGTAGCGTGTAGGGAGTGTACCCTGTGGTGCGATGTACTTGGTTGTTACATACCCACACCAACTCTGCTATGAATTCTGGCCACCACACCTTGCGGTTCTCCTCTAGTGTCCTCAACATCTGGATGTGAGTCCGATTAAACCGCTCGCAGGCTCCATTGCCTTGAGGATGGTAGGGCGCTGTCCAGGATTTCCCGATTTGATATAAGTGATGCAGTTCCTCCATTACTTGCCCCAGGAAGCAGGCACCTTGGTCTGAGAGGATTCTCTTCAGACATCCGTACACTTGAATGAAGATCTTACAAATGGCATGTGCTGGGAATTCTGCTGTTTGGGCCCGAGTCAGAGTCACGACAGCAAATTTGGTGATATTATCCGTCATTACCAAGCAATGTTCATACCCTTGATGAGCTGGGCCTATTGTCAAATAATCGATCATTAACACTTCTAAAGGTGCCGAGGTCATAATAGTTTGTGTGGGGGCTCTTTGCTCTAGAGGTTTGGCAAGTTTGCAGCTCCTACAGAGCCGGCACACTTCCTCTACTACCGATTTCAGCAAAGGGTGGTAAACCAGTATCTGTAGCCACTGAAAGGTCTTCTTCTGGCCCAAGTTTGCTCCTCTCTTATGTGCCTCCGTGGCCACTTTATGCAACAGCGCTTCAGGGATCACCACTTGCCAAGTGACGGTCAGGGCCCGTTGAAATTGGATCTTTCGATACAACAGTTTGTTCCTCAGTTGGAGTCTCTCCCATTACCGAAGGATTTGTAATGTCCCAGGGGACAGGGCCTCCCTCTCACTCTGGCGGAGTAGTTGTTTAAGGGCCACCAACTGTCGTATTTGTGCGAATTCTCCGTCTTCCTGTTGAACCCATACCCACTCGTCACGAGGTTGCCCTAACACATTTTCCCGAGGCACCACTTGTACTTGTTACTACGTAGCTGGCAACATCCTGGCAGAATCTCAGAACTCGGGAACTTCTTCAGCCTCTAGTCCTTCATCTCGGTTGGAACCAAGCTTCTCGTGAGTCACCCTAGATAGTGCATCTGCATGAGTGTTTTCCGCTCCCCTTCTACAGGCAATTTTATACCGATATTTGTCCATTCGAGCCACCCAGTGCTGCTCCAGGGCCCCCAACTTTGCGTTCTCCAAGTGAGCCAGAGGGTTATTATTGGTGCTTTACCAGGACTTCTGTCACGGGTGTGTCGCCACGAAGATCGTCACGATTACACAGCCTGACTTCTCGCAGCTGAGTTTTTGGTGCTTTGTATTTTTCGGCAGTGAGGGAGTTAATTCTCTCTCTCTGTGCTAGATGAGGCCCAGCCTCGCCCAGCTGCAGTCAATGCTGCAGAAGTAGGACGCCTTCAAATACCTGCCAGTCTGTTAGGGAAGTTGTCGGTGAAAGCATTCCTTGCAGACAAACAGAGCGGCTTGTGGTATTTTGGAGTTTGGAGTGAAGTGTACTTTGTGTGGCTTTTTCCCTTCCTCGCGTTATTATTTATCTCCTTACCCGTTGGTGTTCCCTCTGTTGTTGTGGTGCGAGTTTTTGTATGCAAGGTGGTTTTTTGGTTTTCCCCTTGTACTGTCTCGTTCGTCTAGTACTGTGTGTTGGCTTATGTTATCCTGTCCCCTGTTGTTGTGATCGGGGTCCTTCTCAGGACTAGATTACTGAGGTTCAGGGATCCTCAGGAGATAGGGGTTACGCTGGCGGCCTGGACCTCTGTACCTTTAACAGTACCTCCAGGTAGAGGGATTAGTTAGGGCCCCAGCTTAGGGTCAGCTTAGGCACCTGACCTCCTGTACGCAGAGACTGCGTGACATTTTCACCAACCGACAAAAGATTCTCTCCAGCTACCATGGATCCAGTAGCCAGTCTTGCTCGGCAGTTGCAGAGTTTGTCCATGGGGCTGGCGGACGTTAAGTCCAAGGTTTTGTATCCCCTGGAGCAAGCCGGACCCGAACCTAAAGTAGCTCTCCCTGACAGGTTCACTGGGGGCGGGACAAGTTTTTTATTTTCCGGGAGGCATGTAAATTGTACTTTCGGCTGCGGCCTCGGTCATCGGGGAGTTAAGAACAAAGGGTGGGAATTATCATCTCGCTCCTACAAGGGGACCCACAATCATGGGCGTTCTCTCTTCCCCCGGAAGTCAGTGGATAGGTTTTTTGTTGCTCTGGGTCTCGTATATGATGACCCGGATCGGATCTCCCTTGCTGAATCTAAGTTACGTAGGATCCAGCAGGGAGATCGTCCGGCGGAGGAATTCTGTTCGGAGTTCCGTAGGTGGGTCACGGACACCCAGTGGAATGACCCGGCTCTTAGGAGCCAGTTTTGTCAAGGTTTATCTGAAAAATTAAAGGATGTGCTGGCACAGTATGACCCTCCCACGTCACTGGAAGCCGCTATGGCCCTTGCTATTCGCATTGACAGATGGCTTCGGGAGAGGTGCGGGGTAACTCCGCCCCCTGTGATGACTCCACCTTCTACTAGGGCCCCTTATATGGAGGTTCCCCTGGTCAGTCCAGAAGAGCCGATGCAGTTAGGAGGGACATCATTCAGGGGGAGGGATCGGCAGTGCGCCACAAGACAGGAAGGTGTTTCTTCTGCGGGAGAAAGGGACATTTTATTGGGGGTGTCCATCCGTCCTTTGCAGAGTGAGAAGTCGCCAGAAAGCTATTGATCCAAGGTTCTGTGGTGGACGGCAATCTGGGAGTAGGTATTTCGTCCCTAGGTCGGTCTCAATTCCTCGTGCCGGCGGAGGTGGTGGTGGGTGCGAGAACTGAGAGGATATCTGTTCTTCTGGATAGTGGGGCCGGGGCTAATCTGGTGGATGCTCGCTTTGCCCGGGTTCAAGGTATGCGACTGAGTGTATTGGCTAAACCCATCCCCATATTCTCGATCGACGCCAGACCTCTCGGTCAGGGTAGTTTTTTGCAAGCAGTGCATAACATAGATCTTCAAGTGGGGGCGATACATAAAGAACTGTTGTCGTGTTACGTGTTGGAGGGTCTTCCCACTCATATAGTGCTGGGCCTTCCTTGGTTAACTAAGCATAACCCGGTTATTAATTGGCAATCCAGAGAGATAAGCCAATGGAGTGAATTCTGTAATAAAAACTGCATGAATACGGTCATCGGTGTGGTCGCTCCTAGGACCTTACCTCCATTTCTGGTAGACTTTGAGGATGTATTCTCGGAGAAAGGGTGTCAAGAACTACCTCCTCATCGCGTGTATGACTGTTCTGTTAAATTGCTCCCTGGGGCCAAGTTACCGAAATCTAAGTTGTATAACCTTTCTGGTCCTGAGAGACAGGCCATGAAGGATTATATTTCAGAGAGTCTGGCTAAGGGGCATATTAGACCTTCATCTTCCCCGGTGGCCGTGGGGTTCTTCTTTGTGAAGAAGAAAGATGGAGGCCTACGCCCTTGCCTGGATTTCCGTGAACTCAATCGGATTACGGTCCGAGATCCGTATCCGCTCCCACTTATTCCCGATCTCTTCAATCAGATCGTGGGCACCAAATGGTTCTCTAAGTTGGATCTCAGGGGGCGTACAATCTGATTAGGATGAAGGAGGGGAATGAATGTAAGACGGCGTTTAACACTCCAGAGGGGCATTATGAGAACCTTGTCATGCCATTTGGTCTGACTGATGCCCCGGCGGTGTTCCAACACTTTGTTAATGACATTTTTCGCCGCCTGGTGGGACAGTTTGTTGTCATATATGTCTGGCGCAGGTGTTCATTGGGGAGATTGTGAGGCTTCACGGGTACCCTCCGATGTGGTGTCGGATCGAGGGTCTCAGTTTGTGTCCAAATTCTGGAAGGCATTTTGTGCACGGCGGGGGATGCAGTTGTCGTTTTCATCGGCTTTTCATCTGCAGACCAATGGTCACACAGAACGTCTGAACCAGAGTTTGGAGACATATCTCCGGTGTTTTGTGTCAGAGAACCAGGAGGACTGGGCTTCTTTCTTGCCTCTGGCGGAATTTGCTCTTAAAAATAGGGGGAGCGAGTCCACTGGTAAGTCGCCGTTTTTTGGGGCATATGGTTTTCACCCCCAGTTTTGTACTTTCAGTGGGGGGGCTCTTCGGGGGTTCCTGAGGAAGAACGATTTTCGTCATCACTTGCTTCAGTGTGGAGAGGAGTGCTGAACAATCTTAGTACTATGGGGAACCGATACAAACATATGGCTGACAGGAGGAGAGTGTCTGGTCCGGACCTGTGTGTGAACGATTGGGTATGGTTGTTTACCAACAATATAAAACTCAAGGTTCCCTCTTGGAAACTGGGTCCCAGGTTTATCGGGCCATACAGGATCAGTTCTATCCGGTGGCATTCCGTCTTGACCTCCCCCTTACGTTTAAAATTCACAACGTGTTCCACAGATCTTTGCTTAAGAGGTATGTGGCGCCAGTGATACCGTCACCTTTACCTCCTCCTCCTGTGGTGGTCAATGGTAACTTGGAGTTTCAGGTGTCGAAAATCATCGATTCACGTCTTAACCGCCGGTCCCTTCAGTACCTGGTTCATTGGAGGGGTATGGTCCTGAGGAGAGGACGTGGGTTCCTGCGTCGGATATTAACGCAGACCGATTAATTCGGGCCTTCCACACGACTCACCCTGATAAACCTGGCTCTGAGGGTCCAGAGGACCCTCGTAGAAGGGGGGGTACTGTCACGGGTGTGTCGCCACGAAGATCGTCGCGATTACACAACCTGACTTCGCGCAGCTGAGTTTTTGGTGCTTGGTGTTTTTCGGCAGTTAGGGAGTTAATTCTCTCTCTCTCTGTGCTAGACGAGGCCCGGCCTCGCCCAGCTGCAGTTAATGCTGCAGTAATGAGATTCCTTCAAATACCTGCCAGTCTGCTAGGAATGTGTCGGTGAAAGTATTCATGCAGACCAGCAGAGCGGATCGTGGTATTGTGAAGTCTGAAGTGAAGAGTACCTGTGTGGTTTTTCCCCTCCTCGCTTATCATTTATCTCCGTACCCTTGGTGATCCCTCTGTTTTGGGGAGTGAGTTTTGTATGCAAGGTGGATTTTAGTTTACCCTGTACTGTCTCGTTTGTCTATTACTGTGTTTAGGCAATACCTTCCAGTCCCCTGTGTTGTGATCGGGGTCCTTCTCAGACTAGATTACTGAGGGTCAGGGATTTGCAGGAGATAGGGTTACGCTGGCGGCCTGGACCTCTGTACCATCAACAGTACCTCCAGGTAAGGGATTAGTCAGGGCCCCAGCTTAGGGTCAGCATAGACCCCGGACCTCCTGTATGCAGTAACAGCGTGACAGGCAAATGAACAAATAACAGTGGCTCCAGAAGAACTGAGAGGAGCCCAAGCCCCACGGGGGGGGGGGGGAGAGACCTGGCTAACCTCACAGAAATGCAGAGAAATATGCAAATGGTAAGCACAAAAACAAAAAACAGAAAATATCTTATCTGAGAGAAGGAGAAGAGGCAAGACTCAGCAAGCTTCCAAGTGAACCAGGAACCACAGTTGAGACAAGAACAATTGATCACCGGCAACCATGATGGGAGGGAACCTCCCTTATATAAGACCAGTCTGTAACTCCTGATTGCCAATCCTCATTGAATGGTTCAGCACTGTTTGTAACCACCAGAGGGAGCTTCTGCTCAGAATTCATTTCTAACACATTCACAACAGCTGCGCTTTCAACCAAATGAAAGGGCATCATCTCTAATGAGATCAGTTTGGCAATGTGGTCGTTCAAAGCCAGTGAGGTTTTGTAGTCCGTCCACGCTTGCAAGTGCATGGTGTTTAAATGTCTAAGCATGCAACTGGTATTCAATTTTCGGAGATTTTTCCCTCGGCTAAAGGTCCTTCCGCACTTCTTACAGATAACCTTTGCCTCATCAATAGGATTTTGGCAAAAAAGTGCCACACTGCGCTCTTCCTACTATGTGATACATTTTCAGGGCTTGCACACAGTGCTAATTTGACTGTCTGGTCAAGCTGTCCTGCAACTCTTTTTGTTTTTTTAACACGTTTTTGGACTACTATGGGCCTGCCAGATAACTGCAGCTGTGATGTCGATGCCTGCTGCGGATACTCCTACTCTTCTGAGCTATTGACAGTTGCACCCTCTTCCCCCAATGGATGCCAATCCGGGTCAACAACTGGGTCATCCATCACCTCCTCTTCAATTTCATCTGCACCTTCCTCTGTGTCACCGTGTAAGGTATTAGAGTATGCGGGAAGGGGCACCAGAGTTACATCAGGGTCAGATTCTGGCTCAGTAGACTGCGAGGGCAATGCAGTGTTCTGGGTGAATGTACCAGCAGAATCATATAGCAGTGGCTGTGCATCAGTTCACTCCATGTTATATTCATCTTGGACTGGGGAATTCAGGATTTGACTTGATAACCCAGGCATGGTATGTGAAAAGAGCTCCATGGAGTAATCTGAAGTGTGGCCTGCTGCATCCTTCACTTTTGGTGGGGGTGAAGGACACAAGGAAAGGTGTCGTTCCTTACCAGTAGCCTGCACTGACGACTCAGTGCTTGCATTTTTTGAAAGTTTAGAAGAGGAGGCGATAGAGCTGGAGGCTGTTTCGGCAATGTAAGCCAAAACCTGTTCCTGATGCTCCAGCTTTAAAAGGGGTTTACCTACTCCCAGAAAAGGGAGCCTTCCTGGCCTTCTGGATCCAGACGATGACTTAGGTTCAACACCTCCTGCCTTAGGTGCTATTGGGCTTTTCGGACTACCAGCAGATGCACCACCACCACCACCATCATTCCCAGCTGGCCACCCCCGCCCACGTCCGCGGCCTCTTCCGCCATACTTCCTCATGTTTGGGAAAATGTACCAAAAATACCAGCAGATATGTGGTACTGTATGAGGAGCGTACAGCTGTATATCACGTAGGGGAAAATTTAAATCTCCGTATATATATTTCCAGAGTCACACACAGACGCTCACTCAGTATGGATTTGACCATAATACAAAGAGCAGATACACGGTACTGTCTCAGAAGCGTTCAGCTGTATACGGTGTAAGGGAAAATTGCAATCTCCGTTTATATTTCCGGAGTCACACACAGACGCTCACTCAGTATGGATTTAACCGTAATACAAAGAGCAGATATACGGTACTGTTTCAGAAGCAGACAGCTGTATACGGTGTAGGGGAAAATTGCAATCTCTGTATATATTTCTGGAGTCACACACAGACGCTCACTCAGTATGGATTTGACCATAATACAAAGAGCAGATATACGGTACTGTCTCAGAAGGGTACAGCTGTATACGGTGTAGGGGAAATTGCAATCTCCGTATATATTTCCGGAGTCACACACAGACGCTCACTCAGTATGGATTTGACCATAATACAAAGAGCAGATATACAGTACTGTCTCAGAAGCGTACAGCTGTATACGGTGTAGGGGAAAATTGCAATCTCCATATATATTTCCGGAGTCACACACAGACGCTCACTCAGTATGGATTTGACCGTAATACAAAGAGCAGATATACGGTACTGTCTCAGAAGCGTACAGCTATATATGGTGTAGGGGAAAATTGCAATCTCCGTATATATTTCCGGAGACACACACAGACGCTCACTCAGTATGGATTTGACCGTAATACAAAGAGCAGATATACGGTACTGTCTCTGAAGCGTACAGCTGTATACGGTGTAGGGGAACATTGCAATCTCCGTATATATTTCCGGAGTCACACACAGACGCTCACTCAGTATGGATTTGACCGTAATACAAAGAGCAGATATACAGTACTGTATCAGAAGCAGACAGCTGTATACGGTGTAGGGTAAAATTGCAATGTCTGTGTATATTTCCGGAGTCACACACAGACGCTCACTCAGTATGGATTTGACCGTAATACAAAGAGCAGATATACGGTACTGTCTCAGAAGCGTACAGCTGTATACGGTGTAGGGGAAAATTGCAATCTCCGTATGTATTTCCGGAGTCACACACAGATAGTCAGCATGTGTTTGTCCGTGATACCAGCCGGTACACGGCAGTGTGTGAGTAGCGTGTAGCTCTATACGGTGTGGGAAAAATTGAATGGTCGTTAAGTGTGCAGAAAAAAATAATCAAAGTATTAGTGCTGTGTAAAAAGCAGTCTGCACAGCAGTGTACACACAGCAATACAGCTAGCAGGCAGTCTAATAACCAGCACTGCTGCACACAAGAAAATCCTCCCCTGTCACTGAACACTAACTGTACAGCACAATTGATATCAGCACAAGCACAGAAGAATTTCTCTTCCCTGCCTAACTCTCTCCCTACTGATAAACAGCGTCAGCAACCTCTCCCTACTGTTAATATCGGCAGAAGTAAAATGGAGGTTGGCGGTGAGGGCTTTTATAGACACTATGATGCCCCCCAAAGCAAGTCAATTACTGCAATGCCCTTCTCTAAGATGGTGGTGGACGCTGCCCATGTCATCTCGTTGCCCACAGTGTACGTCCTTGCTCATTGGCTGAAAAAAGGCGCCTGCAAGCATTATGGGAAAACCGACTTGGGCTCTCGGGTCGACGACCGCATGGCTGACTGCACGCTATGGTCGGGTTTCGGCCTTCGAAACCCGACTTTGGCGAAAGTCGATGACTTTTGAATCTGACCGACCTGTTTTGCTCAACTCTACTCGGGACATTGCATTGTACCATCTACCCGGAATTGCTGTAAGACCCTGAACGTAAGGAATAAAAATAATTACAATGTTAATCTGCCTGGTGCTTATTACAACCCACAACCTCAGATCCTCACAAGTGGTGAGCAGTGGTGGGATCACCTATCTCTGGAACAGCATACCAGGTGAAGTTACTGTGCGGTGACTTGGCAGAAGAGAAGGCAGACTCCATCTACAAAAGGCTCAAGAAGGACAAGCAGAGAGCCCATTGCTCTGGGAGAAAGCTACAGTGGTTGCCGGAGGACAATTGGGAGACTCTAAGGCGAGGTTCACATTGCATTATGGCAGTCCGTTTAATAGATGGTTACAAATCGGCATTAACGCGATGTAACGCATCCGTTAATGCACTCATAGACTGCCATAACCTAGTGCATCGCTAGCGCATATCAGAATCGGCATGTCTTAGCGATGTCCCATTATGCTGTGATGGAACCTCGGACGCTGTCAACCGCGTTCGAGGGTCTGTCATGGCTAGCGCAGAACGAGCAGCTGCACTAACGTGATCGCACAAACTAAAAAAAATAAACTGGTGTTAACACAGTCCGTTTAACGCATCCGTTAAACGGACTGCCTTAACGCAATGTGAACCTAGCCTAATACACTTGGTTGACTTGAACCATAAACACCCACAGGTGGAGGCCAGCTCAGTAGTGGAGGAGGGCTGCTCCATGGAGGGACCACACTAGGGCTGTCATCCAGATGGCAGAAGATTGACCAACTGAGTTGAGGCGGATGCTGGCCGTGCTAGGAGAGCGGGCCATGAAGATAGAGTGGGCAGCAGTGTAAGCAAATATCTGTGTGTGCATGTTGCAGTACCCCCACCCACTCCAGTGCAAATGACAGTAGATAACAGGAGAGAGGGAAATGCATCTTTAAAGTACCGGGAAATACCACAGTTCAATGAAGAAACTTCGGATATTGATGAACATCTCTGGTTATTTGAGAACTTCTACCTGCTGCATGAGGTGTCAGTCGGTGACTGGCCCAGATTTTTGAGCGTTGGCCTGACTGAAAAATTAAGAGAAGCTTTTAATAACTTCTGTGGATCAGCGGTGTTAATATATCTTTCGCAGCACATTACTAGAGAGGTATGCCGTCATCCCCTATACTTACTGGAAGAAGCTTCAAGAGACTGACAAGCCTGGTGCACATATGCACATTACGCACAGTATGTACGCAGTGGATAGAAGGACTGGGGGCTCGTGAAGGAGAACATGTGTTGGATATATTCATGCTGAAACAATTTATGTCCAAGCTCCCAGGTGGCTTAAAAGAATGGGTGGCGGATAGAAAACCAATCAGTGCGAATGAGGCTGCAAGATTGGCTGATGATTGGTCTGCCAATTGACCAGGGCTATGTGGAAGTACAGCCCAACTGAGTCAGGAACAGGGGCTTACAGGGAGGTCAGTGAATCCTATGGACCAAGGAGAGGAGGAACTGTGGAGATTTCAGACTTCACAAAGAGAGGGGGCTAAGCTGCCATAAATGTGGAGACATGGGATACTTTGCCAGGGAATGCTGGGAATGTTCTATTCCACATCAGCCGCATTCTGAACCAGTGAACACTGTGCTGCATTGCTCCATCTGGTGGAATACAGGTCTGCTCCGCTACCCATGACTGAACCCACAGAGATGTAAGGAGACATTGGTGACCTTTTCTAAGAATAGGACATCAACCTGGACAACCCCTTTAATCATTGTTTCCATTAGTACCAGATTTTTTCATTCTTTAGCCTCCATCAACCAAAAACAATTTACTTTAAAAAACTTAACAATTCCACTCTTTCTATCAAAATTGATCTGGTGCCCACCTGAGAAAACCCAGTGAAAATTGCTTTGTTCTGGCACAATTTATCGATGGCTCGCAGCATCACATATGAAGCTGAATCAATTTTGTTCACGACCTGCAGAGTTGGACACAGCTGTTGAAATGTCAATCACGGAAAATGTCAGAGTTTTACAAGCAATATGTCTATTAATCAACTGCTGGGGAGGGAGTAATAAGGAACCTAAGGACTTAGTGGCACTGCTTGCTGCATTGGAATGCATTAATTAAAACAAAAGCTGTTGGATTTTAATAAACCTCTAAACATCTGACTAATCCTGAGATACTGTGTTGCCTTCAGAAAGCAGAAAACAAATTTGTTGCCCATGAATTTTGGATGACATTGAAAGAATAAGGCTATTTGATTATCTTTCCTGAAGGTAACAGCAGCACATTAGAGCAAAGTAGACAATACCTTCATTTGGAATGTCTGCTTTTTATTAAAGGGGTGTCTTATCTCACTAACCTCAATCTATGTTCCCTGTCCAGAGCACATGAAATATGTATTGAACATGTCTCCAATTTTCTACGTAAATATATTTCCAAAGGTGCTATTGATATGACATTCTCACCAGATGTCAGCAACAACCCATCCAATCCACAATAGCAAAGAAATCAAACCTTAGATGTCAATAAATTAAGTTATGTGTAATAATGAGAAATGACATAGGGAAAAAGTATTAAACACATGAAGAAAGAGCGGTGCAAAAAGCCATGGAAAGTCACAACACCAGCTGAAATCTATCAGTAATTAGTAAACAATCCTGTCGCTTAGTGAAAAATAATATTAACTGGTTCAACTGATGGCCTATGAAAAGGTGTCTCGTTACCAACATGCCACACAAGAAACGTCCCATGGTGTGTAAAGCCAGTGAGCTGTCTCAAGACCTTCACAGCCTTATTGTTACAAAACATACTGATGGCATTGGTTATAGAAAAATTTCTAAACTGAAGGTTCCAGTGAGCACTGTTGGAGCCATAATCCAGAAATGGAAAGAACATAATTTCTCCATAAACTAGTTATAACTAGGTCTCCCTGCAAGATTTCTGACAGAAGAGTGAAAAGAATTGTAGAAGGGAAGTGCCCCAACATGTATATCTTTATATAGAGATGTGTATAGTGAATGTTTTGTGTATATACACATCTATATATACAGGCTTGGACTGGCCCAAAGGCTAACAGGGGAATCCCCTGGTGGGCCCCTGTGCAGATCTTGGCTTCCAACCCCACTGTATGGGCAGTACTTGGCATAATTCACTTGATTCACTCTGTACAGAAAAAAGAAGCATCTGATCATTCATTAACCAAACTGCTCAGTTTATTATTATTATAAGGAGATAGAGGTAAATTTGTGAAAGAGATTAGTGTAATATTTGTATGCAGGTGAAAACTAGGCCCCCCAAAGTCAGTGTTACTGGTGGGCCCTAGGAACCCCTGTCCGACACTGTATATATAATTCCCCCACATGTATGCCACAGGGAGCAGTCCCCCTCATTCAGCTTGCTTCTTAAGACAAAGAAAGGCCATCAATGTGCTGGTAAAACAAGTTTAATCAGGATTGAGGGGATGTATCTTAGTGGACATCATCCACTACACCTGGGGCTGGACACACCTCTTTTAGCTGGACAAAATAGACAAGACGTGCTCTTGTCTGATCTCTTACTTGCTCCTGGGATGATGATGGACACACACATGGCGTCTGAGTATAATCTGTAAATCTGGGGCCTCCGGCAAGATGGCCGCCGCATACTCTCGTTCAAATCTCGGCAACGAGATCTCTTCCCTCAGGACAAGATCTCGTTGCCGAGATTTGAACGAGAGTATGCGGCGGCCATCTTGCCGGAGGCCCCTGGCGGCCTTCCTTCAGCCCGACACCGCGTCGCAGCTGCGGGGGGGCTTTCCGGCTGGGACGAGATGCCGGCGGAGCCCCCCACGCAGCCCAGAGGCCCGCTTGCTGCCCGAACACCACCACCGCACCACACTTTGGATCGGGACCGCCACCGGAGGCACCGGCACCGCGTCGCAGCTTCGGGGGGGCTTTCCGGCTGGGACGAGATGCCAGCGGAGCCCCCCACGCAGCCCAGAGGCCCGCTGCTGCCCGGACACCACCACCGCATCGCAGCCAAGCTGCATTGGGAGCGCCGCCGCCACCGGATTTGTGAGTATATGGCCACCCTGGCCACCCCACAGAACACAGCCACCCCACATAACACAGCCACCCCACAGTGCCCAACCACCCCACAGTGCCCAACCACCCCACACAAGTGGTAAGCTAAATTCGGACTGTAAGACGGACCCCCATTTGACACATTATTTTTTTTTCCCAATTTTCCTTCTGAAAATTTGGGGTGCGTCTTATGGTCCGGTGCGTCTTATAGTCCGAAAAATACGGTACTTAACAAAAAAGTGTGTAACAACTGAAATTATGTCTTATATTCTAGGTTCTTCAAAGTAGCCACCTTTTGCTTTGATAACTGTATGTTATTTTGCTTTAATTATTGCATTGTTAACGCTGTTACTTATGACTTGTATTTTGAAACTGTTAAAATGTAAAGCGCTGCGGAATATGTTGGCGCTATATAAATAAAGATTATTATTATTATTATTATTATTATTATTATAGACTGTAGACTTGTGTGTGTAATAAATATTCTTTATTGATACACTGTTTTGCCTCACTTAGCATATAATATAAGGAAAAAATAATGTTAAGGCATTACTAAGTGGATATTAATTATTTATTGTCAAGTTTGACACTAAGGCTAAGTGCATACGTTCAGGATTATTCGCGGTTTTTTTCGCGGCAAAAAACGCTTAAAAAACGCATGAATTCAGCATCCTATTAATGAATGAATGAATTCTGCTATTTTTGTGCACATGGTGCGTTTTTTTCCACGAAAAACACATCGCGGAAAAAAAAAAACAGCATGTTCATTAATTTCATGGAAAACTAGCGTTTTCCCTGCTATATTATTGAGCTAGAATGTTCAGGAAAAATTTGCGGTAAAACAGCGCAAAATCCGCGCTAAAACGCGCAAAAAGCGCAAAAAAAGCGAGAAAAACGCATGTGTTTTTACCACTGAAAAAGTCCATTTTTGCTCAGGAATTTTCTGCAAACATTCCTGAACGTGTGCACTTAGCCTGATAGTTATTATCGGACCTCAATAGAGGTGCAGGGAGAGCTCCACCTTTAATAACTATAATTTTAGTTATTTTTGGAGAAAATCCCGATCCCTTTAACAATGGCGAGCTACAGCCCACTGTTGAGATTTTGTTTTTTTGTGTTTTGATCGTTTGTGAACTGATCAGGCCAGAGGGACATGGATAGATTACATTGCTACAGGGTGAACTGTTGTGTAATTTTGTATGTTCAGAGCGCTGATAGTTCAGATGGGTGACTCAGATTTTCAATACGAGCTATACATATAACAAAATCTTTAACAGAGAACCCAATCTTTTGTTACCAGGCAGATTTTTAACGTTTTTCTTTTTCCTTTTGAGAGTTTGGGGTGATCTTTAACAATCCATTCTTCCATAAAGTCATAGTCGTTCCCAAGGAAAAGTCCAGCTGGTCAGGAAAAAGCGATCCAGAGGTATAAGGACCTTTTCAAGCAGCAGAGAAGGGACAAGGAGGACGACCAAGATGGCTTCAAGAAGAGTGAGAGCGGACTTATCAAACCTTAAAAGATTAGCAAAACAAAGTAAATTTCACCCAGTAACCCCGACCATACCCATGATATGGAAATTTAATTAGGATAAAAATATCCTGTGTTTGCTGCTTGCCATGTCCAAATCTCTATATAATGTCTTTTTGAGCGCTCAGAACGAAATGAGGACTGTCCACACGCAAGTGTCAGTATAACAGTTCGTCAAAGACATACATTTATTATTCATTCAAGGTTTTATACGTTTACAAAAAGGGGCTGGTTAGTCAATTAACATACAATTAAAAGCTGCTAGATTATTGGCTGTTCTAGTGTAAATATGATAATTATGATAATCATGATTAAAAGAGCTGAAGTTGCAGAATTATTGTTTTATATTCTTGTGACCTAGTTGCCTTGCATAACTATAATGTAAACAACAGATATCTAATAGGACATTTTGTACTTCATGCATTTGTTCCTTTACGAAGGTCTTATGGAGGCCAGATTTCTTTAAAACGACTGATTATATCTGGCCTAGAAATATGTGAGCACAAGGTTTTTTAGCAAGTGAAATCTATCTAACTGTGAACTGTGAATACATATATGTGAATATACTTTGAATATATGGAATACATATATATTTCCATGACAGTCCCCCCTTAGATACCACTTGCCCTAAAAACCTGCTCCTGGCCCAAAGCGCTGCAACTCTTTTGTGCTGCCGGTGAGTTGAGACACCCCTAGTACATGCCTCCCCCACCGAATACAGACTTTTCGCAAATGGGCGGTCAGGAGGACTGTCCCTGTCGGGGGTTTATGTGTTTGCAATCATAATCTCATAGTTGATATGATGTTTCATCAAGGATGTGTATTCTCAGTCTGGAGGTAGTTCGGAGATCTGGTCAAGCCAGGCAGTTCCATCCGGACTGGTGCGAGGTCCAAGATGGTGAGTGGCATCAAATTGGTTGTCTCCTGAACAGTTTTTTCCATTATCCTGCGGATACAAGGAATAACACAGCAACCAGTAATTAATGCAAAAATGAGAACCCCCATAATGGCTGTCCCAATCTGTGCCAACATTTTCTGCCACCCACTCATCCACCCAAAGTATCGATCCCATGGGTCAGTGACACCTGAGTTCTGTTTCAGTTCCTCTGATAACTCAGTAAGTTTCTGTATTGCCATTGTGACTTTACCATTTGGGCCAGTGTTGTCTGGGATGTAGGTGCAACAGGTGTCTTTGATCATTTTGTAAACACCTCCTTTCTCAGCTAGAATCATATCCAAAGCCATTCTATTCTGGAATGCCATAATGGAAGTGGGGCCTAACTGTGCTGCCAAACCTTTTACAGCATCTATGGTGAAGTTAACAAATCTCTGCTGGTTATAATAGATGTAATTTATCCAATCAACATTTTTGTTTATAGTTACTAGTGGCAATAGTGACTCAAATCCTGCTTTAACTTGGTCTCTGGCCTTGAACTCATCAGGTAGGTCATCTGGTCATCTGTCTGGTCAGTCAGAGCATCCACGACATCCTTCATGGCTTAGGTGTCTCTCCTGGTACGGGAGCTTCCTTGCAATGCGATACGTGGATTCAAACAGGCTTTCCCTCTAGTTACACAGAGGTTGATGTCATCTGGGGCTCTTGGACAGGATCATCAAATCTGGCAGTGAGGAGAAAAACTCGAGAATGGACATTAGTTTTTGACCAATTCAATTACATAAGTGTTATGATTTGGTAGCTGAGGAGAGCAGGCAAAAAAAAAAAAAAAGCAATACACCAGAGAGGTTGGAATCTATGGGATTGCAGTACCCTGACTAACCACCACAACTAAAGGCAGCCGTGGAGCGTTCCTACGTTGGTCCTAGACGCCTCGTCACAGCCTGAGAAGCTAACTACACCTAAAGATAGAAAAAGGAAAGCTATCTGCCCGGAGCAGATCCCCAAAGAACATAGGAAGCCCCCAAACATGTAATGGCGGTTAGACAAGAGGAAATACAGACACAGACAGAAAATAGTATGAGCAAACGTTGGGGCCCAAACTTCCTAAATAGAAAAGGATAGGAAAGGCACTTACTGCAACCCAAAAAAACCCTGAAAAGTACCAACTCTACTAATTACAAAAACACCTGAGATCACACGACCTCTACCACCTAAATTAGTTCTCTGGTGTAACAAAAACTAAACAGCAACCACTGAAAAAAAACTGGAAAAGGCAAATGAACAAACAGTGGCTGAACTAAACTGAGAGGAGCATAAGCCCCCCGAAGGGGACCCGGCAGACCCCCACAGAAGTGCAGGACAAAATGCAGGCACCAAAAAACTAAAAGAAGAAAATGTCTTATCTGTTAGCGAAGATGCAGGCACGAAACAGCTTTTCTGGGTCTCTGGGAGTGTGCCTTACGCTAAACAGTGCAATTTAGGAGTGTGTCATGCCATGGTTTGCGTGTCTCTTGGGCAATTTTTCAGCATTCTATTCTTAAGTGTTTCATTCAGTTTTTTCTACCTTCCTGCTGCTCTGGGGGTGGTAAGGAGTGTGTAGGCCTAAATCTGACCCTACTGCTAATCGGGTCTTGTGTGTCAGATTTGCTGTGAATGCGGGTCCCTGATCACTTTCTATCATTTCTGGAACCCCGTATCTGCACACTATTTTCCGAAAGTAGCTTCGTTGCAGTAGTCTTTGCTGACTTGGAAGGCTTCTGTTCATCTTGAAAATTACTTCTTTTGACCACAATGGCGTATTTGAATCCTTCACTTGGCGATATCTGGATGTGGTCTATCTGGATCCTTTGAAGCTGGTAAAGTGGTCTTTCCAGATGAGGTGAGGGGGCTTTCTTCCATACGTCCAGGCTTGCATTTGCCGCAGGTCAGACAGCTGCTGGTGAATTTGGCTGTTAGGGTGGAGATCCCTGAAGCGAACCAGTAAGCACCAATCAGATCATTCATTTGTGTCTTTGATATGTGGATGTGGGTCCATCTACCCATTGGACCACCATAGGGTGCATACTTTGTGGTAGGCAGAGTTTGAAGTCTATTATTGATAGCCTTCCTTCTTCACGTGTTGCTTTTTTTTTTTTTTTTCGCATTCAGCTCTTCTTCTCCTTTTGGAGCTTGGTCTTGTAACTTCTTGAGCAGATTCCAGGACGTCTCTTTGTCAGGTTTCTTGTCTTCAGTGTCATGTAGTAGCCGTCCGGCTCTACGACCTCTCCCACTTCTCCATGTTGTCTTCCTTTGGCTGCTTCTTTGGCTGCCATGTCCGCCATGTTATTGCCTCACGCCTCTTCTGTTTCAGTTTTCCATGCACTTTGATTTTTCAAATTGCCACCATTTTGGAAGTTGAGTATACCCAGTAGGTCCCTGAAGGCTCCATGATGCTTCACGGTTGTCCCGTTTGCTGTGATGAAGTCCCTTGTAGCCCAGATGGGTCTAAAGTCGTGTGCTATGCCATGCGAGTACCTGTAGTCCGTGTAGATGTTTGCAGTCTTGCCTTCTGCCATCTGGCAGGCCTTCGTCAGCGCTATCAATTCTGCTTCCTGGGCTGACAGGCTAGGTGACAGACTTCTGGACCACAGGATTTCTTGATTGCTGGTCACTGCACTTCCTGTGTTGAAACTTCTTCTGGAGCCATCCAAGTATCCCCCCTTGGGAGTGGGAGTAGAGTGGCCGGGCTGAGGACTGTAGGTCTGGAGACGGTGACATTATGAGACAAAGGCAATAGAGGCGCCACAAAGATGCCTGGCGGTGGAGAGATTACTGTTGGTTGAGCTTGATTGAAGATTGCCAAGATGTCATGTGGAGTGAGAGTTTCCAGTGGCTGTCCAAAGTGATGTCAGCAACCTTGTCCAGGAGGGTGTGTGCTGCAGATACTGCCATCAGGCAGGAGGGTGTTCTTCTTGCAACTGGATCCAAGCGGGCTGAGAGGCAGCCTAAAAGTCTCTGTTTTCCCCGTGAATCCGTGCCAGGACTCCAATAGCATGACCTTCTTTCTTCCATCAGGTAGACGGAAAGACTTTTCATAGTCAGGTAGGCCTGGTATTGGCGCTGAGACTGTGGAGTTCTTCCAATCTCCTGAATGGGTTGAAGGCTGCGTCTGATAGAAGGAGCGGGGTTGCGTTGATGCAAGGCACAGAGGCTGCATTAGGTCTGAGGCATCAGGGATCCAGGTTCTGCAATATGACACTAGACCAGGGAAGGCCTGCAGCATTCTTGGAGTTGTTGGGGGAGCCATCTTCTCCATAGTGGTCTCCCAGTCTTTTGACATGTGTTTCGTCTGGTGGGCAATACAGTGTCCCAGGGATGTAACTTGCTTCTGGCATCACTGGACTTTGTTCTTCCAGACCTTGCGTTGCTGTTCTTCCAGGTAGAGTAGGAGAGACAAGGAATAGACTGTGCAGGTGTTGATGTCAACCACACAAAATAGAAGGTCATCCACGTGTTGTAGAAGAGTGACTCTTGCATATTCTGCAATCCAGTTGACGAGGATGGAGGACATTGTCTTGGTGAAACTTAAAGGGCTTGTTTTGAGCACCTTGAGACAACACTGTCCATATGCACTGCACTGGTGCGTGAAAGCAGGCCTCCAGGTGGAGGGGAAACACTGAAGAAGGTACTGGCCAGGTTGCTCACCGTGAATACCGTTGCGGTGACTGGGACTCTTGAGAGCAGAGTGTGATGGTTCAGCACTGTTGGGGTTTCAAATACCGTAGCCTCTTTCGCGGCCTCCAGGCCTTGCACCATTCTGAACTCAGTGGGGTTTACAGTCTTTTTCTTCACTGTGGAAAGCTGGGATTGATTCCGATGGGCGAGGCAGCCCAGTTTGGCCTTGTCCTTCAGTATGCGGCAGGGGACTCCCATCTGCTGGTGCAGAGCTGGCGGGAAAACAAGCCGTCTACTAGGATCCACATCATGAGAGATGACGACCAGCTGGCTTTCTTGTTCTCCACCAAGACAGTTACTGTGTTAGCACCTGTTCTGGTCACAGGGGGTCTTCTTGTTGGGACGTCTCCTTAAACGGCTGCTTTTTTCTCAGCACGGGCCATCAGTAGTTTCTTTTTCTCCAGCTCGGTCTCAGGTCAGTATTTGTGCACAAGTTTGAAGAGCTGGGTGGCCTTTTTCCGGTCTAGGGCCTGGGTGAACTGGTTGATTGCAAGGGGCACCTCCTGGTGCTTGCAAAAGATGAACCTCTGGCGTTAGAGCTGGATGAGGTGTTGCCATTCCATGAAGCGAGTAGAGTCCTTCTTGAGTTGAATATCCTGGCCAATGCCAAAGTTCTCAGGCCGTCTTCTTAAGCGAGTTCACTTAGACCTTCAGTTGGTCAGAGACATCTTGACCCTGGGTGATGGAGTGGCTTTTCTGGTACTATATCCAGCACCTCCTGTGATAGGTCTGCAGTGTGGTTGTTTGAGGTTCCTGTTTCTTCTTGGGTCAGGGGTGAAGAAAGTGTCATGGTCCCATCTTCCTGGAACACTCTGGTCGCTTTCAGCTTCTGCAGTAGGTCCACTCCCAATAGGTTGAGGGTGCAGGTTTTTTACACAACAAACTGGGACATGATGGAGTGTTCTGGCTGAGTCCACACGCTCAGGGGCTTCATAATCTGGAAATATCTGACTTGACCATCAATTCCCATGCAGGAAGCAGAAGATTCTGATAGGTAGTGAGGTTGCGGAGTTCCACAAAAAAAAAGATATGACTACGCCATCCACTCTCAGGATATTGGTCCCACTGGTGGGGTTCCTTGTGGACTTGGTGTGCTCTTGTCCTATGGACGAGGTTCTTCACTGCTTTCTGTGTTTCTTCCTTGGCTTGCTTCTCTAGACAAAGTGGTGGGTCGTAGGGGTTCTCTGCAGCGGTTCCGGTAATGGCCAAGCTTGCCACAGTTGTAACACTTGACATTCCTTCTGTCCCGGTGGGACTCAATCCTTTTTGCTACTGTGAGCAGGGTATCCATTGCTATTGACGTGTACTCAGGCCTGGCTGCTACCAGTGGTTTCCTGATTGATTCTCTCAGTCCATGCACAAAAGCCTGTGCCAACATCCGTCTGTGTGTCTGATCATGGGTAATGAGGCCCAAATCTTGAAACACTTGCATCATTCTGTCATGGAACTTCTCCACAGACTCTGTCTTGTCTTGACTCGTGACATGTAGGCTGAGAGTTTGTCCTGTCAGTCTGCTTTTGGCCCATTCTCTGAGTTGCTCAATTAGCTTTGGTCCTGTCTCCCAGGCATACGCATCTAACTCTGTTGGGAGCTTGAAGTGTTCTCTCATAATTGGCCAGAATGCATCACCTGCTTTTTTTTCCATTCCGGTCCAGAGATCAGTCCAGGCTGCTGCATACGTTCACTGGATCTGCTGCATTTTTTGGCAAAATGGCATGGGGTGTATCCCTGGGTCTGGCAGCATACTGATCACCTGGCTTGGGATGAAGGGCTCATAGGATGGTGCCTCTACCTGTCCCTGCTCTATTGGTGCTTGTGTGTTTTCTTCCCTAGTATTGGGCAGCATGTGTGACGTTGCATCTTCATCTTCATCAGATAAGAAGTGACATGGTGTACTTGGTGCATACACTGGGTGAGATTTGGGCTTTAAAGTTGTCTTGCTGCATGGGGATTTCCCACTTCCTTGCTGAGGCTGGATCAGTGTCATGGTTCCATGCTAGCAGCCCTGTAGCTATACCACTCCCCTGTGAAGCCCTAGCAGTGGACTGTTGTGTCTGGGGGCTACATGTAGCGTTTTGTGTAGGGAGATCTGTACTTTCTTCTCCTGATATAATGACTGGCAATGTTTGTACTGTGCTTGGGATAGACAAAGTGCCCTGTTCTGGAAACACTGAATACAGGGACACCACATTGCTTGGATTGGGCGTTGACACAGTTGATGACGAAGTAGAAAAAAGAGGAAGAGAAGGGAGGTGTGAGGGAGGAGCGAGAGAAAGAGGAGGGGAGGGAGAGAAGAAAGATGGAGGGGGAGTCCCCCTGTGACTCTTGAGAGGGGATGGTTGAAACAAAAATGCCTTCTCTCTGTGGAGAGAGGCGGGGAGCGTTTTTTCCTGTACAAGGCTCCTTACTCAATGAGAGCAGCCTACACCTGTCCCGTGTCTCCACATGATGGACATGTGATGTGTGTGACTCTGAATTCTGCTCTTGTGACATGTCAGTGATCTTTTTCTCACAGATGATTTAACACCTTTTCAAACTTATTCACATAAAAAAAAAAAAAATCACTTCCTGGTCCGTTCAAATTAACTTACTGTATCTTTTACACGATGCACCGCTGCTCTTTTATAGCAGATGGTAATCTATTAAACTTTCCCGTTACCTTTCAAATAACAAAAAACAAGAAAAAACATTTCATTATGCAGCGTAAAGGCTGCCTGTCTATTTGCTTCTCACGTACTCTGACATTCTATTCACATGCCTAGCCCTTCGATTCTTACGTACTGTGTCTATTCCAAAAACATATTCAACAAATTTCCTCGCCGAATGCCCGACGGGTGGGGCTACTCAGACCACTGCGTAGTTTGTGTCTGCTCTCTCCCACAGCCTGTAATTCTCCTTATCTATGTGACCTTGTTGTAAAGCAAGCTTGTAGAAAAAAAAATGGCTGGAGAAATAAAGCTCTAGAGAAAAAATCTCTCCAAAATCATTCAAAAATGTACTTAAAAGAAAAATTTTTTAAAAACAAAAGTTAGATTTAGTAAAAAACTCTAGAAAAAGTAAACATAAAAAAAATAAATTCACCAAAAAGGGGAGAAAAGAAAAACCGTATTAATCATAAAACTCTGAAAAACAACCCTTGTTACTAAAACAGCTAATTAAAAATCTCTGGAATGTCAGCTGGCTGCTTCCCCCCTCCCTTCCTTATATCTCTGCTTGCTGTCTCTATAGCCACTGAAATCACGTAACAAAAAAAAAATAAATTATTATTCCTCAGAATAGCAAAAAATGAATATAGTTCAGTCTGAATGCCTGATAATTTTCACATTAAAACCTGTAGCCAAAAAACTAGCTTAAAAAAATAAAAATCAAAGCCAAGAAACAGAATGCCTGATAACGTGATTAGCAGAGGAGGGGGGTCAAAGGGGTTTTCTCGCTGCTGCAGCCAGCACACTGCTCTGAATGAGATACTAACAGAGCGCACGGAGATGTGATTTAAAGCGACAGTACCTGATACAGACAGTTGACAGACACCCGGGAGAATACGAATCCCTCTTTTGATGATCTGTGACACATACAAGCTGCTCTGGTAACTGATAACTCACCAATTGCACTGAGCGCGGCGAAGCTCAAGGTTCTATCGCTCTGTACCGTACCTGGCCGGTGCACCGGTCACAGTAATCTGCAATAGCCTTCATCAAAATTCTCACTATCCACGTCTGATTTGACTGGGATGGCCTCCCGGTGCGTGGACAATTATTGTGAGAACTTATCCAAAACAAAGCTTCTGCCCTTCACGTCTGATTTGACTGGGATGGCCTCCCAGTGCGTGAAAGTTTACTGCAGAAACTTAACCGAACAAAGCCCTCGTTTCCACAACTGGATTTTTTTTTTTTTTTTGGGATAACCTCCCTCCAATGTGTGAAGAATATCTGCGTGGACTTATCCAAAACAAAGCTCCCGCCCTTCACGTCTGATTTGACTGGGATGGCCTCCCGGTGCGTGAAAGTTTACTGCGGGAACTTATGCAGCAATTGTCTTTTGCTATACAGCCCCAGAGATCAGCAAGCAAAAACACAGTCACCGTTCCAACTTTCTCCCGGTTCACATAAAACATGAAACATATACAGCACAGCAGCAACCAACTCGGCTTATATCCCAGGGCTTTTGGATAAGGGTATGGACTTTTTACACAACCTGGGAATGCGTGATGACCACGTCCGACCGGCTGGAAGTGTAGGCTAGGACTAGGCACAGGGAACATTCAGGTAAGATGACAAAGTTTTCTTACCTTACTGATGGAGCTGCAGTCTCCGTCCCGTGTGCCAAGGCCAGGGCCAACACCCCCGTCTCTCCGGTCGGCCGAGTCCTCGTGCGTTTCGTCCAATGCCCCGCGTGCAGGCGCCAACTGATATGGAAATTTAATTAGGATAAAAATATCCTGTGTTTGCTGCTTGCCATGTCCAAATCTCTATATAATGTCTTTTTGAGCGCTCAGAACGAAATGAGGACTGTCCACACGCAAGTGTCAGTATAACAGTTCGTCAAAGACATACATTTATTATTCATTCAAGGTTTTATACGTTTACAAAAAGGGGCTGGTTTGTCAATTAACATACAATAAAAGCTGCTAGATTATTGGCTGTTCTAGTGTAAATATGATAATTATGATAATCATGATTAAAAGAGCTGAAGTTGCAGAATTATTGTTTTATATTCTTGTGACCTAGTTGCCTTGCATAACTATAATGTAAACAACAGATATCTAATAGGACATTTTGTACTTCATGCATTTGTTCCTTTACGAAGGTCTTATGGAGGCCAGATTTCTTTAAAACGACTGATTATATCTGGCCTAGAAATATGTGAGCACAAGGTTTTTTAGCAAGTGAAATCTATCTAACTGTGAACTGTGAATACATATATGTGAATATACTTTGAATATATGGAATACATATATATTTCCATGACACCCAAATCTACAGAATTGCTGTGGTCTACCCTATTGGAACAAGCATGAGGACATGAGAGCATGTGTATACAGTGCCGTATTTGGCATTCATGCTGCCTAGGCACTGTAAGTGGTTACTCCCCTATTGGTAAGTCAGACAACAGTCTCATGCAGCCGTCAGTGTTAAACGTGCAAATTCTATCCACATAGCCATGATTTTTCACAGACTGTGTGCCTGTGCAAAACTTATGGAGATTTGTCCGTTTTTTTTTTACAGTACAACATATCAAAAGTGCTAATACAAGTTTATGGGTCCATAAAAAAACCATATCACATGGGTAGTATTAGTATACCTGAGAAAATGAAGGAAAAAGGGATCCAGCTTCAATAAAATCTTCATCTTTATTGATTCATAAAAACATGAATAATGGCATGCTCCTGGACAAGCTCAGGACAAGGCTACGCGTTTCGATCACAGGGATCTTTATCACAGCTGACCTATTCAGACAAAGGCACATATTTAAGACAAAGGAAGACCAATCACAATCAGAAAAAATGTCATGTGATTTTTGACAAGTCCTTTAACAATTTTCACATAACGAATAAAGAAAAAAAAAAAAAAAAACACAATATTTGCACAAATAAAATCAATGCAAAGAAATAAAATTAATAATGGAACATCAATTTGTTTCTTTTGTTGAGACCAAATGGATGTCTGGTATGTAGATTAAAGATCCAGAAAGCTTCACGTGTGAGGAGTCGCTGACGTGCATCTCCACCTCGGGCAGACAGGTTAACATTTTCAATACCTGTGACTTGGAAGGAAGAAACATTGCGAGCATGCTGAAAAATAAAATGTTTAGCAGCAGCAGAAATATTGCGATTCGAAGAAACATTCTTTACATCCTGCAAATGTTCAGCAATCCTGATTTTTAGTTTCCTAGTAGTGCAGCCTATATAAGATAAATTGCAAGTAGTGCACATAATTTTATATACCACATAGCATGAATTACAATTGATATATTTGTTAATGGTATAAATCGCAGTGCTGTCATTATTTTCAAAGGTTTTCGTTACACAAACATCTTTGCAAAGTGCACATCTATTGTGGCCACATTTATAAAAACCTTTATGTTCTAACCACGATGTTTTATGAGAAGAGAAATTATTACTGAACATGCTTGGAGAAACTTTGTTACCAATAGATGGCGCTTTCCTTGAAACAACATTAATACCTGATGAAAGAATGTCAGCAAGAGAGGGATCTTCATATAAAATAGGCAGCGATCTCAAAATGATTTTTTTGATGTCCCCAAATTGAGGACTATATTGAGCACAAAAATATGGTTTCACTGCAAGATCATTTTTTTGTTGTCGCCCTCCACTAATGAGATCCTCTCTGTTTTTATTACTTACAATTGTTCGTGCTCTTTTTAATGACCATTTAGGATAATTTCTGTTTTTTAATTTTGTATCCACACAATTAAATTCCGTTTCCAAAGCTGTAGGATCGCTGCAGTTTCTCAAAATTCTGGTATATTCACCCAAAGGAATCGATTTAATAGTATGTTTGGGCTGACTGCTTGCTGCATGCAAGATAGAATTACCAGCACAAGGTTTGCTGAACGTTTTAGTAATAATAACAGAGTCATGTACCCCATATAAATCAAGATCCAAAAAAGAAATTTTGTTATGATGAAATTTATGAGTAAAATGTATGTTGAATGAATTAGAATTGATATAATCAATAAATCCGGATATGGCAGGTACATCACCACTCCAAATGATGAGTAAATCATCAATATATCTACCATACCAAGCAATCGAGTCAATAAATGGATTAGTAACTGAAAAAATAAAAAATATTCCCAATATGACATAACAAGATTAGCTAGGGATGGCGCAAATTTCGCACCCATCGCCAAGCCAGATTTTTGTAAAAAAAATTTATTGTCAAATGAGAAAAAATTGTGGGTTAATAAAAATTGAATAACTTGTAAAATATAATTAATGAGATCCTGGGAATAATTACTGAATTTCGTTAAGACAAACTGCAGCGCTGTCATGGCAACATTGTAAGGTATACAGGTATATAAAGAAGTCACATCACAACATAACCAAGTATTTTCTTTAGACCAGATTTTCTTGGAAAACATTCTCAGCACTTCTTTAGAATCTTTAATATAACCAGGAGTGATTTGTACTAGTGGTTGAAGTAGTGAGTCAACCCATTCACCCAGATGTTCATTTAAAGATCCAATCCCTGAGACAATAGGTCTCATGGGGGGGATTTTCATATCCTTGTGAATTTTTGGGAGACCATGCATGATAGGGATAATAGGATGAGACACTGTGAGATAATCAATTTGTTTTTTGGTTTAAATGCCAAGGCTGAAACCCTCATTGATAATTTGGATAATCTCACTTTTAAATTTATCAGTGGGATTTGTATGGAGTTTTTCATATACATCACTGTCAGACAAGAGAGACATAATTTGAGAATGATAATCCTCTTTATTCAGGATAACTACCATGCCACCCTTGTCCGACATTTTAATTATTATATCTGACATACTTTTGATCTCATCTAATGCAGTTTTCTGGGCTTTTGTTAAATTGGAATGATTTCTGCTGCTGCCCATTTTAACCCTATCATGAAGGATTTTTAAATCCCTCTCTATCACCTCCTGGTATTTAGTCATGCAATCAGGCCTGGATTGAATGGGATAAAAAGAGGGATTTTTTGTTTTAAACACAGGTGCATGAATGGTATCAGATTCATTATCATAGGAATGAGTAGACAAACTAAACAAAGTGTTGAGAGATACCTGTTCTCTGAAAGACAAGTCAGTAAATTCATTATTAGGGTGAGTTTCCACGGTCAGGAAACGCTGCGTGTTTGGCGCTGTGCGCTGGCGCAGCGCCAAACACGCAGCGTCCAGATGTTACAGCATAGTGGAGGGGATTTCAAGAAATCCCGTCTCCACTATGCGTAACAATACGCAGGTGGCAAACCTGCGTAAACGGACATGCGGCGCGTCTTTTCAGACCGCAGCATGTCCTCGCGTATTGCGGCGACGGTGCGTCGCCGCAACATAATTAACACAGGGCTATGCAGCCCTGCGCACTTTCCGGAGGTGTTCCGGAGGTGTCCTGAACACCTCCGGAAGATCGCGCGTCAGAAAGGGGGCGGGGCTTAGACGGAGCGGAATTTCCGCTCCGTCCAAAGCGCTATGGTTCCGGACCGTGGAACCATAGCCTTATATGTCAGCGACTCCTGCAAAGGGGTCTCATCAGAATGATTTAAAAAATGCTTTTTGATGGTAAGGTCTCGCATAAACTTATTGACGTCCAAAATAGTAGAAAAAAGATTGAAATTCTGATCGGGCACAAAATTCAGACCTAAAGACAAAACATCTAATTGCGTTTTGGTAAAGTCTCGTGCAGATAAATTCAAGACATTATCATGGTTTATTATTTGCGATAATTCTTCCTGCGGCGTGTAATCATGACATGATCTTTGTCGGTGTTTTCTGCCACCCCGCCTTTTACGTTTTTTGAATGACGAAAAAACTTTGTGGTGTGAACACTGTCATTAGAGGAAACACTCAGATTATTGTCAGATGAATCCAACTCAGAGGATGTAAAACAGACATGTGGTTTAGATACCGGTTCATTGAGAGCATGGTTGCGTTTTAAAATAGATTTAGGAGTTCTATGACCCCGCTCCCAATGGTCCCAGTCATAGACTTTCTTGGTTGAATAGTCTCTTAGATCACGAGAAAATTTTCTTTTTTTCCGGTCCATGATATCCTTTTCTAGGCTAGAGACATTATCTTGCATTTTAGCCACAAGTGAGTCATACTGAGTCAACGATTTAAATTCAGTGAGCGCAGTATCTGCATCATTCATTTGTTTCTGAATATCCTCCAATTTATTACTCTCATATTTGACTATGAGTTGCATTAGTTTGGAAGAACAATTACTGAGTATCTGATTCCACTCTTCAATGAAAATGTCAGAAAAAATTGTAGTGGGGATTTTTTTAATACGAAGCCCCCTTGGAATCATATCCTTAGCTAGATAATTTTGGAGGGTAGTATGATCCCACCACAACTTTGTTTCTTGAAGCAAAAGTTTTTCCATTTTGTTGATATTTTCATTCAGATCAGGCATGTCTGGAATACAGTGATGTATATGAAAAACTCCATACAAATCCCACTGATAAATTTAAAAGTGAGATTATCCAAATTATCAATGAGGGTTTCAGCCTTGGCATTTTAACCAAAAAACAAACTGATTATCTCACAGTGTCTCATCCTATTATCCCTATCATGCATGGTCTCCCAAAAATTCACAAGGATATGAAAATCCCCCCCATGAGACCTATTGTCTCAGGGATTGGATCTTTAAATGAACATCTGGGTGAATGGGTTGACTCACTACTTCAACCACTAGTACAAATCACTCCTGGTTATATTAAAGATTCTAAAGAAGTGTTGAGAATGTTTTCCAAGAAAATCTGGTCTAAAGAAAATACTTGCAGGGGCGGAACTATCGTGGAAGCAGGGGAAGCAGCTGCCACAGGGCCCGGGCTAGAAGGGGGCCCGTCCCTGCTGCAGCTGCTTCACCTGCCATCAGGGCATTACAGCCCTAGCCCTTACTGTATGGGGCCCGGTGATTAGGAGCAAAAAGGGGGGCCCGAGCACACTGGCAACCCGATCCGCGCTCGGGCCCCCTCCCGACATTTTGTTCAGGCTTCTGACTCTGAACGCTGATGCATAACAACACTGTGTTGTTTTAAAGAGACACTACAGTGTTGTAAATGCAGACAGCGAACAGAAATGAGCACTGTAGCTTTAAGCTGCGGCCCAGTGCATTATGGTCCGTCTGTCACAGCGTGTGTGTGTGCATGTGGGGGCGGACAGCAGACGGCCAGGCAGACCACATGAGGCAGCAGGCTGACTGGACAAGCAGGTGGAGGCCCGGGCAAGCAGGGTGAGTACCGTGAGTCTCTCAACAGTGAGAAGAGGCTTGGCTGCAATGGTGACTGGGAGGGCAGGTGCAGGCAGCATCTAACAGGGCCCACATTCAACAGGGCCCAGGCCCCAGTGCAGGGGGCCCACATTCAACAGGGCCCAGGCTGCAGTGCAGGGGGCCCACATTCAACAGGGCCCAGGCAGCAGGGGGCCCGCATTTAACACAGGGCCCAGGTAGCAAGGGGCCCGCATTCCAACAGGGCCCAGGCAGCAGGGGGCCCGCATTCAACACAGGGCCAAGGCAACAAGGGGCCCGCATTCCAACAGGGCCCAGGCAGCAGGGGGCCCGCATTCAACACAGGGCCCAGGTAACAAGGGGCCCGCATTCCAACAGGGCCCAGGCAGCAGGGGGCCCGCATTCAACACAGGGCCAAGGCAACAAGGGGCCCGCATTCCAACAGGGCTCAGGCAGCAAGGGGCCCGCATTCCAACAGGGCCTCGGGCTCCTGGGCCCTGTTTGACGCAAGCCTCAAGTCACCACTAACCTCCCCCTGGGCCCTGTTGGGCACGGGACCTCAGTCACCAGTAGCCTCCCCCTGGCCCAGTAACAGCCTCATGGTTGCTACAAGTGACGAGTGACACCCTGATCTCTGCTATATGTGACAAGTAACCACCTCAGCTCTGCTACATGTGACAAGTAACAACCTCAGCTCTGCTACATGTGACAAGTAGCAACCTCAGCTCTGCTACATGTGACAAGTAACAACCTCAGCTCTGCTACATGTGACAAGTAACAACCTCAGCTCTGCTACATGTGACAAGTAACAACCTCAGCTCTGCTACATGTGACAAGTAACAACCTCAGCTCTGCTACATGTGACAAGTAACAACCTCAGCTCTGCTACATGTGACAAGTAACAACCTCAGCTCTGCTACATGTGACAAGTAACAACCTCAGCTCTGCTACATGTGACAAGTAACAACCTCAGCTCTGCTACATGTGACAAGTAACAACCTCAGCTCTGCTACATGTGACAAGTAACAACCTAAGCTCTGCTACTTGTGACAAGTAGCAACCTCAGCTCTGCTACATGTGAGTGACAGCCTCATCTCTGCTACATGCGAGGAGTGACAGCCTCATCTCTGCTACATGCGCGGAGTGACAGCCTCAGCTTTGCTATACAAGTAGCAGAGCTGAGGCTGTCACTCCTCACATGTTGCAGAGATGAGGCTGTCACTCCTCGCATGTAGCAGAGCTGAGGCTGTCCCTACTCACATGTAGCAGAGCTGAGGCTGTCCCTCCTCACATGTAGCAGAGCTGAGGCTGTCACTCCTCACATGTAGCAGAGCTGAGGCTGTCACTCCTCACATGTAGCAGAGCTGAGGCTGTCACTCCTCACAAGTAGCAGAGCTGAGGCTGTCACTCCTCACATGTAGCAGAGCTGAGGCTGTCACTCCTCACATGTAGCAGAGCTGAGGCTGTCACTCCTCACATGTAGCAGAGCTGAGGCTGTCACTCCTCACATGCAGGCTGGATTACAAGTTTCTTCACACATTTACTCTGGAGAAAGCCTACCTTCGTCACTACCTCAGTTGCTTCCTGGGAGTTGGTTCTTTTCTGTTATTTCACTATCATTACTCCAAAAACCTCTAATTTTGGATAATAAAGGTATCTTTCTTAACACAACTTGGGTAGACCGGGATTGGCAACGCGCGGGGGGGGGCCCCATTGTGAAGTTTGCTGTGGGGCCCTGCCGTTCCTAGTTACGCCCCTGAATACTTGGTTATGTTGTGATGTGACTTCTTTATATACCTGTATACCTTACAATGTTGCCATGACAGCGCTGCAGTTTGTCTTAACGAAATTCAGTAATTATTCCCAGGATCTCATTAATTATATTTTACAAGTTATTCAATTTTTATTAACCCACAATTTTTTCTCATTTGACAATAAATTTTTTTTACAAAAATCTGGCGTGGCGATGGGTGCGAAATTCGCGCCATCCCTAGCTAATCTTGTTATGTCATATTGGGAATATTTTTTATTTTTTCAGCTACTAATCCATTTATTGACTCGATTGCTTGGTATGGTAGATATATTGATGATTTACTCATCATTTGGAGTGGTGATGTACCTGCCATATCCGGATTTATTGATTATATCAATTCTAATTCATTCAACATACATTTTACTCATAAATTTCATCATAACAAAATTTCTTTTTTGGATCTTGATTTATATGGGGTACATGACTCTGTTATTATTACTAAAACGTTCAGCAAACCTTGTGCTGGTAATTCTATCTTGCATGCAGCAAGCAGTCACCCCAAACATACTATTAAATCGATTCCTTTGGGTGAATATACCAGAATTTTGAGAAACTGCAGCGATCCTACAGCTTTGGAAACGGAATTTAATTGTGTGGATACAAAATTAAAAAACAGAAATTATCCTAAATGGTCATTAAAAAGAGCACGAACAATTGTAAGTAATAAAAACAGAGAGGATCTCATTAGTGGAGGGCGACAACAAAAAAATGATCTTGCAGTGAAACCATATTTTTGTGCTCAATATAGTCCTCAATTTGGGGACATCAAAAAAATCATTTTGAGATCGCTGCCTATTTTATATGAAGATCCCTCTCTTGCTGACATTCTTTCATCAGGTATTAATGTTGTTTCAAGGAAAGCGCCATCTATTGGTAACAAAGTTTCTCCAAGCATGTTCAGTAATAATTTCTCTTCTCATAAAACATCGTGGTTAGAACATAAAGGTTTTTATAAATGTGGCCACAATAGATGTGCACTTTGCAAATATGTTTGTGTAACGAAAACCTTTGAAAATAATGACAGCACTGCGATTTATACCATTAACAAATATATCAATTGTAATTCATGCTATGTGGTATATAAAATTATGTGCACTACTTGCAATTTATCTTATATAGGCTGCACTACTAGGAAACTAAAAATCAGGATCGCTGAACATTTGCAGGATGTAAAGAATGTTTCTTCGAATCGCAATATTTCTGCTGCTGCTAAACATTTTATTTTTCAGCATGCTCGCAATGTTTCTTCCTTCCAAGTCACAGGTATTGAAAGTGTTAACCTGTCTGCCCGAGGTGGAGATGCACGTCAGCGACTCCTCACACGTGAAGCTTTCTGGATCTTTAATCTACATACCAGACATCCATTTGGTCTCAACAAAAGAAACGAATTGATGTTCCATTATTAATTTTATTTCTTTGCATTGATTTTATTTGTGCAAATATTGTGTTTTTTTGTTTTTGTTTTTTTTGTTTTTTTTCTTTATTCGTTATGTGAAAATTGTTAAAGGACTTGTCAAAAATCACATGACATTTTTTCTGATCGTGATTGGTCTTCCTTTGTCTTAAATATGTGCCTTTGTCTGAATATGTCAGCTGTGATAAAGATCCCTGTGATCGAAACGCGTAGCCTTGTCCTGAGCTTGTCCAGGAGCATGCCATTATTCATGTTTTTATGAATCAATAAAGATGAAGATTTTATTGAAGCTGGATCCCTTTTTCCTTCATTTTCTCATGTATCTTCACGTTTGATCAAGCGGAGGATCCGTGCTTCTACAAACCGGTGAGCTGGTTAGCGTTCTTATATTAGTATTAGTATACCGTCTGTGCGCCATCCGTGTGCTGCCTGTGATTAACATTGCAAAGTATAACAGAGGCTTCGTCATTTATTTATCCATCTGTGAAAACCACTTACGATGACCAATGGTAAAAAAGGGCACACGGACCATACACTGATGACGCACGGACCGTACACGGATGATACACGGACCGTACACTGATGACACACGGACTGTACACTGATGATACACGGACTGTGTGCTGATGACACACGGACCATATACTGATGACACACGGACTGTGTAATGATGACGCACGAACCATACACTGATGACGCACGGACTGTGTACTGATGACGCACGAACCATACACTGATGATGCACGGACCGTACACTCATGACACACGGACCGTACACTGATGATACACGGATCGTGTACTGATGACTCACGGACTATACACTGATGACACACGGACTGTGTACTGATGACGCACGAACCATACACTGATGACGCACGGACCGTACACCGATGATACACGGACTCCCCTCTATCTCACGTACCCTCTTGCACCCCTCTATCTCACGCACCCTGCACCTCTCTATCTCAAACACCCTGCAACCCTCTATCTCAAACACCCTGCACCCCTCTATCTCAAACACCCTGCACCCCTCTATCTCACGTACCCTGCACCCTCTTGCACCCCTCTGTCTCATTCACCCTGCACTCTTGCACCCCTGTCTCATGCACCCTGCACTCTCTTGCACCCCTGTCTCATGCACCCTGCGCTCTCTTGCATCCCTCTGTCTCATGCACCCTGCACTCTCTTGCACCCCTGTCTCATGCACCCTGCACTCTCTTGCACCCCTCTGTCTCATGCACCCTGCACTCTCTTGCACCCCTGTCTCATGCACCCTGCACTCTCTCGCACCCCTCTGTCTCATGCACCCTGCACTCTCTTGCACCCGTCTCATGCACCCTGCACCCCTCTGTCTCATGCACCCTGCACTCTCTTGCACCCCTCTGTCTCATGCACCCTGCACTCTCTTGCACCCCTCTGTCTCATGCACTCTGCACTCTCTTGCACCCCTCTGTCTCATGCACCCTGCACTCTCTTACACCCCTCTGTCTCATGCACCCTGCACTCTCTTGCACCCCTGTCTCATGCACCCTGCACTCTCTTGCACCCCTGCCTCATGCACCCTGCACTCTCTTGCACCCCTGTCTCATGCACCCTGCACTCTCTCGCACCCCTCTGTCTCATGCACCCTGCACTCTCTTGCACCCTCTGTCTCATGCACCCTGCACTCTCTTGCACCCCTCTGTCTCATGCACCCTGCACTCTCTTGCACCCCTCTGTCTCATTCACCCTGCACTCTCTTGCACCCCTGTCTCATGCACCCTGCACTCTCTTGTACCCCTGTCTCATGCACCCTGCACTCTCTTGCACCCGTCTCATGCACCCTGCACTCTGTTGCACCCTACTATCACACATCTTGCGCTTCTCTTGTCACAGTCTGGACCCCTCTATTTCCCACAGCCTGTAACGTCACACATCCCTCTGTCAGTGTGCACCCCCATAGCCCACATCCCACTATCACATAAACTCTGCTCTCCCCATGTACCCTGTTCCCGACATTACCTCTCACAAGTTTCCCATCTCAGCTTCTCCTGCAGTGCAGCTTCCAGCGTGCAACTCTGTGGCTCCTCCCCCTTGAGTCACATGATCGTGACGTCATCGCAGGTCCTTTACCATCCATTCAGATGTAATTTCTTCCGTTTAGGCAGGGAGCTGCCAGACTTAAAAAAAAAACCTGCTCAGGTGCCGCCCCCCCGATTCCTGGCGCCCTAGGCACAGGCCCTCAAGTGCCTAGTGGCAAATATGGCCCAGTGTGTATACACAAACCGTCGGTCTTGAATAAGTCAAATAAATGACTGAACATGTTAGCTAAACTGATCTGTGTTGATAAGGAATCCCTGTGTAAGACAGATTCCCCAAATTTCCACTGTCAATGTTGTGTGACTAATGTGCAGAGAGTGTGTACCTTACAGACACAACTGACAGAGAATGATCAGTATAATGTGGACAGAGAAAAGCAGATTTCTAGGCTTGAATCACAACTGCTGGAAATGAAAAATCATTGTGTTGACATGAAAGCACAGCTGACTCAGTCTGGGGCTGAGATCAAAGCTTGTAAGGACAAGGTAGCAGCTAGTGATGCTGTAATTAATCAGTTGAAAGTGGAGCTTGATACTAGTTCTCAACTGATTACTAGTTTGCAAAATATCATCAATGATTTTTGAAATGTGATGCTGACCTTCTCTTTTTCTGTAAAAACAAGGTCAGATTGTGCCATGTGCTGGGCAAAAAGGGGGGAGTGAAGGAATAAGGGATGGATAAAATATTTTATCATATTTTGATCCAAAAAAAAATGTACCGTCAGGTATGTGCTGTCTAAAATACAAAGAAAATGCAAACATAACATTGTTAAGAGTGCATCCTTAGTAATGGAAGACTTTAAAAGTTCCAGACTGAGGTGCAATGTTAAGGCAATTTTAACAGGATTTGTTAGTATGTTGATTGTTTGCTGTTTTCTATCAGACCCCCTGTGAAGTAAATGAGGTGTATTTCTGGTACTTTTATATTTAGCTCCAGTTTTGTTAGAATTCATAATGATAAGAGTAACACAGATCGCAGGATAATGGAGCCATATCCATGGATGCTCTGATTTTTTTGCTAAGATAGGTAGAGAGTAGAGTTGAAACAGGTCGGTCAGATTCAAAAGTCGCCAACTTTAGCCAAAGTCGACTTTCGTCAACCTAAACACGACCATTGCGTGAGGTCGGCCATGCGGTCGTCGAAACGAGTGCCAAAGTCGTGTTTCCCAGAATGCTTGCAGGTGCCTTTTTTCAGCCAATGAGCAATGACGTACACTGTAGGCAACGAGATGACATGTGCAGCGTCCACCACCATCTTAGAGAAGGGCATTGCAGTGATTGGCTTGCATTGGGGGGCGTCATAGTGTCTATAAAAGCCCTTACCGCCGACCTCCATTTTACTTCTGCCGATATTAACAGTAGGGAGAAGTTGCTGTTTATCAGTAGGGAGAGAGTTAGGGCTGGAAAGAGAAGTTCTTATGTGCTTGTGCTGATAGCAATTGTGCTGTTCAGTTAGTGTGCAGTGACAGGGGAGGATTTTCTTGTGTGCAACAGCGCTGGTTATTAGACTGCCTGCTAGCTGTATTGATGTGTGTACACTGCTGTGCAGACTGCTTTTTACACAGCACTAATACTTTTATTTCTTTTTTCTGCACAGTAACCGACCGTTCATTTTTCCCACACCGTATAGAGCTGTAAGCTCCTTACACACTACCGTGTACCGGCTGGTATCACGGACAAATACATGCTGACTATCTGTGTGTGACTCCGGAAACATATACGGAGATTGAAATTTTCCCCAAAACCATATACAGCTGTCCGCTTCTGATACAGTACCGTATATCTGCTCTTTGTATTATGGTCAAATCCATACTGAGTGAGCTTGTGTTGTGACTCCGGAAATATATACGGAGATTGAAATTTTCCCCAAAACTACATACAGCTGTCCGCTTCTGATACAGTACCGTATATCTGCTCTTTGTATTACGGTCAAATCCATACTAAGTGAGCGTCTGTGTGTGACTCGGAAATATATACGGAGATTGAAATTTTCCCCAAAACTACATACAGCTGTCCGCTTCTGATACACTACCGTATATCTGCATCTTTGTATTATGGTCAAATCCATACTGAGTGAGCGTCTGTGTGTGACTCCGGAAATATATACGGAGAATAAAATTTTTCCCCAAAACTACATACAGCTGTCCGCTTCTGATACAGTACCGTATATCTGCTCTTTGTATTATGGTCAAATCCATATTGAGTGAGCATCTGTGTGTGACTCCGGAAATATATACGGAGATTGAAATTTTCCCCAAAACTACATACAGCTGTCCGCTTCTGATACAGTACCATACATCTGCTCTTTGTATTACGGTCAAATCCATACTGAGTGAGCGTCTGTGTGTGACTTCGGAAATATATACGGAGATTGAAATTTTCCCCAAAACTACATACAGCTGTCCGCTTCTGATACAGTACCGTATATCTGATCTTTGTATTACGGTCAAATCTATACTGAGTGAGCGTCTGTGTGTGACTCTGGAAATATATACGTAGATTTAAATTTTTCCCTACACCGTATACAGCTGTACGCTCCTCATACAGTACCATATATCTGCTGGTATTTTTGGTACATTTTCCCAAACATGAGGAAGTATGGTGGAAGAGGCCGCGGACGTGGGTGGGGGGTGGCCAGCTGGGACTGATGGTGGTGGTGATGCATCTGCTGGTAGTGCCAAAAGCACAATAGCACCTAAGGCAGAAGGTCTTGAGCCTGCGTCATTGTCTGGCTCCAGAAGGCCTGGAAGGCTCCCTTTTCTGGGAGTAGGTAAACCCCTTTAAGGCTAAGTGCACACGTCAGGAATTTTCGTGTTTTTTTCGCGTTTTTTCCCGCTGCAAAAATGCGAAAAAAATGCAAGCATTAAGCATCCTATTCATTTAAATGGATTCTGCAATTTTTGTGCACATGCTTTGCGGAAAAAAAAGCAACATGTTCATTAATTTCGCGTAATCTCAGCGCAATGTAAGCGGTTCCTGTGCGGATGGTACCCAGGGTCCGGAGGAGAGGAGACTCTCCTCCAGGCCCTGGGTACCATATCCCTGGTAAAACAATAATGGAAATAAAAAATAATGATATTCTCACCTTCCAGCGGCCCCCGCAGCCTTCCCGCCTCTCAGCGACACTCCCGTTCCCAGTAATGCATTGCGAGAATCACCCAGATGACGTAGCGGTCTCGCGTGATGCTACGTCATCTGGGGTCTGTCGCAATGCATCCTTGGGAACGCGATTGGCCAGGAGCGTCGCTGAGAGGCGGGAAAGCTGCGGGGGCCGCCGGAAGGTGAGAATAGCACGATTTATTATTTTTTTTATTATTTTTACATTAGAACTTTTTACTATTGATGCGGCATAGGCAGCATCAATATTAAAAAGTTGGTCACACGTGTCAAAAACTATGTTTGACTCGTGTGACCAACCTGTCAATCAGTTTTCCAACAATGCTACAGATCGCTAGGAAAACGCTAGCATTCTGCAAGCTAATTACGCTTGCAAAACGCTAGTTTCTGGCGGGAATACGCATACAAAAAAAAATGAGTATTTCCCACGGCAGAGAAGTGCAGGATTGCCGCGGAAATTTCCGTGGCAATTCCGCAACGTGTGAACTTAGCCTTAAAGCCGGAGCATCAGGAACAGGTTTTGGCTTACATTGCCGAAACAGCCTCCAGCTCTATCGCCTCCTCTTCTGAAGTTTCAAAAAATGCAAGCACTGAATCGTCAGTGCAGGCTCCTGGTCAGGAACAACATCTTTCCTTGTGTCCTTCACCCCCACCAAAAGTGAAGGATGCGGCAGACCACACTTCAGATTACTCCCTGGAGCTCTTTTCACATACCATGCCTGGGTTATCAAGTCAAATCCTGAATTCCCCAGTCCAAGATGAATATGACATATAGAGTGCACTGATGCACAGCCACTGATATCTGATTCTGCTGGTACATTCAACCAGAGCACTGCATTGCCCTCGCAGTCTACTGAGCCAGATTCTGACCCTGATGAAACTCAGGTGCCCCTTCCAGCATACTATACCACCTTACACGGTGACACAGAGGAAGGTGCAGATGAAATTGAAGAGGAGGTGATGGACGACCCAGTTGTTGACCCGGATTGGCATCCATTGGGGAAGAGGGTGTCGCTAGCAATAGCTCAGAAGAGGAGGAGGATCCGCAGCAGGCATCGACATCGCAGCTGCTGTTATCTGGCAGGCCCGTAGCAGTCCAAAAACATGTTAAAAAAACAAAAAGAGTTGCAGGACAGCTTGGCCAGACGGTCAAATTAGTACAGCGTGCAAGCCCTGAAAACTTATCCCATAGTAGGAAGAGTGCAGTGTGGCACTTTTTTTACTAAAATCCTATTCATGAGGCAAAGGTTATCTGTAAGAAGTGCGGAAGGACTTTTAGACGAGGGAAAAATCTCCGAAATTTGAATACCAGTTGCATGCTTACAGTAAAGATGTATATCTTCGTACCGTGTTAGCCAGTAGATAGAAAAATATTTAGAGTTGAGAGTCCTCAGTGGTTGATACCTTTTAATGGCTAAAGTAGTCTCGAAAGCTTGCAATTTGTTACCATCTTTTCAGTTAGCCATTAAAAGGTATCAACCACTGAGGACTCTCAACTCTAAATATTTTTCTAGTTGCATGCTTAGACATTTAAGCACCATGCACTTGCAAGCGTGGTCAGACTACAAAACCTCAGGTAGGAGATGTGTACCTGCTCCGACTGAAGGTAGCCAGCAACGCTACATCGCTTCCGCCACTGTAAGCCCACCCGTTAGCACACCACCAGCAAGAAATGTTGAGGTGTCGTCGCAAAGCCAAAGCAGTCAGGGAATCACAATGTTTTTCTAATGAAAGACTGAATCTAGGCCATCACCACCACCACCACCATCAACATCACCAACCCCCTCTCAGTGAGCCATGTCCACCGCTAGTTTCACCATATGCAGCTCTCAAGTCCAGCTCACACTAGCAGACACTCTGAGTAGGACAAGAAAGTACTCAGCCTCTCATCCGCGTACACTGGCTTTGAACGCCTACATTGCCAAACTGATCTCATTAGAGATGATGCACTTCCGTTTGGTTGAAAGCGCAGCGTTCCGAGAGCTCATGGCCTACGCTGTCCCATGCTAGTGACCTACCCAGTCGGCACTTCTTTTCTAGAAAAGCCATCCCTGCCCTCCACCTGCATGTGAAAGACCGCATTGTCCATGAACTCAAACAATCAGTGAGTGGAAAGGTGCACCTCACAACAGATGCATGGGCCAGTAGGCATGGCCAAGGCTGTTACATGTCCATCACTGTGCACTGGGTTAATGTGGTGGATGCAGACTCCACAGGGGACAGTGGCGGTGGGACAGTGCTGCCTAGCCCACGGTATAGGCAACAGTTGACTGTAGGCATTCGACCCTCCTCCTCCTCTAGAAGCAAAAGCTCGTCGACAGAGCGCAGTCGCACGAGCACTCCATCCGCAGCTGCCTGTGTTGCACACGAGGTGTCCCACTATCGAACAGCTAGTGGTAAGCGTCAGCAGGCTGTTTTAAAGATGATGTCTTTGGGCAACAACAGACACACCGCGGAGGTACTGGCCGACTACTTGCAGCTAGAAACTGAGTCATGGCTGGGCAGTCTACATCTTGAGCCAGGCAAGGTAGTCAGTGATAATGGCCGTAATTTTGTGGCGGCCATAGCCCTGGCAAAACTCAGACACATACCTTGCCTGGCTCACACCTTGAACCTGGTGGTGCAGTGCTTCATAAATAATTATCCGGAGATACCAGCCCTGCTCCATAAGGTGCGAAGAATGTGCTCACTAGTGTTGAGCGATACTGCTCGATATCTAAAAATATCAGATCGGAATGGTATCGCCGATATCACTAAATATCGTCGATATCCGATTCCGATACCGGAAGTCCAATGTAAGTCTATGGGAACCAAATATCGACATTAAAAAAAACCATTCTTGCCTTCTTGGTTAATTGTACATGAAGGAAAACAACAAAGACTAATGTAGAATGTATTGGGGGAGGTTGAGGAGACAATAAAGGCATACATGTTTAACCCAATGCATTGGAATAGCATTAATATATTTTTTTTTGGAAATACGTTTGGATTGACTAACAAATTGACAATGTTGTTAACCTTTTTTCTATTTTGGCAAATATGTATGTTTCACAACTTCCATGCTCTTCACCTTTTTAACTTTTGCCAGTGCCACACTTTCTCCTTCATAATCTTCAGCAGCATCATCTTTCTCATCAAATTATTCTTCATCTTCACCTTCTTAATCTTCTTCTTAAACTTCTTGCTATTCATGTTTTTGTTTACATTACTCATATTGTTATTATTAAACTAATAAATCTTCTTCATATTCAAATTCTTCATCTTCTTCCTCTTCATCTTCTTCATCATATTCTTATTTGTGACAGAGATTCCTGTACTTGTAATCTGTAAAAGTATGAATTGTTCATCCTTCCGTTCTTGCTGTCACAAAAGATTTAAATTACAACAGTATTTGTCCGTGTTCAGTTTAGCCTGCAGCAGCAGCAGGCATTTTCCAGGGGCACCACGAGGAGGAACGGACTCACCCCCATACACTGCTTAGTCTTCTTCTGCTTAGAATTTAGAGCATATATTTTGCTCTTCATTTTGGTCTTATACTTCATGTTCTTCTGCTTTTTGATCTTTTGCTTATTGTTCTTCTGTCTCTTGTTCTGTATCTTGTAGTTTGTCTTAACCTTCTTTGTCCTGTTGGTGATCTTCTTCTGGGTAATCTTTTATTTTTTCTTTGTGATGGTGTTCAGGCTGGTTGGCTTCATGCTCGTCGTCCTTGTTGTCGTCATCTTCTTCTGGGTGGTCTTTAAGGTCGTCTAATTTCCGAGAAACAGCTGACGTTACTGGAACCCTGACGGGTATCAGATGGAGCAAGAGACAATGGAAGTAACGAGGACCAGCTGACTGTGCTGGACCCCGGACGGGTAGCAGAAGGAAAAGAGGCAATGTCACAACCGAGTACCAGCTGACGTTACTGTGACACGGTTACTAAGCAGGAGGTACCTGTGCTCCAAAGCACTACCAAGGACCAGCAGACGTTGCTGGAACTCGGATACGGAGATGGAGGCACCTAGGCCAAAGGCACTGGGGAGAACCACTTGACGGTACTGGACCCCGGACGGGTAGCAGAAGGAAAAGAGGCAATGTCACAACCGAGTACCAGCTGACGTTACTGTGACACGGTTACTAAGCAGGAGGTACCTGTGCTCCAAAGCACTACCAAGGACCAGCAGACGTTGCTGGAACTCGGATACGGAAATGGAGGCACCTAGGCCAAAGGCACTGGGGAGAACCACTTGACGGTACTGGACCCCGGACGGGTAGCAGAAGGAAAAGAGGCAATGTCACAACCGAGTACCAGCTGACGTTACTGTGACACGGTTACTAAGCAGGAGGTACCTGTGCTCCAAAGCACTACCAAGGACCAGCAGACGTTGCTGGAACTCGGATACGGAGATGGAGGCACCTAGGCCAAAGGCACTGGGGAGAACCACTTGACGGTACTGGACCCCGGACGGGTAGCAGAAGGAAAAGAGGCAATGTCACAACCGAGTACCAGCTGACGTTACTGTGACACGGTTACTAAGCAGGAGGTACCTGTGCTCCAAAGCACTACCAAGGACCAGCAGACGTTGCTGGAACTCGGATACGGAGATGGAGGCACCTAGGCCAAAGGCACTGGGGAGAACCACTTGACGGTACTGGACCCCGGACGGGTAGCAGAAGGAAAAGAGGCAATGTCACAACCGAGTACCAGCTGACGTTACTGTGACACGGTTACTAAGCAGGAGGTACCTGTGCTCCAAAGCACTACCAAGGACCAGCAGACGTTGCTGGAACTCGGATACGGAGATGGAGGCACCTAGGCCAAAGGCACTGGGGAGAACCACTTGACGGTACTGGACCCCGGACGGGTAGAAGAAGGAAAAGAGGCAATGTCACAACGAGTACCAGCTGACGTTACTGTGACACGGTTACTAAGCAGAGGGTACCTGTGCTCCAAAGCCTACCATGGACCAGCAACGTTGCTGGAACTCGATACGGAGATGAGGCACCTAGGCCAAAGGCACTGGGGAGAACACACTTGACGGTACTGGACCCGGCGGGTAGAAGAACGCACCCATGAAAATGTAAGTTGACAGGACGCAAGCCGTCCGCAGTTACCGAATCACACAGTCCTACAGTGGGTGCTTATCCTATTGTCACAATGGAAACCGCCTTTATTTACATATCCCACAGCACACATAGGAATCACCTAAACTGCAGGCACCATAGAGTCGGCAAACTCGAATGCAACACGACAGCACAACTTATTGGAGGATAATTGACGTTCACACTGCCAGGAAACAGCTGTCGTGCTGTAACCAGGCTGGCCAGGAGTCAGTACCCCTGCCAATTACTTACGAGCAACAAATGGCAGTGTTGTAGCCCAGGGAGTAGAGTTCAGGTGGTAGAAAGATGAACATAACAGGAGACATGGAAAACGTTGCCAAACAGTTATTTAATCTGAAAACGGACAGGCAAATTCAGGTGAGATCCATGCCTTGTTCATTTTCAGAAAAGTAAGCCGGTCTACATTCTCTGAGGATAGTCGCATGCGACGGTCTGTTACTACACCACCTGCAGCACTAAAGACACGCTCAGATAATACACTGGCAGCAGGGCAAGCCAGCACCTCCAATGCATACTGGCTAAGCTCTGGCCATGTATCCAACTTAGAGACCCAAAATTTGAAAGGGGAAGAGGCATCTGGGAGTACACTTAGAGGGAAAGCCAAGTAGTCTGTCACCATCTTACGGAAACGTTTCTTCCTGGTGACTGGAGCCGTCTCGGATGGTGTAGACCTTGCTGGCGCTGTCACAAAACTTTGCCACATTTGTAACATACAGTTCTTGCCCTGTGCAGAGGCGCTGCTTCTGCTCCCTCTTGTTGTAGAGGTGTCTACACTGCCTCGACGCACAGAGCTGCTTTGTAAAGCAGTAGCAGCAGCAGCAGCTCTCTCGGCTGGAATGTACAACAGTATGGATTGCACCAGTGTGTCTTGGTACTCCTGCATTTTACGGTCCCGGTTCACCGGTGTGATGAGGGTTTGTAAGTTGTCCCGGTAGCGAGGTCTAGGAGGGTGTACACCCAATAATCTGACGTGCTGAGAATGTGGGCGATGCGCGGTCATTTCTCAGGCACTGAAGCATGAAATCAACCATGTGCTGCAGACTCCCAACTGGCCAACAAAGGCTGTCCTCTGGAAGAGGCGTCATCTCTGTCTCCTCTGCATCACCCCACCCTCGCTCTACATACTGACTAGAGCGTTGTGTACCTCCCTCTGTAGGGATTTCTTCCTCCTCCATTGACTCCTCCTCCTCCTCATCCTCCTCACAAAGTGAGCCCTGCCCAGCCCTTTGTGAGGAACCACGTTGCGCTGACTGTCCTGAAGGTAATTGAATTTGTGACTCCTCATCCTCCACCTCTTCCAAAACCTCTTCCTTTAGTGCTTTCAGTGATTTCTGAAGCAGGCAGATAAGGGGGACAGTCATGCTGACTAGTGCATCATCTGCACTCGCCATCCGCGTTGAGACATCAAACGCACGCAAAACGTCGCAGATGTCCTTCATAGAGGCCCACTCAGTAGTGGTGAAGTGTGAACGGCGCAAATTGCGAGTTGATTGCGCCTCTTGCAGCTGATACTCCATTACTGCTGGCTGCTGCTCACACAACCGCTCCAACATATGTAACGTGGAATTCCACCTGGTGGGTACGTCACATATGATGCGATGTTCAGGAAGGCGAAATCTGACTTGCAGAGCTGCAATGCGCGATCTGGCCATGCTGGAACGTCGCAAGTGAGCGCACTCTAGGCGGACCTTGTGCAGCAGTGCATCAAGATCCGGATAGTCCCTCAAAAAACTCTGCACGACCAAGTTGAGCACATGTGCCAGACATGGTATGTGAGTGAGGTTGCCAAGGCCCAGAGCTGCCACCAGATTTCGGCCATTGTCACACACTACCAAGCCTGGCTGGAGATTAGCTGACAAAAACCACACGTCGCTCTCCTGCTTGATGGCATCCCAGAGCTCCTGCGCTGTGTGGCTTCGATTCCCCATGGGAATTAATTTCAGGACGGCCTGTTGACGTTTGGCCACGGCTGTGCTCATATCGGTCGCAACAGGTAAGCGTTCACGGGTCCATGTGGAGGTATACCGTGACGGCTCGTGCAGCGATGATTCTGAGGAACTGGAGTAGGAGGAGGAATCAATGTGCACAGACTGGATTCCTGCAATCCTTGGAGTTGGCAGAACACGTACAGCGCCACTGGCAAGATCTGTACCCGGCTCCACAACATTGACCCAATGGGCAGTGAGGGAAAGGTATCGTCCCTGGCCATGGGTACTGGTCCACGCATCGGTGGTCAGGTGGACCCTGCTACTGACGGCGTTTAGTAGCGCATGTTTAATGTTTCCCTCGACATGTTTTTGCAGAGCAGGGACAGCTTGCCTGCTGAAATAAAATCGGCTTGGCACATTATATTGTGGGACTGCCAATGCCATAAAGTTCCTGAAACTGTCATCTCCACCAGCCTGAATGACAGCATTTCAAGGGACAGGAGTTTTGCAAGGCCAGCATTCAGAGCCTGTGCTCGTGGATGGTTTGCCGAGTATGGCCGTCTTTTATCCATGCCTGTGTTACCGATGGCTGTTTTTTGTTCTGGGAGTGTGACGATGACTGTGAACTTGCTGCAGTGGGTGGAATAACAGTTTGTCTATGGACAACAGTGACCGAGGTTCTTCCATGGAGATCCTGTGAGGAAGCCGAACCAGGTGTGTGAGAGCTGGAGGTAGAGGCTCGAACATGACCTAAAGATGTAGGTGCTGCTGTAGGTTGGCCTGCATCTCCAGTGTGTCTTTGTAACTCAGCTACGTGCTTTGTCCGTACATGTTTCCACATATTTGTGGTATTCAGGTTACTGATATTTTTACCTCTTTTAACTTTTTGCTTACACAGCTTGCATTGAACATAGCAAATATCATCTACAAGTCTGTCAAAAAAGGACCACGCAGTGCAAGTCATGGGAGCGCCAATTTTGACATTTCTAAGAGAACTGCTCCCAACAGGTGCCAAACTGGAGGCTACAGGCAAGCGAGTCTGCAGCCTACCTCTCCCTCCTCTTTGTACCGTTGGGACAATCTCTTCCTCAGAGCTGCTCCCACCACCTTCCTGTTGCTCACGCCATGTTGGGTCTCGGACTTCATCATCTCCACTACCCTCTTCCAACACCTGCTGCTGTTGGATGGTCTGGGCAGCACCATGCTCCACAAAACCTGGCACCTGAGTCTCATCATCATCATAAGATGCGTTCTGCGGTGTGCTGTCCATCGGCACTGGCTCACCCGCCTCTTCAGATTGAGAGAGACACAGCTGTTGCGCATCACTGCATACTCCCTCTTCTTCAAATTGCAGAATGCTGCTTGCCTGTGCCCGTGTTTGCGAGCCAACAGATTCTGAGAACAGAAGCAGAGACTCAGCTGGCTCCTGTACAGAACTCTCTGACTGCCTGGGCAATTTGACAGGCGGTGAACAGACAGATGGTTGCTCAACAGTGTTGTGTTCCTGAGAGGAGGTGGAAGGAATTGAAGTCGATGCATTGGCTGCCATCCAACCAACAACGGCTTCAATTTGTTCTTCCCGCAGCAGGGGGGCACGCCGAGCTCCTACCAAAGTGCGCATAAAGGAACGCTCACGGGGAAAACTGGTGGATGCTGTGTCACTGAGGGCGGCAGCAGCCACAGAATCCCCACGTCCTCTCCCTGCTGAAACTCCACGGCCACGACCACGTGCCTTACTCACTGACTTCTTCATCTTGGTAGATTGAGAAAGAAAGTCAGAAAAGTTATAAGGCCTAAGTGTGGTTATTACGCAGAGACTGAAGTGAACACTGAAACACAACTGTTCACAATCTGTGAAAGGCTACTCCTTTGTCTACTTCTATAGTGTTTGCAACCAATGTATTGTATACGGATGGAAGCGCGTCACACTAATAGATTATATTTTAAATGGAATGGAGCAGAACCAATTGAAGATAAATGAAAAGGATGAGCCACTGAGACACGCTCAGCAGAGTACAAGCAGCAGTGCTTGAACAAGTAACTGGAGCGTGATGTGCACTCAAAAAATAAAAAACACAGACTGAAGTGAACACTGAAACACAACTGTTCACAATCTGTGAAAGGCTACTCCTTTGTCTACTTCTATAGTGTTTGCAACCAATGTATTGTATACGGATGGAAGCGCGTCACACTAATAGATTATATTTTAAATGGAATGGAGCAGAACCAATTGGAGATAAATGAAAAGGATGAGCCACTGAGACACGCTCAGCAGAGTACAAGCAGCAGTGCTTGAACAAGTAACTGGAGCGTGATGTGCACTCAAAAAATAAAAAACACAGACTGAAGTGAACACTGAAACACAACTGTTCACAATCTGTGAAAGGCTACTCCTTTGTCTACTTCTATAGTGTTTGCAACCAATGTATTGTATACGGATGGAAGCGCGTCACACTAATAGATTATATTTTAAATGGAATGGAGCAGAACCAATTGGAGATAAATGAAAAGGATGAGCCACTGAGACACGCTCAGCAGAGTACAAGCAGCAGTGCTTGAACAAGTAACTGGAGCGTGATGTGCACTCAAAAAATAAAAAACACAGACTGAAGTGAACACTGAAACACAACTGTTCACAATCTGTGAAAGGCTACTCCTTTGTCTACTTCTATAGTGTTTGCAACCAATGTATTGGATACGGATGGAAGCGCGTCACACTAATAGTTAAATTGCATGGAGCTGCAAGAATTACACTGAAGGAAAAAAAAAAGAGTCTGTGAGTGACATGTGCAGATGCCTACAGACAGCGTTGCATGCAGAGCAAACTGCAGCGTCACCTGCACTCACACACACCTTGCAGAGCTGTTAAAACAACACTGCAGGCAAAAGGAAGCTTTACACAGCGGTTGGTGCTAGCCTGCCTACAGCACAGTACACTAAATCGCAATCTCTAACTGTCCCTCAGAGTCAGCACAGCAGCGTTCTGTCCCTTACTGAATTCACAGCACAGTGACGCTAAAATGGCGGCGGCGCCTTTTATAGTGCATTCTGACATCATTTCAGCATCCAATCACAGCCATGCCATTAGTTAACATGACCGCAGCAGTACAGGATGTGCCCACACTTCTTAGGATTCCTCATTGGCTGACTAAAATCACATTGCCTCGCAAAGAATTATGGGAACTTCCGATTCCGGTATCCGATAAGACGAAAATATCGAAACGAAGTATAGAAAGGCCGATAGAGCTAATATCGGCCGATACCCGATATTTGCAGTATCGTATCGCTCAACACTAGTGCTCACACATCCGTGGCTTGCCCGTAGACTCCAGTCGTATGCAGAGGCTGCAGTGATCGCTCCACCTTCCCAAACACCGCCTAATCATAAGCATTGCAACAAGGTGGAACTCCACCATGCATGTGGTTAAGAGGCTGTGTGAACAGAGGCAGGCTGTAATGCATTTGAGGGAGGATACATGTTCAGGCAGTTTGAGGGAAGACATGGAGTTGTCGGTGTGCAGTGGTCAAAGCTGAAAGACCTCTGTAAAGTCCTTCAGTGTTTTGAGGAATGCACACGGCTGGTAAGTGCAGACGACGCCCATCATAAGCATGAGCATCCCACTTATGCGTCTGCTCATGCAAACTTTGACGCACATTAAGGATCAGGCGTCTGCAGCGGAGGGGGAAGAGGGAAGCCTTGATGACAGTCAGCCATTTTCTGCTCAAGGAATTGTCCTGGATGAGGTGGAGGAAGAAGAAGAAGAGGAGGATGATTCTCAGGGGGCAAGAGAAAATGTTGGCTTACCAAGGTCAGGTACAGGGTTTGTGCATGACTGGAGCGATGTGGATTTGGCAGAAAGTACTCCTCCACCCACCACTGGCAGTGCATCATTGACACCTGGAACATTGGCCCACATGTGTGATTATGTCTTGCGGATCCTAAAAAGGGACCCCCGCATTGCCAAAATTATGAAGGATGACGACTACTGGTTGGCCAGCATCCTCGATCCACGCTATAAAGGCAAATTACAGAACATCATGCCACAGGAGAACCTAGAGCTAATATTGGCGAACAAACAAGCAACTCTGGTAAACTGTTTGTTAGAGGCATTCCCAGCACACAGCAGCGGTGCAGGTTCTACCACAAGCCGTACTGGGCCAAATGGAAGAGGTGTTCATGGTGCACACAGCCAAAGTGGCGTTGGAGACAGGGGTTTCATGACCATGTTTTGGACTGGGTTCTCGCAATGACGGGTTATACTGAATCGATTGCAACAAACAGGAGACGGCAGTTGTCAACTATGGTCCAAAATTACCTCTCCTCCCCTATCAATGTTCTCCCTCACAGTTCATTCCCCTGTGACTACTGGGCCTGTAAACTGGACACCTGGCCTGAATTGGCACAATATGCTTTACAGGAGCTCGCTTGCCTTGCTGGTAGTGTGCTATCAGAAAGAGTCTTCAGTGTTGCTGGATCAATCCTGGCAGAAAGAAGGACCCGGCTGTCGACCCAAAATGTAGGTGATCTCATCTTCATTAAAATGAACCATGCCTGGGTTTCAAAGGATTTTGTACCACCTTCCCCTGATGACACATAGTTTGCCAGCAAAATGGCTCGCTTTGTCCTCCTCTTCCTCCGACTTCTCCAATTCCTCCATTTGCAGATGCTGAACATCCAGCCTACACCTCAACATAGGCCAGTTTTTCCACCTCCCTAACTGGGCTGTAACCCCCCAGGGCCGACGTTAGCACCTGGCGCACCCGGGCAAGTGCCGGGGCCCTGAGCAGGTGGGGGGCCCACTCACCATCAGAGACACCGGCGTACTATGAGGGGCCCTGTGCCAGTGTCGGAGCCCGAGTGGGCCCCCCCTGCTTGTTCAGGGCCCCAGCACTTGCAATACTTACCTCTCCCTGCTCCACCGCTGTGACGTCTTCCGCATTTCCTAACAGTGACATTCAGATCAGAGAGCGCGATGACGTCACGTCTATGCGCCCTCTGCCTGAACAGTCACAGTGCAGAGAGCTGGAAGATGGCGACCCTGAATAGTCCAGAGTAGAGCATTGTCAAGCGAGGAGAGGTATTTCATTTTTTTTAATGTTTGGAGCAATATATGGGGAGCATTATACACTGGAGAATTATATATGGGGCCCATCATTATTTTGAGCATCATAGATAGGGCCCATTATACACTGGAGCCTCATATACGGGGCCATTATACACTGGAGCATCATATATGGGCCCATCATATACTAGAGCATCATATGGGGTTCATTATTTATGGGGCATCATATAGGGCGCTTTATATATGGAGCATCATATGGAGCAGATATGGGGCCTATTCTGTATGGAGCATTATATGGAGCCCATTCTGTATGGAGCAATATATGGGGCTCATTATTCTGTATGGCGCACTATGTGGTGCCCATAATACTGTATGGAGGACTATACTGTCCGGTTTTTGAGCTATTGTAGAATTTACAAGAGATATCACTTATGTAATGTAAGAAGTGAAGTATTTGGCATTGTACTATACCTATATTTCTCTGCCGTATCGGAGCATCATGAATTGTGGTATGTGTTAAAGGGGCCCACTGAGACTCTTTGGCCCGGGGCCCACGAAAACCTGGAGCCAGCCCTGCCCTCCTCCACAACTTTAGCCAAATAACCCCCAGTTTTCAATGCGTTACTATTATTATAAAGTAAATTAAGGTGGATAAGCTTAAGTACCGTATATACTCGTGTATAAGCCGAGATTTTCAGCACCTTTTTTCGTGCTGAAAATGCCCCCTCGGCTTATACACGAGTCATAGGGCAGAAACCAGCGGGGGAGGGGATGCCGCGGCAGGAGCCGGTGGCTGGGATCATACTCACCCCTCCCCGTGCCATCGCTGAGGGTCCCTGCAATCCTGCGTTCTCCCCGGCTTCCTGCAGCTCTCCAGCACTGAGCGGTGATGTAATACCCGCTCATTAAGGTCATGTAATATGGACGCGACGCCACTCCCATGGGCGTGGCCTCCATATTCATGGCCTTAATGAGCGGTATTACATCACCGCTCAGCGCTGGAGAGCTGCAGGAAGCCGGGGAGAACGCAGGATTGCAGGGACGCTCAGCGATGGCACGGGGAGGGGTGAGTATGATGGAGGAGAGGACAAGGAGCACGGAGCTGGACGGGGGATAGAACGGTGGACGGGGGAAGCATGGAGGAGGACGGGGTGGAGAACGGAATACGGGGGAAGCATGGAGAAGGACGGGGAAGCATGGAGCAGGACGGGGGAGGACGGGGGAAGCATGGAGGAGGACGGGGGAGAACGGAGGACGGGGGAAGCATGGAGGAGAACAATGAGTACGGAGCAGGATGGGGGGAGGATGGAGGGCACAGAGGAGCACGGAGCAGGACGGGGGAGAGGATGGAGTGCACAGAGGAGCACGGAGCAGGATGGGGGGGGCACAGGAGGACAGAGAAGGAATGGGGGAGCACAGCGGAGGATGGAGCAGGAGGGGGGAGTACAGAGGAGAATGGGGGAGCACAGAGCTGGATGGGGGAGCAAGGAGCAGGACGGGGGCAGCATAGAGCAGGAGGGCAGTTTATACACCCGGCTTATACACAAGTCAATAAGTTTTCCCAGTTTTTTGTGGCAAAATTAGGGGGTCGGCTTATACACGGGTCGGCTTATACACGAGTATATACGGTAATAAGAATTGATGTCGTTGGCATTGAAATGGGCACTGTAGGTGTGTTTACTGTCCTCCACTCACTGGCGACTTTTATTCCCCATTGACTTGCATTGGGGTTGGGTTTCCGACGCCGACTCGACTGTTTTCTTTCGTAAAAGTCGAGCCAAACGAAACCCGACTCGACCCTCCCAGAGGCAAAGTCGCTCATCTCTAGTAGAGAGGTGTGGGATCACCTAAGCCTTGAAGTTCAGCTGTTAATTATGTTTGCTTGTTTTAAAATATTTTTTTTAGTTTTCTGTGCATTTTGGATTGGGTGATGATTATTGTTACGTGAACTAAGGGTACTTTCACAGATCAGTTTTTTGCCGTCAGGCAGTATCCGGCTATTTTTAGAAAAAATGGATCCAGCGAAATCTACCGCCAGATCCGTTTTTTTCTCATTGACTTGTATTAGCGTGGGATCACGCCGCATGGCCTCCCGTTTCTTCCCGGATAAAAAATTTTCATTCCGCCGTCTTGAAAAAACGTCTCTAGGAAAGTTTTTGCTACAATGGAAGTCTATGGGCGCCGGATCAGGAAAACGATGGATCCGGTCACCGGATTCCGTTTTTCCACTCTGAGCATGCCTGGAACTCTCTCTCTGTCTTTCTCTAGGACTGCACTTCTCAAGGTTCAAAAGTTCATTACATATCTGTCTAAACAACTGATCCGTCACGTCAGTTCTTTACAATCTGCGCTGGATCCATCTTTTCTCAACTTTGATGGATTGTGCCTGATTGTAAAAACCTGATGTGTGAAAGTAGCCTAAGACAGGTGGAGAAGCATGGACAAATAACAGACATACACGATGGAGTGTCGTGTTATACTGTGTGCTTAGACCTTAAAAGTTTGGACGGATAACATGGATTTGTTTAAAACTTGATGCAGGATACAACTAAAACAGTGTATCTTAGTTTGATGTTTAGTTTTTCTAGGGTGTTAAGTAGCTGTGAGGGTTGGATGTTAATCTTTTGAATTGTGGAAGACTGGAAGGGGTGTCTGTATAGGAAACAGAAGCAATTCACTGCGAGCGTACTAAGGGACAATTGCATTCATTTTGTGGGATTCAGGAGAGTTGAGGCATTAGCTAACTTACTGGCAGCTCAAGAAAGGTTAACAGGGGGAGGTCACCCTAAAGGAAAAGCATAAAGTATGAGTGAGTTTGGTGGGACAGGGAAGCATCACATTAGGGAGATTTTCCAGTGCCAGGATGTTTATTAACTGCCCCGAGAGAACTCCCAGGAGCGTACTGTGCCCTTAATCCCATTTTAGGTATCGATGTAGAAGAACAACTATCACTCCAGAGAGAAGACTTGACCTTTGCCCAGATGCCCCTGAGAGACTCCAAAAGATTCCTCTTATGTTTGGCGCAGAGCTGAAACATCTACTCTCAGATTTCAGCCATGAGGAAGAGACTGTAATAAAGCCCAAAGCTACCTCTTCCTGTCATTTTCCTCTTGGTCATTATTATGTATATTGGACTGTTTTTGATCTGCAGGAGGACCAAAAGAATGGCTGTCCAACTGCACAGAAGTCAGGCTGTGTGTGTATATATAGCAGTATACACCTCATATAGGTGATACTGATATATATTTGGATCGCCCTCCAGGGCAGTGGGGTACTTGGTACCAGGCCGCTTCTTAAAGCGAAAGTGTCACAGCAGCAGTGACCGGGTCCGTGGCCCTGGGCGTCCAATAAAAGGGGTATATTTACAAAGGATAATAGAGTTTGTAATAGTGTTCGTGATGCCACCTGTGGTTTCTGGTCAGAGATGACGAGCTCTGTAGTGCAGATCCTCTGGGACTGATGGTGATGCAGCAGAGTTAGTATAGCTCTCCACAGGCAGAGCTTAGTCCCAGTGCAGATGTAAGATGTAGAAGATAGAGATTTTGATATCTGTAGCAGTGTTGGATGGGTGACGCAGGAATGATTAGAGGGCACAGCTGAGTGCAGTTTCCAAAGCTTTACTCACAGTTCTGGCTGCAGCACAGATGCTCGCTTGGTACTGTGTCCTCCAGGTGAGGGGCTCAACAAACTCCCAGGTAGATCAGGACACACCTTTCCAGGACTCCTTTCAATATGTTTCTTTCTCAGTCGTCTCACTGTGCTGACTTTCCACCTTTCCTTCCTGACCAACACCTCGCAATCAGTGTCCCAAGCCAGTAGCCGCGGACCTTGGCGGATAACGTTCTCTCTGCATTTCCTTGCTCCCTTATGGCTACCTTTTGGGAGAAGATAATTGCGGTTCAGTAGCTGACGCACCTAGAGATGCCACTGCCTCCGGCTTGCTAGCTGAGTCTTAAAGTTCTCCACTAGGCTAGGGGCCGGTGTCCCTTCTGCGACCTGGTCCCTCCACAATTGGATTGGGCCCCATGGATGGATTACTCACTATCCATGCCCTAGGACCCTTTCTGTCCTTCCAGAAGCTTCTCTCTCTGTTCCTTCTTATCTAACTTTCTCCGTCTGGGGACAAGCTGCTACCAGCTCCAAGTCCTCTCCTATACTGTCTCTACAGTCTCTTTCCTTCTGCAGCTCCTCCTGACAAGGAGCTGCTTCACCACATGTCTCTTACTTTCACTTTCTCCTCATGTTTGACTCACACTCCTTCCCACTTTCTAAGCTTCATTGACCCTCCTTCTTACTCTCTCCACCCACCGCCCATACACTCGTTCCTAGCCAGCCTGGGATGAGACCATTCTCCCTTAGGGTACGTCCAGGGTGCCCGGCTGCTATAGTCTGTGTTGGGTGCAGGTGCTAGAGTCCTGGGTGGTGGTCCCTCCTTACCTGAGAGTGGGGTATCACACCTCTGGATGAGGTGCAATACCTCTGTGGCGACTGGACCCTCAGCGGCGCCACATATGCCACACACACAGATATATATATACTGAATATGACTATACACAGCAATCAAAGTATAACATACTGCAACTGTTATATATAGTATGTATGTTATACTGCGATTAATATATATATGTGTGTTTGTATATATAGCAGTATCACCTATATAACAAATGGAATAGATAACAGATGGAAATTATTGGCAATTATCAAGACACACTCAATAAAGGAGTGGTTTTGCAGGTGGGGACCACAGACCACATCTCAGTACCAATGCTTTCTGGCTGATGTTTTGGTCACTTTTGAATGTTAGTTGTGCTTGCAGACTCGTGGTAGCATGAGATGGACTCTACAACCCACACAAGTGGCTCAGGTAGTGAATGTCACGGGGCAGTTGTAGAAATGCAGGGGACAAGGAACCTGGGCCCCTGATCTGCCCCTAAAGCTAAGGGAGGACCTGTCTTTCCTTAACTTGGAGGTACGCTTAATGGTAGCGAGGTCCAAGTCCCTGACCTGTCCCTGTCTCCTGTTTAGCACTGAGCTAAATCCACCAACCCCCTCCCCCGGAGGTGAGACAGGGATAATGTGAATTACACCAAACACAACCAAAAGGAAAGACAGATACTTAAGGGTTAATCAACTAAACAATAAACACTTAGCTTTCTCTGCTGTTAAGCTCCGCACAGCAGAGTAAGGCCCAGATGAGGGAAACAACTGAAGTACCACTGTTCTCAGCAGCTCTGGCTCCAGCTAGGTTGGTCTCCATAGGAAGCAATATTACTAACACCAGCTGACAACTCAGGTGACCTTATAAAGGAAGTGGGAGGGGTCCCACCTACTCCTAACAAGTAATCAGGCATTCAATTCCAGCAGCGGCCACCGGGGGCAAAGACAGGGATTAACCCCAGCTGGCCAGACAGGAAAAAGGTTTCAACATGCAGAGAGAGCTCTGCCACAGATCCAAATGTGGATCGTGACAGTGAAGCTCATCCAGGGTGGCACATCAATGCGAGCTGTGGCAAAAAGGTTTGCTGTGTCTGTCAGCATAGTGTCCAGAGGCTGGTGGCGCTACCAGGAGACAGGCCAGTACACCAGGAGACGTGGAGGGGCCGTAGGAGAGCAACAACCCAGCAGCAGGACCACTACCTCCGCCTTTGTGCAAGGAGGAACAGGAGTAGCACTGCCAGAGACCTGCAAAATGACTTCCAGCAGGACACAAATGTGCATGTGTCTGCACAAACAGTTAGAAACCAACTCCATGAGGATGGTGTGAGGGCCCGACGTCCACAGATAGGGTTTGTGCTCACAGCCCAACACCATGCAGGACACTTGGCATTTGCCACAGAACCCCAGGATTGGCAAATTCACCACTAACGCCCTGTGCTCTTCACAGATGAAAGCAGGTTCACACTGAGCACATGTGACAGACGTGACAGAGTCTGGAGACGCCGTGGAGAGCGATCTGCTGGCTGCAACATCCTTCAGCATGTCCGGTTTGGCAGTGGGTCAGTAATGGTGTGAGGTGTTGTGAATGTGTTGGAGACGACTTCGGAGCTGAGGCTCCCTCCGGTGGTTGCTGAGGGTATTGAACCAATTAAGGAATGGGTGTCAGGTAGGGCTGACTGGCCTGATATAAGTGAGCTGATCTCCCATGATCCTCGCCAGTAATCAGTTGTTGCTTCTAGGTTTTTGTTGGAATTTCAGCTTGCTTTCCTGCTATCATTCAGATAAGTGACTTTCTGTTTTTTTTTCTGTGGTTGGATTTTCCTTGCTTTTTGCAGTCTTGCCTTGGACTTCAGCCTGGTCCCCTTTGGGGGCTTGCGCTGCCCTCTGTTCTCATTTTGTATTTGCACTTTCTCTGTTCCATTGATATTTTTTATTGCTGGGTAGCTGTGTGTCACACCAGAGATCTGATATAGGTGGTCGAGATCATGTGGTCTCAGGTTTTTTGTAATCAGAAGTGCTGGTATTTTTATTAGGGTTTTTCTGGGTTGCAGACAGAATTTCTCTCCTGTACTTTACTTTCTACAGTAGACAGATTTGGGCCCCAACATTTGCTCATTCTATTTTCTGTCTGTGTTCGTGTTTTCCTCTTGTCTAACCGCCATTACATGTTTGGGGGCTTCCTATTTCTTTGGGGGCTTTTCTCCGGGGCAGTTAGCTTTCCTCTTTCTGTCTTCAGGTGTAGCTAACTTTCCGGCTGTGCCGAGGCGTCTAGGATCACCGTAGGTACGCTCCATGGCTACTTCTAGTTGTGCGGTTAGTTTAGGGATCTGCAACCCATTAGGTTCCAGCCGCTCTGGTGTCTTGCTGCTTTGGCGGTATTTTGCTCCTGTCCTCCTCAGCTACCAAGTCATAACAGTGAGGTGGCATTTCTTTGGAGGGCCACACAGCCCTCCATGTGCTCGCCAGAGGTAGCCTGACTGCCATTAGGTACCGAGATGAGATCCTTAGACCCCTTGTGAGACCATATGCTGGTGCAGTTGGCCCTGGGTTCCTCCTAATGCAGGACAATGCCAGACCTCATGTGGCTGGAGTGTGCCAGCAGTTCCTGCAAGATAAGGCATTGAAGCTATGGACTGGCCCGCCCGTTCCAAATACCTTAATCCGATTGAGCTCATCTGGGACATCATGTCTCGCTCCATCCACCAACGTTGCACCACAGACTGTCCAGGAGTTGGCGGATGCTTTAGTCCAGATCTGAGAGGAGATCCCTCAGGAGACCATCCGCCACCTCATTAGGAGCATGCACAGGCATTGTACTATAGGGAGGTCATTCAAGCATGTGGAGGCCACACACACTACTGAGCATCATTTTGACATTTTAATTTTGTGTGTGACTCCAAATCCAGGCTTCTATTTGTTAATAAATTTGATTTCCATTGATGATTTTTGTGTGATTTTGTTGTCAGCACATTCAACTTTCTACACAACAAAGTATTCAATGAGAATATTTCATTCATTCAGATCTAGGATGTGTTATTTGAGTGTTCCCTTTATTTTTTGAGCAGTGTATATATATATATAGTGCCTACAAGTAGTATTCAACCCCCTGCAGATTTAGCTGGTTGACACATGCGGAATTAACTTGGCATTGTGACATTTGTACTGTAGATCAGCCTGGAAGTGGGAAATGCACTGCAGCAAAAATGTTTGTTTTAATTTTTTATTTTTTTTTAAAAACGTTAAAAGTTAATTCAGAGTGTCATTTATTATTCAACCCCTCAAACCACAAGAATTCTGTTTGGTCCCCCTAAAGTATTAAGAAGTAGTTCAGGCACCAAGAATAATGAGCTTCACATGTGTGGTTTAATGATCTCTTTTGCCAGCCTTTTCTGACTATTTAAGACCCTCCCCAAACTTGTGAACAGCACTCATACATGGTCAACATGGGAAAGACAAAGGAGCATTCCAAGGCCATCAGAGACAAGATCGTGGAGGGTCACAAGGCTGGCAAGGGGTACAAAACCCTTTCCAAGGAGTTGGCCCTACCTGTCTCCACTGTTGGGAGCATCATCCATAAGTGGAAGGCTTATGGAACTACTGTTAGCCTTCCACGGCCTGGACAGCCTTTGAAAGTTTCCTCCCGTGCCGAGGCCAGGCTTGTCCGAAGAGTCAAGGCTAACCCAAGGACAACAAGGAAGGAGCTCCGGGAAGATCTCATGGCAGTGGGGACATTGGTTTCAGTCAATACCATAAGTAACGTACTCCACCGCAATGGTCTCCGTTCCAGACGAGCCCGTAAGGTACCTTTACTTTCAAAGCGTCATGTCAAGGCTCGTCTACAGTTTGCTCATGATCACTTGGAGGACTCTGAGACAGACTGGTTCAAGGTTCTATGGTCTGATGAGACCAAGATCGAGATCTTTGGTGCCAACCACACACGTGACGTTTGGAGACTGGATGGCACTGCATACGACCCCAAGAATACCATCCCTACAGTCAAGCATGGTGGTGGCAGCATCATGCTGTGGGGCTGTTTCTCAGCCAAGGGGCCTGGCCATCTGGTCCGCATCCATGGGAGGATGGATAGCACGGCCTACCTGGAGATTTTGGCCAAGAACCTCCGCTCCTCCATCAAGGATCTTAAGATGGGTCGTAATTTCATCTTCCAACAAGACAACGACCCAAAGCACACAGCCAAGAAAACCAAGGCCTGGTTCAAGAGGGAAAAAGTCAAGGTGTTGGAGTGGCCTAGTCAGTCTCCTGACCTTAACCCAATTGAAAACTTGTGGAAGGAGCTCAAGATTAAAGTCCACATTAGACACCCAAAGAACCTAGATAACTTGGAGAAGATCTGCATGGAGGAGTGGGCCAAGATAACTCCACAGACCTGTGCCGGTCTGATCAGGTCTTATAAAAGACGATTATTAGCTGTAATTGCAAACAAGGGTTATTCCACGAAATATTAAACATAGGGGTTGTATAATAATTGACCCACACTTTTATGTTTAAAATTTATTAAAATTCAACTGAGCAACATAACTTTTTGTTTTGTAAGATTTAGGCTAAGTGCACACGATCAGGAATAATTGCGTTTTTTTCGCGGTTTTTCCGCGGTTTTCCGCGGTAAAAACGCGATAAAAACGCAAGCATTAAGCATCCTATACATGTTAATTGATTCCGCATGTTTTGGCCACATGTTGCGTTTTTTTCCGCGAAAAAAACGCTTTGCGGAAAAAATAGCAACATGTTCATTAATTTTGCGGAATGTAAGCGGTTCATGTGCGGTGGTACCCAGGGTCTGGAGGAGAGGAGACTCTCCTCCAGGCCCTGGGTACCATATCCCTGGTAAAACAATAATTAAAATAAAAAATAATGATATTCTCACCTTCCGGCGGCCCCCGCAGCCTTCCCGCGGCCCCCGCAGCCTTCCCGCCTTCAGCGACGCTCCCGGCAACTTCCGGTCCCAAGAGTCCTTTGCGAGAATCACCCAGATGGCATAGCGGTCTCGCGAGATGCTACGTCATCGGTGTGATTTGTCGCAAAGCATCCTTGGGACCGGAGTTGCCGGGAGCGTCGCTGAAGGCGGGAAGGCTGCGGGGGCCGCCGGAAGGTGAGAATATCATTATTTATTATTTTTTTTATTATTTTTACATTAGATCTTTTTACTATTGATGCGGCATAGGCGGCATCAATAGTAAAAAGTTGGTCACACGTGTCAAACACTATGTGTGACTCGTGTGACCAACCTGTCAATCAGTTTTCCAAGCGATGCTACAGATCGCTAGGAAAACGCTAGCATTCTGCAAGCTAATTACGCTTGCAAAACGCTATTATTCTGGCGGGAATCAGCATAAAAAAAACGTGCGTATTTCCTGCGGGAGAAGTGCGGGATTGCCGCGGAAATTTCCGCGGCAATTCCGCAACGTGTGAACTTAGCCTTATGCTTCTGTTAATAAATCCTACTCTCGTTTGCAGTTTGAAGGCTCTAACTTATTTGCATCTTATCAAACCAGCTAAATCTGCAGGGGGTTGAATACTACTTGTAGGCACTGTATATATATATATATATATATATATATATATATATATAACCAGTTTTGCCTATATAATTTGTATACAGCAGTCGCAGTATCACATGCAATATATACGGTAGGTGATACTACAACTATACACAGCAGTCACATTATCAACTATTTATTGTATATACAGTAGTTCCAATGTGATATATTCAGCAGTCACGTTGCCTCCATTGAACATCAGCCTCAGGGTCTACTATGTGATATATGTGTGTTTCCTATGTGATGCATGCATCATAATATACTATATAGTATAATTCTGTCTTAATTATGTTGTAGAGTTGTCTGTATATATAGTATTTAGTGTAGAGATGTTTATATAGTATGGCATTGTGTATATAGTGTTGAATTCACACTATATATAGAGCCACATCTCTACACAATATAGTATTTACACAGCTCTATATTCCTTACCACGGTAAATAATATGGAGCTGTATATATAATAGATAGTAGTATATATTGTAGACCTATGTATACTTCTCCTGTCCTGTATACACATGGTGTAATTCTCAGTATCTATTCTTATTATGTATGTATATATGTGTAGATAGATAGATAGATAGATAGATAGATAGATAGATAGATAGATAGATAGATAGATAGATAGATAGAATCACTCTGATTTATTGTGAAAAAAGTGTCAGACTCTCTATTGGCCCATGTTACAACATTTCGGATCCATAACAGAACATTTCTCTGATATGGAACTGAAATATTGCCACATGGGCTAACAAAGAGTATAACAAAATCAGTTCCATTTTCATCCAGAAAAGTGGTACGATTTTCTTCTCACTTGCCATCCGTGTGCAGTCGGTTTTTTTTCTCTGCAGTTGTTGCAGTCTGACACAAGGCGAGTCAGACCATTGAGGAGATGGAGAAATTAATTTCGCCGTCTCCTCCACGCTTGTGCTGCAATTCTCTGTTGCGAGAGCATCGGAGCACCGAGCACTGACACTCGGCTCATGCTCGCAGCAGAGCAGGAGCTGAGTTTCATTGGCCTATTGTACCAGGTTGTGGTATGCAGTGACGGACAGGAGGCAGAGCAAGGGTTAACAATTTTAATTAACAATGGGAGACTCCACACAAGGAGGTAAACAGTTAAATGAGGGAATAAACGATTCAATTTGCCAAGGATATGCAGAGTTAAGGTAACAATGAATCAGATAACAGCAGAAGTTCCTCATTCTGTGACTTCCGCTGGGAAGTCAATAGCGCCAACAACAGCTGGCGCGATGCTTATCCAAGAAGGTCCAGTAGGAAACAAGGATCTGTCTTCTGGCGGCAGTGGTCAGTCTCCGGTACCTTCCGCTGAGCCCCTAGTCCATAAGTTGATGCGGCCGAGTCAATTAAGGCCGCAACGCTGTCCGGGTCCAACGTAGACCGGTAAGAATCAACGAGCAAATCTGGGTCCAAGAGTCCGTCCCGTACCCGGTTTCTCTTATGTGGCATGTGCGCTGTACTCACGGGCACCTTACACCTCTCTCTCTCAAGTCCCACTGGTAGCGACGGGAGTTAACGGACGCAGGTGTGTGCAGCACCGGTGCTCTCGGGACGGAGCACTCCTCTCAGCCTGCTGCACGCTGACTGCCGACGCCAAAACTGTCTCTTGGCCACCGGGTCTGTCTGCTGCAGTCCTTTGCAGTGCCGGCGGTTGGGTGCGGAGCGCGCTGCCTGCCTTGCTGTATATATACACTGCACAATACCACGCCTCCTGTTCTGTATAAACGTATACACTTCACATTACCACTTCTCCTGTTGTGTGTATATATACACTGCACAGTACCACTCTTCCCGTCCTGTATATATATACTGCAGAGTACCACTTCTCATGTCCTGTATACAGTACAGACCAAAAGTTTGGACACACCTTCTCATTCAAAGATTTTTCTGTATTTTCATGACTATGAAAATTGTACATTCACACTGAAGTCATCAAAACTATGAATTAACACATGTGGAATTATATGCTTAACAAAAAGTGTGAAACAACTGAAAATATGTCTTATATTCTAGGTTCTTCAAAGTAGCCACCTTTTGCTTTGATGACTGCTTTGCACACTCTTGGCATTTTCTTGATGAGCTTCAAGAGGTAGTCACCGGAAATGGTCTTCCAACAGTCTTGAAGGAGTTCCCAAAGATGCTTAGCACTTGTTGGCCCTTTTGCCTTCACTCTGCGGTCCAGCTCACCCCAAACCATCTCGATTGGGTTCAGGTCTGGTGACTGTGGAGGCCAGGTCATCTGGCGTAGCACCCCATCACTCTCCTTCTTGGTCAAATAGCCCTTACACAGCCTGGAGGTGTGTTTGGGGTCATTGTCCTGTTGAAAAATAAATGATGGTCCAACTAAACGCAAACCGGATGGAATAGCATGCCGCTGCAAGATGCTGTGGTAGCCATGCTGGTTCACAGCATGGTACACATAGCCTTAATGATTACCTGAAAGGTTAATGGCCAATTTGTACATACGAACAAACAATTATATAAAGTGCTAGTGTTCAGGTTCAACAGTGCTCTATATAGAAAATTGGTTTGGTCTCACCAGAATCGCCTCTCACTACTCCTCTCAGTCATAGGTTCACCATATTAAATAACAAAAGGAAGGAGTGATTTTTTTCTCCTTTGGCAATGGGGGGAGAGAAGAAAAGGGGGAAGTTGTTTAATTCTCCATGTCATGCCCCTGCATTACTCCTGCCCTGACAGGAGCTGCCATCTTCTGTGCAATTTCACATAGGTTACCTTGGGTAAGATGACCGTGCTATGATGCATCTTTTCTCCTCCACCTTACTTGTGCATGTAGCCTTCCTTTTACATATTCTTGCACAGGGTTGAATGCTTTATGCCGCCTGCATATATTCAGGTACTATATATAGGAGATTAACTGATGAACGTGTAGTTTATCCAACACAGTGATTAGAAACTTATACATGTTACAATTGTGAGATCTCTCTGTCACTTTGATGTAGATATTTCTGCACTGTGGACACAATGTTTTTTGTATACATTCTTCATGCATATATAGGTCCTAATACTTACCTGTACCCTTTGCTCTATTGTGGAATTGCAGTACTGTGACATCTTGTGCCATCACCATTTACTGTTCTATTTTTATTATTATTCTTACCTCTTTTTGTTATTGCTTGATGAAAATTGTCTAGAGTAGGGGTTTGCCCTTTCATCATCTTAATAGTGTGTGTATTTGGGGGAGTATAATTTTGTGACCTCACCCTATGCTACACCACTGATCTTCAAACTCCTTCCTAATAGTGACTGTAAGATGCTAGAATTTACCGTTTAACTCAATAAAACTTCTGCTAGAGAATACATTAGTAGAAAACATCAACACCGGATGGTAGTCGTACCAGAACATTTCTTCTCCAGATAATACCTCTAACAAAGAACATCAAGGCTAGAGAATAGCCTTACTAATTGTAGTATATCTTGAGCAGAAATCTGATCAATTACTAACTGTATATTGTTAAAACAATATATGTGTTATAATCCAGTGTGTTGTATGTTATCTCAGGGAATTGCAGTGCTGAAGAAGCAAGTATTCTGAAGTCTGAGCCTGGTCCGGTTTTCATACACTCAAAATTTAACTATTCCTCTTTCAAAAAAGTGAACATGCCAGTTAGAAAGCACTCCACTAGAGTGCCCTAGAAAACTCCCAAAGGGTCAATACAGAATACCCAGTAGAAAAAAAAAAAGAGAACCTGAGCCATCACCACCTGGAATCACCACAACTAGAAAACTGCTCACCGAGGAATTTTTCTGAATGGTCATGTCTTTAACCAACCCCTTTAATGCATCAATAGTTGTAAATCATAACATTTGTTTCATGGGTCCATCACAGGCAAATTAATAGACAGTGGATATGTTCTATTACGCTGACAGTAAGTAGCTTTACATAATAGACCTTTAGACCTGCGCCTGAGAATATCTTCAGCAGAGAACAACCCCAGAGAAGTTCCAAACCAGAGAACAGACACACCAGAAATCATCAACATCAGAGAACACAATTACCAGTATCCATATCGGTGAAGGTCTCCGATAGTAAGCAACCTGATTACAAATCGGGTTACACTACGTAACAAATTTTTATTTATTTTTTGTTCCTGGGTCCAAAGTGTGTTTTCCTAACCCGTTATGCCTAAAACAAATAGAAAATAGTTGTTGTTCCACAAAAACTTTGCTTTTGTGATCAGGACAATGAAATTTTAAAATATGTCTGTTTTCGGGAAAATTCTTGATTCTTATTCAATACGAAGTAGTCTTCTAGATTATTGTTTAACTGCTAGAATTGTGCAGAAGTTTCTACAATTTTCCAGAATTATCTGGAAGTGTCTAGAAACTTTTAGAACTTTCTAGAACGTTCTCGGACTGTTCAATAGTAGTCATGCAAGTATGAAAGCACAGGTGACTCGATCCAACATTTCGGTTTATGTTATTGCTGAGTAAGAGAATAACGAATCATAGTTAAAGAGCAATTATTTGTTTAAGATGGCATCAAGATGTTGTTTGCGCCCAGAAGACACATTTTGCAACGTGTGTGGACAATTTCTAAAGACGAGTGAGAAAGTATTCAGTGAAAGCATGTCGTATGATGTGCGAGGCCTACAAGGCATATTTCGGCATGCCTGTCAGGGATCAAAACAAGTCCTGGGCACCTCATTTCACATGCGAATATTGCAAGAAAACTCTTGAAGGTAAGGTGAATAATTGCTGCTCGTTTACATGGCAGTGCTTTATTTTGTAGAATTTCAATGATTTAGATCGAGTACAGTTTAACCCCTTACTGCCCTCGGACGGAATAGTACGTCCGTAGCCAGTATCCCCCCGATTTGATGAGGGCTCCGGCAGTGAGCCCGCATCAAAGCCGGGACATGTCAGCTGTTTTGAACAGCTGACATATGCCCGCAATAGGCAAGAGTGGAATCGCGATCCACTCGCGCCTATTAAGTAGGTAAATGTCGCTGTTAAACACTGACAGCGGCATTTAACAAGTTCTTCCGGCCGAAAATACGCACACCGCTGACCCCCGTCATGTGATCGGGGGTCATCGGTGCATCGGCATAACAATCAGAGGTCTCCCTCTATGGCTGTTATGCCGGATTGCTATGAGCACAACCCTGTGGTCTGCGCTCATAGCAATGCAGTAATTCTGCTACATAAAGGTGATCTGAGCATCACCTCTATGTAGCAGAGGCGATCGAGCTATGGCATCTTCTAGACTCCCATGGGGACTATTGAAGCATACTAAAAGTAAAAACAAATGTTTTTAAAAAAAAAAAGTTCAAATCACCCCATTTTCGCCCCATTCAAAATAAAGCAATAAAAAAAATCAAACATACACATATTTGATATCACCGCGTTCAGAATCGGCTGATCTATCAATAAAAAAAAGGATTAACCTAATTGCTAAACGGCGTTGCGACAAAAAAAGTCAAAACGCCAGAATTACCTTTTTTTGGTCGCTGCGACATTGCATTAAAATGCAATAATGGGCAATCAAAAGAACGTATCTGCACAAAAGTCGTGTCATTAAAAACGTCAGCTGGGCACGGAAAAAATAAGCTCTCACCTAACCGGAGATCACGCAATTTTTTTTAGCAAACTTAGATAAAGGAGAACCTAGACATGTTTGGTGTCTATGAACTTATAATGACCTGGAGAATCATAATGGCAGGTCAGTTTTAGCATTTAGTGAACTTAGCAAAAAAGCCAAACAAAAAAACAAGTGTAGGATTGCACTTTTTTTGAAATTTCACTGCACTTGAAATTTTTTTCCTGTTTTCGAGTACAAGACATGCTAAAACTAATTGAGTCTTTCAAAATTACAACTTGTCCCGCAAAAAGTAAGCCCTCACATGGCCATATTGATGGAAAAACCTCTGAAGGTGCTGATGCCACCACTGCATATCAAGTTAGGCCTCATCAAGCAATTTGTCACGGCTCCTGACAAGGAGTCAGCTGCTTTCAAGTACCTCCAAGATCTCTTTCCAAAGCTGTTCGAGGCAAAGGTCAAGGCTGGTATCTTCGTCGTACCACAGATCAAGAAGATCATAGAATGTGACGAGTTCGCCAGGCTGCTGAACAGGACCGAGAAAACAGCTTGGAATAGTTTCGTTGCAGTGGTTCATGGCTTCCTAGGTAATCACTAGGCTGAAAACTATGCGCAGTTGGTTCAGACTCTCATAAAGAATTACGCCATAATGGGATGCAGAATGTCTCTCAAAGTCCATATCCTTGACGCTCATCTTGACAAGTTCAAGGAGAACATGGGCTCTTACTCAGAGGAGCAAGGCGAGCGCTTTCATCAAGATATATTGACTTTGAACGTCATTACCAAGGACAGTATAACGAAAACATGATGGGGACTACATTTGGGGCTTCTTCGATTAAGCGATTTGCTGTACACTCACAAATCTAGAAAAACTACTCATTTCTGAACCTTTTTGAGTGAGTTTTGATTGTCTTTATCTATTTACCATGCAAGTGTTGTTTTTTATTAGACCGCATGAACGAAAATATAATAATTTCCTTTTTTTGACACAATAAATACAAAATTTTCTGGCCTGTGGTCATAAAATCAAAGTTTGTGCTGAATGTAGTAGTTTTTCCATAGTCTTTAAACATAAGCAGTTGAAATATTACACTTGGAAGCCAGGAACAAAAATTGTGTTACATAGTGTTATCAGAGAATCCCTCTGCCCAGAAAATGCCATTAAAATACCTCACTAAAATAATCAAAAACTGAAAACACACCACATCCAAAACTAAAATGCATCAGAAAAGACCCGCAAGAGAATACCGCACCAGTTGAAATTAAAAGTCACAGTTCATAACGCCATAAGAAGAGGGAAAACAGACTTTCGAAACCTAGACAGAACATTTTGGACAATATATAATAACGTGGGATTTCACTGGCAGAGAAAAGTTATAATATTGTTTTGCAATTTGTGCCTGAAACAGTAAACACATTATATGATTACACGACAATAAAAAGATCTACAACAGGTGGGGAACAAATTCTGTGAAACTGTGCAATCTAAAATCACCTAAAAGTATCTCACAACTTTTAATCAAATTATAGGAAGAAAAGAGAACAGCTAATCCTACAAATGTCCTTGTATTTCTCATCCAATATTAAATCTAATTAAGAAACCGCAGTCACCACAGGGATATGACGGGAAGTCAAATGTTTTTAACATTGCAACACTAATTGATCATTTGGTTTCTCTAAGTAATTCTGTATTCAGCCTTGGTTTGTACAGAGAATTATTAAACTCCATGAGGACAAATGTTCTTTAAAATCAAAAATTTTTGGTGTTCATTTCTAAAATGATATTTGACTTGCTGTTAGGAATATCTGGGGAAGTCCTGGAGTACAAAGTGCTAAATTATTTGTATTTTTTAAAATTTAAATAATGCATTTAAGGTACTGCCACACTAAACTATCCCGCTAGCGATCACGATAAAGACGCATACTAATGCGATCGCTAGCGGGATCGTTTTAATATCGCTAGTAGCGGCTTTATTTAGCGATGTCGTTAAGGACGCTATCGCGGTTAGCGATCTCCTTAACGACTTTAGCGGTACAAAATACCGCTAAATCGCTAAATAAAAGGTGCCACACTCAGCGATAATACTTACCCAGCGGGAGCGCCGACGATAAAATAGGGTCCGGAACGATTCCAGCGACGAGCGAGATCACAGCAGGATCTCAGCAGGGAGCTCGTCGCTGACAGATGCCGCACACAACAACATCGCTAACGGGATCGCTAAATAGTGACGTTTTTTAGCGATCCCGTTAGCGATGTTGTTTAGTGTGGCATACCCTTTAGACAGAACATATCAGTTCTTGCCCTAGATCCACCAGGTATTAATTAAGCTACAAGTACGATTTAGGACTGTTTCATACATCTAACATTCACAACCCAAGTAAAGAACACGAAGACCACAAAGCGCGAACCTTCCGTAGGTCTTCTGACCAGAACTGATTTATGCCTGTGTGGGCTCCAAGGTTAACTGTAAACGTCCAAAAAATAATTTGAAAAAATGTGGAATGGGATGAAATTAGGTGATGGAAGAGAGGGGAGGCAGAGAAAGAGATACGCAGATTAGCATATGTGGTGGTTAAGTTTGAGTGAGGAAACGCACTGTCAGACTGGACACAGCTGTCTCTACTCTGGTTATGAATGTCGGACATGTGAAACTGACTTCATTTCACCTCTGCTTTGATTTGTACCATTGAAGGATCAAATTGGGGGCTGAAATTCTTACAAGGTGAAGGGTCGGGCTCAGATACAATGGAGCCCATTGGGTCAAGTAAGAGGCAACACCAGGTTGACAGAATAGGTTAATCAAAATAGTGATGGGTATCTTGCATTGTGGAGTGTGGGTGTTCAGAGTAACTTATAGTAGAACCAAGTGACAAATGTTTTTTGAGACAGTCATGTCCCCTTCCTATGCTTCTTTTTGGTAGTTTATCTGAAGAGAAGAAAACTCTCCCTAGATTTAATAAAGTATATAATCTCTGCTCCAAAAATAACAGGGGAAGATTAGGTATTAAGTGCCCCCTGTATATGCAAACGCAAATGTGTCAAGCCTAATTCTTCAAAATGGATTATGTGTGCATAGACATATTCCAAATACAACGTTTTATGGAGCCTTAATTACAGACAATGATCTATCTTCTGCCGTAACTCTGTACCTAAATATCCTACTTATTTTATGGTTACTTGCTGGGACCCCCATGACACCAAGAGGCATTTGCCTGCCAGCCCTCTAAAGCTCTAAACCTGAATTTTCTTCATTGATATTTTACAAGGAAGGAGCATGGTCAAATGAAATCTGTGGATAATGGCCACTTAGATGCAATGGGTCAAGCCTCAAAACTGTTTGACATGTTTTAATTTATTTATCTGGACATGCTGCTAACCTTACCTTACCCTAAAACTCCACTATAACTGTTATACAGAGAAGAATGGAATAAAATAGTTCATCCACAATCACAACAGGTAGAGCAAGTAACATCCCATCCTTGTAAAACACTTGAGACTGATGAATGATTTATAAAACATTCCAAAATGGAGCACAGCGAGAGCCATCATCTGGTATTAGTACATCTCTCTGCTCTTAAGATTCCGACTAGTTTCTCAAATACCAGAAAACTGTAGAGTTAAAATGGGGCAATGAGCAGTGCCGTTGGTAGAAAAAAGAAGCCTTTTAAAGGGCATGGTTGAACAAGTTTTGGAAAAACACATTAATAGGTTAGCTGATTTCAACTTGTATATGCTTTGATATGAGCTGTACCTCTCACTGATTGACAGCTTTCTCCCTACGTACACAGTGTAGTAAATTATAATTGGGATGGCAAAACAGGGACTTTCAAGTTCCATCTCCATGATCTCCCACTTTGGGGTCCATTTTTAGTAACAAGACATGCTCAAATTTGCCAGGATAATTTAGAAGATTTGGAATAGTCCTCACAAATCTGTGACTCAGCCATGGATGGACTGGTAAAAGGTCAAATCCTGCTAATGCCAGATGGGACGGTTCATTAATGGGCCATAATGGCTACTACACAGTTAACATTTTTGATGGAGCACAGAGCCACCGGCTTCTTTTTGGCAGCATGATGACGTTACCACATTGCGTTGCCCATGTTTGATGCACGACAGGTTAGAAGAGAAGACAGAGGCTGTGCAGATGGAGAGCCTGGATTAGGTGAGTATAAAAATTGAATCACAAAAGTGAAGGAGCAGCAGCCATTGTTAAAAGTATCCTGCAGCGCGCTCAAGCAAGCAAAACCAGTCTCCACCAGCACTGCTACCGAACCAATGTCCTCCACCAGCACTGCTGCCAGCCTGAAAAGGAAAAGATGCTGCTTTTGTCCTCCATCAATTACCATAAATCAAATATGACTTGTTTTAGTTGTGCGAAATATGTATGTAAAAGACATGTCCATTACTGTTGTGCTGAATGCATAAATAGAACAGTGTGAACCTTTTCAGAAAAAAACTGAAATTTTTATTATTTTTCTTTTTTTTCAAAATGTTTACATACAGTTCAATTGCATGTTATAGTTATATTTGTTAAAGTTATTGTAGTTGTTATAGTTATCAAAGCACAAGTTTGTAATTTCTGTGCAGAATGCAATAAGGCAGTGTAACCTTATTCAAAATAAAGAAAAATTAAGTTTTTTATTTAATTTTTTATTTGATAATGACCAACCATGTTCACATTACAGTTTAATAATGCAACACGTATTCAAATAATACACTTAAAGTAGCTAAAAACAACACTTTAATAGGTCAGGTCAAAAATGACCAGAACAGTACAAGTATATAATTGACCACCTGAACAGAACAGCAGGGTTAAGTCAAAAACATTGGAAAGCTCTGTTAAGTGTTGACATGACATTTTATATCTTCCATTTATCTGGCCCTACTCCCAGAATTTTGTTTATCTGGTCTAAATGGGACAGTATGATGTTCTCTCGTAAAGTCCTCTTCATGGCATTGCCAACATGGTTTCCAGACTAATCTCTGGCTACTATTAAGTGTAAGATAAAAGTGAGACTCATCACTGAAGATAATGGACCACTATTCCAGCCGCCATTGCCATCTTGCTGTGCATCATGAGAGCCTTTGAGAGCCGTGGTGTGAGCTCAATGGAACTCCTGTAGCTGCTCGTAGCTCAGTTTCGTGTAATTGCCTTCCAATGGCTTGTACATACACTATTTGACTCCTTAGACCTGGTATGTGATGTCCAATTTCACTGGCAGTACAGAATGGATCACTATCCAACATTCTTCTAATCTGATGATCCATCCATGCAAAGATTCTCCTCTCAGGACCTTTTTTGCTGCCATTCTATTTTGTTGTTCTCTCAATCATCTCAATCACCAGGACACACAACATTGAGCAATACTGACATCTCTACCTAGGCATGTTACAATCTGCCAGAGTGATAAACCAAGGTCTCTCAGTTCATGGATTTTGTCCCTCTCAGTTTGTAAAATCAAAATACGAACCAGCAAAAATAAGATCAATGTGTAGGTGCACATTCACACTCTAGCTGTTAACAGAAAAACCTAGAAAAACCAATAAATAGATACCTGCAAGTAAATAAATAATAGTAATACCGTATATACTCGAGTATAAGCCGAGATTTTCAGCCCATTTTTTAGGGCTGAAAGTGCCCCTCTCGGCTTTTACTTGAGTCATATACCAGGGGGTCGGCAGAGCGCAGCTGTCCTATTACTCACCCCCTCCTGGTGCGGTCATTGCAGCCCCCCTGCTTCTCCCATGGTCTCCGGCGCCTGTGTTCCTAGGTCACGTGGTACCGCTCATTAAAGTCATGAAAATGCTCATATGGTACCACGTGCCCGCTGAAGTTAGGAATAGCTGCCGGAGACCGTGGGAGAAGAGCAGGGGCTCTAGAGACCGCGTCAGGAGGGGATGAGTATATGCAATTGACCCGCCCGCCCATCCTCCGGGTGAGTGGTCCAGCAACCCTCAGGTAGATTGGTCGCACTTCCCAGGACTCCCGTTCAGTATGTTCCTTTCTGCCTTTGCTCTCTCTGTGCTTATAACTCCTTTCCTTCCTTGCACCTTCACCCAGTCAGAGCTCTCAGACGAAGGGAGCTGTGAGCCCTTTCGGTAAACAGATCAATTCTATGTCTGCACGTACTTGACCCCGTAATGCTGCCTTCCGGTAGAGATGCTGGTGGTTGATGCAATGGCCCATAAAGTGACCACCACCGTCAGCTTACTAACAGAGCTTGAAGCTTTCCCGCTAGTCTAGGGGCCAAACCCTGATGGCTAGGTCCTTCCTTCTTCAGGATGGGGGCCACGGAGGGATGAACCCACGTCCCTGCCTTTTCTGACCCGTTCGCTCACTTCAGCAGTTGCTTCCAGAGATGTACTCTTGCGAAGCCACAGTCAGTGACTGGCTGCTCTCTATTCTATCTAGCAGCCTAAGTGCTGCAGCTAGCTCCACCCACCCATCTAGACACCCTTTTCTAACCAGGCTGAGTCAGACCATCCTCCCAAAGGGTCCGTCCGTATGCTCAGCTGGCATGGTGTGTTGGATGCAGGTGTGGAGTTCTAGGGGTGCTCCCTCCTTACCTGAGAGTCAGGTGTCACACCTCTGGGTGAGATGCAACCAGGGCCGGCTCCAGGTTTTTATGGGCCCCGGGTGAAAGAGCCTCAGTGGGCCCCTTTAACACAGACCACAATTCATGATGCACAGATACGCCAGAGAAATATAGGTACAGTACAATGCCAAATACTTCACTTCTTCCATTACATGAGTGATATCTATTGTAAATTGTACAATAGCTCAAAAACCGCCAAATCCTCGCAGCGCACAGTACAGACTGGACAGTACAGTCCGCCATACAATATTATGGGCACCACATAGTCTCCCCCTCATCACCCATATAATACCCCATGCAGGATGTCACCCCCCATCCCCCATATAATGCTCCATACAGAATACTGGACCCAAAATAATGCTCCATACAGAATACTGGACCCAATATAATGCTCCATACAGGATACTGGTCCCCATATAATGCTCCATACAGGACACTGGTCCCCATATAATGCTCCATACAAAATATGGAGCTCTCCTCTGCTCTGTGCTGCGTTCTGCACTGTTACGGCTCAGGAAAGGGTGCTGTGGAAAGACTCTCCATTATCATCATTGCCTCCCCATCATCATCATCGCCTCCCCATCATCATCATCGCCTCCCCATCATCATCATTGCCTCCCCATCAACATCATTGCCTCCCCATCATCATCATTGTCTCCCCATCATCATCATTGCCTCCCAATCATCATCATCACTGCCCTCCCCCCACCACCATCACACAGACAGCACCGCAGCACACAAGCACTCTCTCACATAGATACATACACACACACACAGCACTGCATTACATACACACACGCTGATACACACAGACACACACTCACACAGACACATACACATCACATCTCACCTGTCCGAAGTCCGCGCGCTCTCTGCCACAGCCGGCCGCTGAATGATGACGTCATTCAGCGGCGCTGCTGTGAGAGGAAACGCAGGCATCCCCTGGAGCCCGGAGCTGCGGCAGCGGAGGCACGGGGAGAGGTAAGTATTGTGCCAGCTGCTGCCGGGGGCCCGGGGCCCTGAGCAAGCGTGGGGGGCCCAGTGGCGGCGCTGACACCGCTCTCCTCCGCTAACGGGTGCCGGGGTGCCTGATGGCGAGTGGGCCCCCCCGCCTGCTAGGGCCCCGGCACTTGCCCGGGTATGCCGGGTGCTGACGCCGGCCCTGGATGCAACACCTCTGGGGCGACTGAACCCTCTGGGGCGCCACATTCCCCCCCCCCGTTAAACACAGCACGTCCATTTGCTGAAACAGAGTAAAAGGTTGTGACAAGAACATGCAAATTTTTAGTAATGCATTACAATAGAAAACAATTTCAAAACTCATCTTACCTTTATGGGAGGCACTTCAGGTTAAACGTTGCATAAATAACATTTATAAAACTCTAAGTTAAAGTGCAAAAAGACAATAGCATTTAAACTTGTGCTTGTGGAGGACCCGCTCCAAACCTCCCACATTGGTCTTGGGTGGGCTGCAAGACATAATTGGCCATTTCAGCAGACCTCGTCTTTGGCCACACCTAACGGGTTTTTGTCTTCTGAGGTAGTGTGCAGTCCATGCACGGTAAAAGCTTGCGTAAAACCAAGAGAAAGCACCTTAAAAAGTGCTAATAATTACAGAGAGTTTGTGGACCAGCATTGTCCGTGATCTCCAAGTTCATCGAACATATAAAACATTCAAAAGACAGAATTATGTACAAACTGTAGACCCTGTCTGGGTTACCATTTACTTAGCTGGGGCGACACCTGGTGGCTGTGCAAGCACAGGACCATTCCTGTCCAGGGCCCATTGCCTAGCACCAGGGTCATCAACTCCACCACTGGTATCTGTGTGGCTGGTGTGCACTGAGCTGGTGGGGGTGTCAGGGGTTCCACCAGGGTGTCATCGGCTGCAACAGTGATATCGTCGCCGGTTACCTGCATTTCTTCGGCGCCGGACTCCTTCCATTGCGACACCACTGTTAGTTGCTCTGCAGCTCCTCCAGTCCGCAGGGCCTGTCCCAATCCAAGGACGCTTGGGGCCTATCGGGTTCTCTGGCTGGCGGCGTGGGCAGCGGTCCCGCCAGCGACTCCTCCACGGGGCCTGGTTCAGCCGCTGCGTTGTCGGTGCCGGAGCCGGGATCCTCCTCCGCTCCAGGTTTGGCAGCAGGGGGATGCTCCAGCGAGCGCTGCCGCTCCAGCGGATGGTCTGGCTGAGGATGAGCTCTTTCCAGCTCCGCTCCATTTGCTCGGCCTCCTTCCATTGCTGGGTCAGCTCCGCAGGCTCAGCTCCCTCTAGCTCTGGTCCCGGGATGGTCGGTGCTTCTTCATGGAGGAGTGTGGGGTACTCGGCACCGAGCCCGTTCACTTCAATGGGGGATGTCACGGGTAGCACAGCTCGGTCCGTTGCCCTGGGCGATCACCATAAAATGTGGGATATTTACAGGGGATTAAAGGATGTATAAGTTTATTCGTGACGCCACCTGTGGTACCTGGTCAGGGTGACCAGCGCTGCAGGGTAGATCCTCTGAGGGGTTGTTACTGGGCAGCAAGGTGTTAAGTCTTCCACAGGCAAGACTGATCCCTCAGGGTATATGGCGGTGTAGGGGTGCAGGATCAATAAGGCAGACACACACACGAAAGTCTCTTTCCGTACCTTTACTGATGGTAGATGCAGGCACGTCCCGGGAAGCTGTCAGGGTGGAGGATGCACTTCCAGTAATCCCACTGAATAGGTGTAGGGCCTCCATACTCCTGCATGTGTGTGAGTTTCTGACCTGTATGGAACGAAGTCTAACTCTATCTTCAGTTATACGCCCGGCTGACCTTGTAGTGAGGCATTCTCTAGGATAGAACAGTGTCTCTGTATGCAGGGCCCTGCTAGACTCTGTCTTCCTGATCCCGGTTACGTATCAGCTCTGATGGGCCCCTGCGACTTGAAGTCCCACAGGGTCTCCGGTATCTCCTACTAGTCGTGTAGATGCTAGCAAGCTCGGACCCGGCGTCCGGTAGTGCAGAGTAGAGGTAAGCTATCAATGCTGTTTCAACCTCCGTTACTCTCTTTCCTTTTTCCACTCGCCTTTCGTCCTACTCTAACCCTTAACATAAGCACACTAGCAGTAGATAGCTGATTCTTCCTTCTCTTCACCGCTCTCAAAGCGTCGGCACGCTTGCTCACTGAAAGTACTCTCAGTTGACTCTGTTCTGACCAGGCTAAAGTGGCTATCTTCCTCCACTACTACTGGACTCCACACAGTAAACTGAGTATACACTGTAGTCTTCAGTCTTTCAGTAACCCTCTCTCTCTCTCAGGCTAATCTCTCCCTCTCAGCTCGTCTGAGGTAAAAACACATCTACTCACTGCTCTCCAAGACGTTCTGAGGAGATCTGAGGTAACTTGAGATCTCTGGTGTTCTGAGGTAACTCACGTGTCTACACTGCCTTTATAAACTGCGAAAGGGCTCCCTCTGGTGGATCTAGGGAATAGTGCAGATGTGTTGTGTGCATATAGGTCACTGTGGGTTTACCTTCTGTTGCATCCTCCTGGGAACATGTGGCTCCAAGCGCAGCTGGGCCACACAGGAGTTCCCGTTGTTTCTTAAGGGGGCGGGGTTTTCTTCTTCTTCTTCTCCCGCCATGAGGGATCAGGAGGCGGATCTCTTTCGCAGTGGGCATGTCCTGACATTGCAGAGGCATTTGGACTGGGCGGTCATTATTTTCATGCCACAGGTCGAGCTCACGCCCACGAAGATACGCCCTCTTTCTTCACCAGCGCCTCATGGCGCGAATATGGCGGCAAAATGGCAGCAAATGGCGGTAAATTTACACTAAAGCTTCTTGCTCAAAAACAGTCAATATAGGCACACAGGACTCGGTTATAACGAGCTTCGGAATCCTGTTCGTGACGCCAGAAATGAGCCGCCCGCTAGGGCCGTGGGGTACTCGGCACCGAGCCAGTCGACTTCTATGGGGGATGTCACGGTGGCCACGGCTCGGTCAGTGGCCTTGGGCGCTCACCAAAAAGGGGATATTTACAGGGGATTAGTGTTCGTATGATGATTTGTAACGCCACCTGTAGTATCTGGTCAGGGCGACCAGCGCTGCTGTGCAGGTCCTCTGGAAGGGATGGTGTTGTGCAGCTAGATGATAAGCCTCCTACAGGTGAGGCTGTGACCTTCCAGGGCAGGTAGATGTGGTAGTGCAGGAATGGTGCTTGCAATGTAGCAGAGAGGAGTGTGCGATGCTGTAATAACTCTAGGAGACAGTCCGAGTGCAGTTCAGGGTTTTCACTCACAGTCTGTTGCTAGCAAGACAGATGCCCGCCTTTCACTGTGTCCTCTGGGTGAGTGGTCCAGCAACCCTCAGGTAGATTGGTCGCACTTCCCAGGACTCCCGTTCAGTATGTTCCTTTCTGCCTTTGCTTTCTCTGTGCTTATAACTCCTTTCCTTCCTTGCACCTTCACCCAGTCAGAGCTCTCAGACGAAGGGAGCTGTGAGCCCTTTCGGTAAACAGATCAATTCTATGTTCAATTCTATGTCTGCACGTACTTGACCCCGTAATGCTGCCTTCCGGTAGAGATGCTGGTGGTTGATGGCAATGGCCCATAAAGTGACCACCACCGTCAGCTTACTAACAGAGCTTGAAGCTTTCCCGCTAGTCTAGGGGCTGAACCCTGATGGCTTGGTCCTTCCTTCTTCAGGATGGGGCCACGGAGGGATGAACCCACGTCCGTGCCTTTTCGGACCCGTTCGCTCACTTCAGCAGTTGCTTCCAGAGATGTACTCTTGCGAAGCCACAGTCAGTGACTGGCTGCTCTCTATTCTATCTAGCAGCCTAAGTGCTGCAGCTAGCTCCACCCACCCATCTAGACACCTTTTTCTAACTAGGCTGAGTCTGACCATCCTCCCAAAGGGTCCGTCCGTATGATCAGCTGGCATGGTGTGTTGGATGCAGGTGTGGAGTCCTAGGGGTGCTCCCTCCTTACCTGAGAGTCAGGTGTCACACCTCTGGGTAAAATGCAACACCTCTGTGGTGAATGAACCCTCAGGGGCGCCACACGATATTCACCTGTCCCCGTTCCACCGCTGCGCACCGCTCTGTCCTCGCGTCCTCTGGCTGTGAATGTTCAGGTCAGAGGGCACGATGACCTGGTTAGTGCACGCCGCGCCCTCTGCCTGAGCATTCACTGACAGAGGACCCGGAAGACAGCAGCGTGCAGTGGTGGACCAGGGACAGGTGAATATCGCAGGTGCCGGGGCCTGAGCCAGCGGTGACACCGGCACCTGTCACCAAGTCCCCGACTGCTCAGGACACCAGCACCTGGCCCCCAGCGACGAGAGGTGAGTATGTATTTTTGTTTATTATTATTATTCGCAGCAGCATATAGGGCATAATCTATGGAGCATTTATGGTGCATAATATATGGGGCAGCATATGGGGCATAATACATGGGGCAGCATCTTATGGGGTATAATATATGGGGCAGCATCTTATGGGGCATAATATATGGGGCAGCATATGGGGCATAATATATGGGGCAGCATATGAGGCATAATATATGGGGCAGCATCTTATTGGGGCATTAATATATGGAGCATCTTATGGGGCATAATATATGGAGCAGCATATGGGGCATAATATATGGAGCATCATATGGGGCATAATATACGGAGAATCATATGGGGCATAATCTATAGAGCATCTAATGGGGCCATAACCTTTATGGAGCAGCATATGGGGCATATTCTATGGAGCATCTCATGGGGCCATTATTAACCTTTGTGCAGCATTATATGGGGCATATTTTGTATGGAGCATCTTATGGGGCCCTCATGAACTGTATGGAGTATTATATGGGGTTTCTGATTCAATATGGCTATTCAAAAACATTTAATCTACTTTAATTTTACTTTTATTGGTATCTTTTTTTATTTTTGAAATTTACCAGTAGCTGCCTCATTTTCCACCCTAGGCTTATACTCGATTCGATAAGTTTTCCCAGTTTTTTGTGGCAAAATTGGGGGGGTCGGCTTATACTCGGGTCGGCTTATACTCGAGTATACGTAGAGGAGAATGGTAAGCACTCAGCCAAAAAGGGGGTAGATACCCTAAACGGTGCAAGTGAAAAAGGACCAATGGTCCTACAGTCCACAGGCAAAAGAGAATCACTGCACACGTAATTAATGCAAAAAAGTGAACAAGTTTATTGAAGAAAATGCGACAAATATGGTTTGACGTTTCGGCCATACATGGCCTTTATCAAAAATTGGTCGCCTTTTCAATATGGAGATTCTAGAGACTGATTATAGTAGGGTTTTCATCATAACATTATGCTTTAGAAGGACCCTGTATGAGTGTGGTCATTGGTGGCGCAGGGTCAAATGCAGGCAAAGGCACAGTGATATTCTGGAGGAGATAACGCCAGCACTTTGACCTGCGCCACCAATGACCACACTCATACAGGGTCCTTCTAAAGCATAATTGCTCCCCCACCTGTGACATACCTGAATCATCACAGACATATGTTATGATGAAAACCCTACTATAATCAGTCTCTAGAATCTCCATATTGAAAAGGCGACCAATTTTTGATAAAGGCCATGTATGGCCGAAACGTCAAACCATATTTGTCGCATTTTCTTCAATAATCTTGTTCACTTTTTTGCATTAATTACGTGTGCAGTGATTCTCTTTTGCCTGTATACTCGAGTATATGTGGTACATGGAAAAAACGTAGGATACTTAGTTGTCATTTATGAAAAAGCATAAAAGCCATCCAACTGCTATAAAGCTAATCAGGATATTCCGTAACTCTAGCATTATACCTTGCTATGTGCCCACAGGCTTCATAGTAGATGAATGAAGGACCTGGGTCTGAGTGTGTTTTACACCTGCCTCAGCTAAATAGACAAAGTGCATAGCCCAGAGGTGGTGATCACCTTTTAATTATCTGTTTTAATATTTTTCTATTGATCTAATAAAATTCATGTTTTGGATTATACTCTGGTTCTATTCATTGGTTAAGCTTATGTGGCTATTAACAGACAACTATATCAGAATAAAAATTATTTTATGTTAGCGGCCACAGTGTGAATGTGCACCTACACATTACACTGATACCAACAGGTGTGCTGCCTATGTTTTCGGTTCAGCTTTAGTTCTTTGCACTTTGTACACTTGGGGTGTGCCCCGATCTCCCTCTCTCTCCACCTTGGGTCTCCAACTTGTCTATTCAGATTTACATAGAGGCAGGTGTAAAACAGTCAAGCTCAGGTTGTCCTCTTTCCCCATCTATTTTTATGCCTTTAGGTACATTGCGAGGTGAATTACTAGAGTTAGGGGCCATCTTGGTTGAGTACACCTTGTGGTGTCTTTTACGTTTTTGACCATAAATATTCTAACTACTGTACCATATGTTTTTTACATGTATGACTACTATTTACTTACTAAAGGTATCTAATTTATTGTTTTAACTCTATGTTATATATATCCCACTCAGTTTGTGACAGGTGGTGATAAGTGGCACGTCAAAGGTCAGGAGACATCATACAATCATCCTACAAGACTTAATTTGATTTTTGAGGTTTCATTTGACTAAATAAATTTGCTTTCTATCTGTCTTGTATGCGTCTCCCACATGCCACCAATTGGAGAGAGGTGTTTGAGAATGTTATCATTTTCAGACATTAGTAACATCAGCTACTCCCTGGATCTTATGGCTTTTCCTTCTTGGTGTTGCAATTTCAATGTTGAGTAGGGTATTTACGCAGTTCTGAGGAGATACTGTATGTGTCACAAAAGGGACTGATTCTCTTTCTAGATTGCAACATAGTAGTCCTTGATCTCTGGGGAAAAGTATATTAAAAAACAATTTTAGGTCCTAAATTAACATCTCAGTCTAAACGTAATTGGTCTCCATAAAGCATGACCTTGATTTTCCTATTTTCATATTTTACCTCTGCTATGCATATAAAATTTGCAATTTAGAATTACAATGCAGCTTGTTTATACCATTTATACCTCTTCCTGGCAAATTGTTACTTGCCTCTATCTTATAAATTGACTCTGCTCCACCCATATAACTAAATGTTTTTGATACCCAGCGTGAAATCTCCCTCTGCACCACCCTCGGCCTGTTAAAATAGGATTAATTGTGGGATCTGCATATATTGACTCAACAGTCGCATAATGGGGCCACGTCACATCTTGTCAAAGATCAGCACTAAAAAGGATCATTTTCTTTTCATGTATTATACAGTAAACAGCATCCAGTGTTGGTGCCACAATTGCAGGGTGAAGTATGTGAAAAGCTAATCCTGATACTCCCGTTATTTATTTAAATGGAACTTGAAGATTATTAGGTCCAAAATTCTTAATTTTTTTGTTTACAGCAGATGCTCCAAGTTCCTTGCACAGCCATAGAATTACATTTTCTGGTAGTCATCACTAATAAGTTTATTGTCTTATTACTGAATTTAAAGGGAAAAAAACGCTATTCTGGCGTTTTGATTTTTTTCTCGCTACACCATTTAGTGATCAGGTTAATAATTTTTTTTAATTGATACATCGGGCGATTCTGAACGCGGCGATACCAAATATGTGTATGTTTGATTTTCTTTTTATTGTTTTATTTTGAATGGGGCGAACGGGGGGTGATTTGAATTTTTATATATTTTTTATTTTTTTCATATTTTTAAAAACATTTTTCTTTAACTTTTGGCATGCTTCAATAGCCTCCATGAGAGGCTAGAAGCTGCTATAGCTCGATCGGCTCTGCTGCATAGAGACGATGCTCAGATCGTCTCTATGTAGTAGAATTATTGCATTGCTATGAGCGCCGACCACAGGGTGGCACTCATAGCAATCCGGCATCAACAATCATAGAGCTCTCAAGGAGACCTCTGGTTGTCATGCCGATGAATCGATGACCCCCGTTCACGTGTCCGGGGTCATCGGTGCACGTATTTGCACGTATTGTACAAAACAGCTAACATGTCCCGGCTTTGATGTGTGATCAGCGCCGGAGCCCACATCAAAGGAAGAGATGCGACCTGCGCTGTACTAGAAGGGGTTAAAATAAAACAAAAACACCCTGTTTTACACATTATTTAAAAATAAAAAGCAAAGTTATACTCCCTTACGCCTAATTCATCGATGCCCATGTCCCCTGTAAAAAAAAAAAAAAAAAAATAGGCAACCCTATCCCTCACCTGTCCGAAGTGACGATAAGCCATACTGTACTGTCCCACGCCTTAATCCATCTCTGCAATATCTGGTTTACAACCTGAACAGTGCCATGATGCGACCTTCCAGGCTAAAATCCATGAGACAATGAGGTGAGCATTTTTGTTGTCATCAGTGTGCACGTGTTCAGCATGCATTTTGTCCATGCTTCACAAAAAAACTGACATGTCTCGGAGAAACACCTGACATGTGTTCCACACCATTGAATATAATCGGTGTGCGTATGTCCGTATTTACGGCCCTCAAAAAACGTACCTCATACAGACTCAAAAAACAGACGCGTGAAGAACGCCTTAGGAAGACCATTAGGCAGCATCAGCAATTTGGGTTCTTGTAGTACTCGCTATGATTATGCCTCCATGGGTACAGGGGTACACATCTATACATTCCCTAAAACTGCTGTGGGCCTTATGTGGAACATACATTTGCAATTATAATTATTTACCTCTACTGCAAATTGGATTTATTAGGAACATTTTCAAACTTTCTGCTGTTTGTTCTTGCTAAATTAGTTTACTACAATGTAAATAATCAACACCAGACATGAGGCAAAAAATTTGAGTGAAATTAAATTCCACTAAAATTTTCCAAAATCAAGTATTTACCAAAATGCTGACATTTTATAAATCACTTTTGCGCAAATTTAGCAAGATGATGGCCAGTGGCTGCCATTTTTCTGATCTGGAAAAGACCATTTAAATGATAAAAACCCTTAAATGCCGTTGTGTGTAATCTGCATCTCCTGTGGGAGTACTGTGCCTATAAGCCTCTGTGTGTACTCTGCGACCCCGTCTGTGGGAGTGTGAGATACAGCAGGTTGCAAGATGCAGTAACAGACCGGAGGCAGAGTAAGGGTTAATGTGGGGGTTTAACCCCTTCATGACCCTGCCTATTTTAACCTTAATGACCTGGCCGTTTTTTTCAATTCTGACCACTGTCCCTTTATGAGGTAATAGCTCTGATACGCTTCAACGGATCCTAGCAATTCTGAAATTGTTCACAGATCAAGGCTCGGAAGGGAAGTAGTGACATTTTGAAATGCAGACTTTGATGGAATGGTCTGAGTGCGTCATGTTATGTTTGCAGAGGCCCTGACGTGCCTAAACAGTAGAAACCCCCACAAGTGACCCCATTTTGGAAACTAGACCACCCAAGGAACTTATTTAGATGTGTGGTGAGCACTTCACTTTGAACCCCCATGTGCTTCACAGAAGTTTATAACGCAGAGCCGTGAAAATAAAAAATCATTTTTTTTCCTCAAAAAATCTTTTTTTTAGCCCCCAATTTTTTCATTTTCACAAGGGTAAGAGAAGAAATTGGACCCCAAAAGTTGTTTTCCGTTTGTTCTGAGTACGCTGATACCCCATATGTGGGGTGGAACCACTGTTTGGGTACACGTTGGGGCTCCGAAGGGAAGTAGTGACATTTTGAAATGCAGACTTTGATGGAATGGTCTGTGGGCGTCAAGTTACGTTTGCAGAGCCCCTAATGTGCCTAAACAGTAGAAACCCCCCACAAGTGACCCCATTTTGGAAACTAGACCCCCCAAGGAACTTATCTAGATGTGTGATGAGCACATTGACCCCCAAGTACTTCACAGAATTTTATAGCGCAGAGCCATGAAAATAAAAAATAATTTTTTTTACCCAAAAATATTTTTTTAGCCAATTTTTTATTTTCCCAAGGTAACAGGAGAAATTAGACCCCCAAAGTTGTTGTGCAATTTTTTCTGAGTACGCTGTTACCCCATATGTGGGGGTAAACCACTGTTTGGGCGCACGTCGGGGCTCAGAAGGGAGGGAGCACCGTTTGACTTTTTAAACACTAAATTGGCTATAATTGAGATCGGATGCCATGTCGCGTTTGGAGAGCCCCTGATGTGCCTAAAAGTGGAAACCCCTCAATTCTAACTCCAACTCTAACCCCAACACACCTCTAACCATAACCACAACCCTAACCCCAACACACCCCTAATCCCAACCATAAGCCTAAAACTAATCCCAACCCTATCCATAACCCTAACCACAAGACTAACCCTAATCCCAACCCTAACCCCAACACAACCCAAACCCTAATCTTAACCCTAATCCCAACCCTAACCTTAATTCCAAGACTAATTCCAACCCCAACCCTAATGCCGACCCCAACCCTAATTACAACCATAACCCTAATTCCAACTCTGTTGGGGATCGAGTTCCCGCTGCTGCACAAGGGGAATCTCGAGCCAGTCCTGCTGCGGTCCCCCATCCGTCTCCGGCCGCAGTGGAGCCTGCTCAGCAGAGACGTCGGTCCCAGCGTCTCGCTCAGTCTAATACTGTGCAGAGGCTTGTTGCTGCCTCTCCTGGTTCCTCTATTGTAACCAGTGCTGGAGCAGGCAGCTCTGGGACTAAGTCCTCGGTTTCTCCATCTGAGCATGCCCAGGGCAAGATCTCCCATTGGAGATCAGGGGTCACATGCTCGGTTACAGCAGCGACTCCCATTGGTCCTCCAGGAAGGTCCTGAAGCTGTTTGTGTTCTGGAGCAGTTTCCCATTGGTCCTTTTCTGGAAGGTCCTGTAGCTGCTGCTATAAAAGGCTTGCATGACCGCACGGCCATGCGCTAGTATCAAATCTGTTACGTACTTGCACCAGTGTGGTTATGCATGTGTTTAGGGACCCGGCTGAAATAAGCCCCTAGAATACCCGCACCTCCGGTGAGGAGTTTGTGTGTTTGGGTTCAGGGCTTTGGCTGAAATAAGCCCCTAGTAAACCGGCACCTCCGGTGAGGAGTATGCTGTGTGCATCGCTGACTACATTATATTGAAGCTGCGCAGTCCGGACGTAACCCGGTGGGCAGCACGCGGACATCGCCATCAGTCAGCATTTATGTTGCGACTCTGTGGAGTAACAGAGTTCATTTATACCACCATATAGCGCCACTGCATTTTTAGTTTAGCGGCTCTGTGGAATAACAGAGTTGTCTCTTATCATTTTATAGTGGTACGGCGTTCATATCTGCGACTCTGTGGAATAATAGAGTTCGCTCATATCGCCATTTAGTGCTACGGCGTTCACATCTGCGACTCTGCGGGATAACAGAGTTCACTCATACCGCCTATTGCGCCATCTTACTAGCAGCAGGCTCTGCCTGCACGGTGGACCTCGGGCTACGAACGCACCTCCCCTTTATATCTATTAGGTGCGTGCCGCAGGCCCCTAACAAACTCCAAACCTAATTCCGACCCTAACCCTAATTCTAACCCTAACCCTAATTCCAACCCTAACCCTATTTCTAACCCTAACCCTAATTCTAACCCTAACACTCATTCTAACCCTAACCTAAATATATATATCACAGTGATCAAAATATACATGGAATGAATGAATGAATCTGCCGGGCGGAAGATTCATGGAAGATGACGGCGTCCATGGGGGAAGATGGCCGGACACCGGGAGGGACACCGGGGCTTAGACCATGGGGAGAGCGGAGGACAGGAAGAAGGGGAGCGGAGGGAAAGATGGAGGGAAGGAAAGACTGACGGCTGCGGCAGATCACAGCCATCAGTCGGTGGCGAGGGCAGATCGCGGTGTCCAGCCATGGCCGATGATATTGCAGCATCAGCCATGGCTGGATTGTAATATTTCACCAAGTTTCATTGGTGAAATATTACAATTTCCCTGATTGGCTGTTTCACTTTCAGCAGCCAATCAGAGCGATCGTAGCCATGGGGGGGGGGCAAAGCTACCCCCCTGGGGTGAAGTACAAGTACTCCTGTACCTGCGGGTTGGGTGACCTTTCAGTGACCCTGGTCACCCCACCCGCAGGAACGCGATCTTGCCATGACGCTTATGCTGCGTCACAGGTCGGGAAGGCATAGGTTTTCATGACGCATACGCTGCGTCACAGATCGGGAAGGGGTTAATTCAACAAAGGATACTCCATGCAAGGAGAATTAGAGGCAGGGTAAAATTGATAGGGGGTTTTGAACAACTTGGGAGAAACAGGTGCGGGTAAATGAGGAAAAGTGGTACAGAGGTAATAAACTTATCAGTCCGGCGACGTCAGAAGTAGGAGTCCTGGATGCAAGCGGTGGCGCCAAGGCTGCGGCGCGTAAGGGGTTCGGTGCAGTCCTGAGGAGGATGGTGTCCTGGATCCTGGCAGCGGCGATGACTTCTCGTGGTCCTGACAGAGGTCCTGGGCCTGGATGGTGAAGCGGCGGGAAGGATAAAGTCTTTAACCCTGGCAGGGCCTAGTACAGCTTGGCGGTTAAATGCAGGCTTATCAGGGAATAGTTCAAATTGAGTCACCAGGCTCCTCTACTGGTGTGGGTGCGCGTCTATGTCCTGACCACAGACCTTGTCACGGTCAGCAGTATCAAAGGTGTCAGCGGTGCCAGTGGTGTCAGTGGACACGAGACGAATCTCTGTCAGAAGTGTCTGGATGTGGATCTGAGGCTTCTCAGACTTAGGCCTGCCCCGTCCTGATACTCAGTGGTCGGAGCGCTGACACAGTCTTCCTATGTGCTGCATGTTTCCGCCAAGACTGACTGGTTTCCGGCGCGCCGCGGCTTTTTAAGATTAGCCGCGCCCCCTATTACTGGGTGCAAAGGTCGGTCCAGGCCTTAAGCTTTCCCCGTGCAACCTAGGTGACAGCCCCAACAGTTCCGGATCCATCTTGGAAAAGGTACGCCTGACTCGGTCCTTCTCCTTACAGGAGTACTGTGTCTTTAAGCCTCTGTTTGTAATCTGCAATCCCGCTTGTGGGAGTACTGGGCATTTAAACCTGTGTGTACTCTGCGCCCTTGCCTGTGGGAGTACTGTGCCTTTAAGACTCTGTGTGTAGTCTGCACCTCTGCCTGTGGGAGTACTGTTCAAAACAGCCTGTATGTACTTTGCTGCTGTGTTTGTGTGAGGGGAGCCAGGGCCGTAGACGTGGCTGACATAGACTGTTCAATCACGCCCTGGTCTCCCAACACATTCACACAATGTCTCTTTATCAGTGTTCTTGCCTCTCCATACTCTGCACCTTCAGGGTCTCCTCTGAACTGCTGCGGACCCCTTCCACTCGATTGGGCACAAATAGAGACACAGTCTATTTGCAACTTGAAACAAAGAACTTTACTTTTTCCTTGTCGCAGCACATCCTTGTCAGATACAACATCAGCATAGGTTTCATACAGTCCTTATTCTCCACTTTCCCTAAACTTCGTCCTACGGTCTCCAGTACGTTCCTGGGTCGTACCACCTCTTTCAATAATGCAGCGTTCTCCCTGTTCAGACTCACTACGGTTGGGGGTTCCCTCATCCATTTCTCCCCAGATCTGAGGGCATCAGCCCATGCAATGATCTGCCACATGATGAGCGACCTGAGTCCCCGTACTGTTCCTGTCCCTCGCTTAACTTCTTCTCCAGCACTGATGTCACACTGCTGCCTCAGACATACAGTACAGACCAAAAGTTTGGACACACCTTCTCATTTAAAGATTTTTCTGTATTTTCATGACTATGAAAATTGTAAATTCACACTGAAGGCATCAAAACTATAAATTAGCACATGTGGAATTATATACTTAACAAAAAAGTGTGTAATAGTGTTGGGTGCAGGTGTTAGAGTCCTGGGTGGTGCTCCCCCCTTACCTGAGAGTGGGGTATCAGACCTCTGGATAAGGTGCAATACCTCTGTGGCGACTGAACCTTCAGGGGCGCCACATATATATTAGGTGTTAACCCCTTTCTGACAATGGACGTACTATCCTGTCCATGTACCCGGGGCCCGTATGACCATGGACGGGATAGTACATCATCACCCATCAGCCGCGCTCACGGGGGAGCGCGGCCGATTGGTGCCGGGTGTCAGCTGATTCTCACAGCTAACACCCGGAACTAAGTGCCAGGAGCGGTCACGTACCGCTCCCGGCACAGTAATCCCCGGCACACTGCGATCAAAGATGATCGCAGCGTTCCGGCGGCTGCAGAGTGGCTGACAGCCCCTCTGCTTTTGGATCGGAGACCCCGCGGCATGCCGATCATCACGACGACATCCGAGTCTCCAGGTCAAAGAGACTTCCTTGCACAGTGCATGTCAGGAAGTCTCAGGTTAGTGTACAGAGAAGCTGCAGCGCTGCTATAGCATGCAGATGCTGCTTCATGTGCATGCTATAGAAGTGATCAGCCTGCAGAAAATGAGTGTCCCATAGTGGGACAATGTGTAAAAATAATAATAATTAATAATAATTAAATAATTAAATAAATAATAATTAAATAAAAAAAAATTACTGTAAAAATATTTAATAAAGAATTAAAAAATCAATATTTATTATATCAATAAATATTTTAGTGAAAAAAATAAATATACATAAAAAATAAAACTACACATATTTGGTATCCCCACGTCCGTAATGATCCGCCCTATAAAACTGTCCCACTAGTTAACCCCTTTAGTGAACATCGTAAAAAAAAACAAGGCAAAAAAAACAATGCTTTATCATCATACCGCCGAACAAAAAATATGGAATAACACGAGATCAAAAATACGGATATAAATAAACGTGGTACCGCTGAAAACGTCATCTTGTCCCGCAAAAAAAGAGCCCCCTGTGCAGCATCATCAGTGAAAAAATAAAAAAGTTATAGCTCTCACAATAATGCGGTGCAAAAATAATTATTTTTTATATAAAATAGTTTTTATTGTATAAAAGCGCCAAAACATAAAAAAATTGTATAAATGAGGCATCGCTGTAATCGTAATGACCCAACGAATATAACTGCCTTATCAATTTTACCACACGCGGAACGGTTTAATCGCCCCCCCAAAAAGAAATTCATGAATTGCTGGTTTTTGTTCATTCTGCCTCCCAAAAACCGGAATAAAAAGCCATCAAAAAATGTCATGTGCCCGAAAATGGTACCAATAAAAACGTTAACTCGTCCCACAAAAAACAAGACCTTACATGACTCTGTGGGCCAGAATATGGAAAAATTATAGCTCTCAAATTATGATGATGCAAAAACGTTTTTGCAATAAAAAGCGTCTGCCATGCACTCAAATAGTGGTTTACCCCCAATAATATGGTGTATCAGCGTACTCAGGACAAATTTCACAACTTTTCACAATTTCTCCTGTTACCCGTGGGAAATTAAAAAATTGGGGGTGAGAAGATCATTTTGTGTGAAAAAATATGATTTTTTATTTTTATGGCTCTATGTTATAAACTTCTGTGAAGCACTTGGGGGTTCAAAGTGCTCAACACACATCTAGATAAATTCCTTAGGGGCTCTACTTTCAAAAATGGTGTCACATGTGGGGGTTTCCACTGTTTAGTCTCCAAAGGCGACATGGTGTTCGATCTCAATTCCAGCCAATTCTGCGTTGAAAAAGTCAAACGGCGCTCCTTCCCTTCTGAGCTCTGCCGTGCGCCCAAACAGTGGTTCCCCCCACATATGGGGTATCAGCGTACTCAGGACAAATTTCAAAACAAATTTTGGGGTCCAATTACTCCTATTACTCTAGGTAAAATAAAAAATTGGATCTGAAGTAAATATTTTGTGAAAAAAGTTAAATGTTCATTTTTTTTTTAAACATTCCAAAAATTCCTGTGAAGCACCTGAAGGGTTAATAAACTTCTTAAATGTTGTTTTGAGCACCTTGAGGGGTTTCGTTTTTAGAATGGTATCACTTTTGGGTATTTTCTGTCATATTGAGCCCTCAAAGTGACTTCCAATGTGATGTGGTCCCTAAAAAAAAATCGTGTTGTAAAAATGAGAAATCACTGGTCAACTTTTAACCCTTATAACTTCATAACAAAAAAAAATTTTGTTTCCAAAATTGTGCTGATGTAAAGTAGACATATGGGAAATGTTATTTAGTAACTATTTTGTGCAATATAACTCTCTGATTTAAGGGCATAAAAATTCAAAGTTTGAAAATTGCTAAATTTTCAAATTTTTCGCCACATTTCGGTTTTTTGCATAAATAAACGCAATTTACAGTATATCAAAGAAATTTTACCACTAGCATGAGGTACAATATGTCACGAGAAAACAATCTCAGAATCGCCAAGATCCGTTGAAGCGTTCCAGAGTTATAACCTCATAAATGGACAGTGGTCAGAATTGTAAAAAATGGGTCCTGGCATTAATGTGCAAACAACCCTCGGGGGTAAAGGGGTTAATCTGGTCTCGTCAATGGTCTGCTATAAATGCGTCATGATAGACTCCTATTATCTGGCATCCTACCACTGCCTGTAAACCAATATTACCTGCTGTCTTCCCCACATTACACCAATCACTAAATATAAACCTTTCATCACATATTTTACAGATTATCACAGGGATGTGGATTTACTATATTTGCTTCCAATAACTATAAAAACCAAGTATAATTGGAGATTGCTTATTATAGACTTCATATCGCCAAGCTGTGCAAATTTACACAACCTCGGGAATGTCATTATTTCCGACTATTGGGAAAAGTACATCTGCTCAATGTTTGGTTTGGAATTATCTTGAAATAGATCTGGATGAAAATGAATGATCAAATATCATAAATGTCTCTGTGTAGTTGGCACTGAGCTAGCTGGTCTCACCTCCTCAACAAAAACTTCATGGCTTCATCAAGCCTGGCTATTTTCTCCTCAATCTTGATGAGGGTGAGTGCTGGAGTCAGGGTCTCCTGGTCCATTTGGAGGCACACACCTCTTATTGAGTCAGGAGTGTCTGACAAATGGCTTGTAACTCCATGCGCTAGTTAGGGACCAGAGTAAGATTTCTGGCATGAGGAATGCCACAGTTTGTCATGAATTAGATGAGCTGTGTTATCACACTGAGTCGCCCGTAGCCAGGGCCTGTGGGGTACTCGGCACCGAGCCCGTTCACTTCAATGGGGGATGTCACGAGTAGCGCAGCTCGGTCCGTTGCCCTGGGGGCTCACCTCAATAAAAGGGGGATATTTACAGGGGATTAAAGTATGTACAGTTTGTTCGTGACGCCACCTGTGGTACCTGGTCAGGGTGACCAGCGCTGCAGGGTAGATGCTCTGAGGGGTTGTTACTGGGCAGCAAGGTGTTAAGTCTTCCACAGGCAAGACTGATCCCTCAGGGTATATGGTGGTGTTGGTTGCAGGGGGCAATAAGGCAGACACACACAAGAAAGTCTCTTTCTGTACCTTTACTGATGGTAGATGCAGGCACGTCCCGGGAAGCTGGCAGGGTGGAGGATGCACGTCCAGTAATCCCACTGAGTAGGTGTAGGGCCTCCTTATTCCAGTTGTGTGAGTTTCTGACCTGTGTGAAACGAAGTCTAACTCTGTCTTCAGTTATACGCCCGGCTGACTTTGTGGTGAGACCTTCTCTGGGATAGAACAGTGTCTCTAATGGTTGGCCGACCAGACTCCTGTCTTCCTGACCCCGGCTACGTATCAACACTTATGGGCCCCTGCGACATGAAGTCCCACAGGGTCTCAGGTATCTCCTACTAGTCGTGTAGATGCTAGCAAGCTCGGACCCGGTGTCCGGTGGTGCAGAGTAGAGGTAAGCGATCAATGCTGTTTCAACCTCTGTCACTCTCTTTTCCTTCCACACGCCTTTCGTCCTACTTCGACCTTCAGCATAAGCACACTAGTCTGTGGTAACCTGAAATCTGATCTCGTCTGAGGTAACTGCCGTTCTGAGATGTTCAGACTGTTCTGAGGTAACTCACTTGTCTACACTGCCTTATATGCTGCGAAAAGGGCTCCATCTGGTGGATATAGGGAATAGTGCAGATGTGTTGTGTGCATATAGGTCATTGTGGGTTTACCTTGGTTGCATCCTCCTGGGAACATGTGGCTCCAGACACAGCTGGGCTACACAACACCAATGTTACTTACCTCATCCATCCATCCATTGTGCCGATTTTGGTGGAGTTGGGAGAAAATGGCATGACAATGTCAAAAGACATTAATTTTTTGCACACTCCCAGGTACACAAAAATGTTGTGACTTTCCAAAGCAATTTATTCCTGGATTCTGGCAAAATTGCTTTGATTAATAGGGACCCTTGTGTCAAAGATGAAGAGGTTGTCCACACCTTAAAAGTTAGACTAAGAGTATGTGCACACAATGTCTTTCAGGTGGATTCTGCTTCAAAAACCACTTTAAAAAATGCTAAAAAAAACACCAAAAGGAATGAACATATGCACAGCAACGCAAAAAGATCTTCCTGTGCACATGTTCCGTTGTTTGTAGCTTAACTGTTTCAGGCTCCGAAAGTCGTGAGCGGCTAAAAGAAATGGTCAATCCATTCTTCTGGTGTCTTCCCCTTGGAAGCTATCACCATGTTATGTATGGAGTTAAAAAAAAGTCACTACAAAAGATGTACACAAAGACATCAGAAAGAATGCTTCAACATCTTCTACTTCAAAAGCAATGTGGGTATGCCGGACTCTAAGGCCGGGATCACACATGCGACGAAAACGTCCGTCGCTCACATGTGAAAACCCAGCTCTGGCGCCGGCACTTGGGAGTGGAGCGAGCAGCTGCATAGAAATACTCCCGAGTGCCGGTGCCAGAGCTGGGATTTCACATGCGAGCGACGGACGTTTTCATCGCATGTGTGATCCCGGCCTAAAACATATTGTGGGCACATACCCTTAATGGTACCAAGTGGAGAAGGAAAAAACTATTTTTGCATCCATCACTGCTGTTCTGTACTCTTTAATGAATCTACAGTCTGCTGGCATCAATGACTGATGGCGAATATCAAAAGACCACTGCAGCCAGTCAGCATCCATTGATTTTCTGCAGCCTTCACATCTCATCCAAACAGTAAGAAACATCTCTCTTCCTTGACAAATAGAAAGCTTTGTCCAGATGGGATCATCCCTTTAGAAGCGCATGTAAAGAAGCAGAGTAGATTTGCGGCTTAAAAGTCTCCTCACCTTGGCATGTCAGGCGTGACATGTCATTCTCCACAAGGAGAAACGTTACCCCTTTGATCCCGTTCAGAAGGCTTTCACATAGCCAAACCAGATCTCACACTTTGCACTAACGAGGGGCAGTACCCCGAAACACAGTGTCAGCAAATTAAGATTTTGGTTTTAGCTTTTATCCCAAGTCATGTGACAAGGCTCGTTACTTAGATAGTCAATATTGACTTTTAGATTGCTTCTTCCTTTAGGTGGCATTAGAGTTCTAGTCTTCTTCCTCTCTGACAAGACAATCTGCATGTAAAAGAATATTTATAAAAGTATGTTCGCACAAAGCTTTTTTTTCTGAACCTGAAAAATCTGCTGTAGTTTTCAAGAGAATTCTATATCAGGAATTCATAGGTGTTTTGATGTGACTTTCAGCTCTGACACGGTATTTAAAACAGTATGGAAGAGATTTTGAAGTTATTGAAGTGATTGTTTGTTTGTTTTTAACTTGACACGATCAACTTTGGTGCTGCTGATGTAAGATGGTTGGAGGATCCTGCAAACTCCTGAAAAGTCCTCTGTTTACAATGTGTGAATGTATATTACACTGTAGGGTGGTAGTATGTAGTGATGAGTGAATTTGTTCAGAAAACGATCATCAAACATAAATTCGGCACAAATATGGCACATTCGGATTTGTGATAGGAAACACGAGCAAAATTTTATAAAATCGGTAACATTCAGTAAAAGTACGGGAAAATATTTGCATATTTTCAGCACTTTAGCAACGATAATGGTGGTGCATCATGAGCATTTTGCAAGTGTTTGATAAGTTGATGAGGGGAGGGGGTATGCAGAGCTCAGAGGCGCGGTGTTTTTGTAAAAAGTCTTTTTTTTTTTCCTAACTTCATGTGTGCACATTGCGGCTAGCCAATCAGGGCGCAGGAAACACCCACAATGTCCTGACACAACGGCTTGTGTCATTGGCTGCTAAAATCACATGTCCCCCTCCATTTAAATAGGGGACTTTTGTTTTAGCGCCATTTTAACACTGTAAGGCCGGCGTCACACTGGCGACAGAATCGGACGACTGCAATGCGATGAAAAATCAGTATCAGATTTTTTGTGGTCCGTTTTAAACGTCCGTGTGCAATCGCAGCATGCTGCGATTGTCACCGATTGTGGGTCGACTATCGCCAATGCAAGTCTATGGGAGCGATGAAAAATCTGATTACAAACGGACCGCATGTGTGACTTGCGATTAAATCGCATCGGTGTCCTTTAGAAAAGCCGGCAATTCATCCCCGGCTATACTGTAAAATCACACTGACAGCTTTAATGAAGAATAGAAAGAATAGATATACACACATAGAATACATATATATATATATATATATATATATATATATGTAATTGTGACATGTATATATATATATATTTATAGTTCTTACACTTCTACATACTGTAATAGCCGCAAATTCAATTGCCGGCTTCTGTGAAATCACAGAAGCCGACATGAAATGATACATTGTTTCCACACAGATAATAACAGCCTAGGGAGGGTACATTTTTTTGTGCCCCCCCTGGCTACTAACATCTGCCCCCAGACACCCCAGAAAGGGCAAATCTATAATTAGATTCGCCCTTTCTGGCACTTTGCCCGTCTATTCCCATTGCCCTGTAGCGGTGGCGAATGGGTTAATAATCTCACCTTAATGTCACCTTAGTATTGAAAGGTGACCTTAAGGCAGGTTAATAATTGAGAGCTGTCAATTAGACAACTATCAATTATTAATCCTATTGTATGATAGAAAAATCAAACACACACAGTTTAATAAAAAAGAAGTTTAACCCCTTCCCGACCTTTGACACAGCGTATGCGTCATGAAAGTTGGTGCCATTCCGACCTATGACGCATACCCTGCGTCATGAAAGGATCGCGTTCCTGCGGGCCGGGAGACCGGGGTCACTCAAAGGTCACCCGACCCGCAGTTACAGGACCCTTTGTGCTTCACCACAGGGGGGTTGGCTTAACCCCCCCCGTGGCCACGATCGCTCTGATTGGCTGTTAAAAGTGAAACAGCCAATCAGAGCAATCTGTAATATTTCACCAATTTAATTGGTGAAATATTACAATCCAGCCATGGCCGATGCTGCAATAGCATCTGCCATGGCTGGACACCGAGACCTGACCCCCCCACACCGAGTCACGGCGGCGATCGGCCGCCGCCACCGAAAGATGGCAGCGATCGGTCACCGCCGTCACTAACAGCTCCCCTCCTCCTTTGCTCCGGTGCCCCCACCTTCCGATCCCCCCCCCTAACCATTCGACCCCCTACTCACCTCTCCCGATCCACCGATGTCCCTGGATCGGTCCCGGCGTCCGCCCGGGCCTCTTCATGGGCGCCGCCATCTTGGAAAATGGCGGGCGCATGCGCAGTGCGCCCGGCCGGCGCATGCGCAGTGCGCCCCCCAGTGTCCAAAAATTTATTTTGATCACTGTGATAAACTGTCACAGTGATCAAAATAAAAAAAAGTAAATGAACCCCCCCTTTATCATAGGTAGGGACAAATAAAAAAAATAAAGTTTTTTTTTTTTTTTTTCCTATTAGGCCCTGTGCACACGTTGCGGATTTTGCTGCAGATCCGCGGCGTATTTTGCTGCGGATCCGCGGCGGATTTCGCTGCTGATCCGCGGCGGATCAGCAGCGAAATCAGCCGTGGTGCGCAGCGAATCCGCCGCAGATCGCAGCGAAATCCGCCGCGGATCCGCAGCAAAATACGCCGCGATCCGCAGCAAAATCCGCAACGTGTGGCGGACTTCGCTGCGGATCCGCGGCGGATTTCGCTGCAGATCCGCGGCGGATTTCGCTGCTGATCCGCGGCTGATTTCGCTGCTGATCCGCGGCTGATTTCGCTGCTGATCCGCAGCGGATTTCGCTGCGGATCCGCGGCGGATTTCGCTGCTGATCCACGGTGATTTTCGCTGCGGATCCGCAGCGGATTTCGCTGCTGATCCCGGCTGATTTTGCTGCTGATTCGCTGCGGATCCGCGCGGATTTCGCTGCTGATTCCGCGCTGATTGCTGCTGATTCGCTGCGGATCCGCGCGTGATTTCGCTGCTGATCCGCGGCTGATTTCGCTGCTGATCACGCGGCTGATATTCGCTGCTGATCCGCGGCTGATTTCGCTGCTGATCCGCGGCTGATTTTCGCTGCTGATCCGCGGCGATTTCGCTGCTGATCCGCGGTGGATTTCGCTGCTGATCCGCGGCGGATTTCGCTGCGGATTCGCGGCGGATTTCGCTGCTGATCCGCGGCGGATTTCGCTGCTGATCCGCGGCGGATTTCGCTGCTGATCCGCGGCGGATGTCGCTGCTGATCCGCGGCGGATCCGCGGCTGATTTCACTGCGGATTTCGCTGCTGATTCGCGGCGGATTTCGCTGCTGATCCCCGACTGATTTTGCTGCTGATTCGCTGCGAATCCGCAGCGGATTTCGCTGCTGATCCGTGGCTGATTTCGCTGCTGATCCGCGGCGGATTTTGCTGCTGATTCGCGGCGGATTTCGCTGCTGATCCCCGACTGATTTTGCTGCTGATTCGCTGCGAATCCGCAGCGGATTTCGCTGCTGATCCGCGGTTGATTTCGCTGCTGATCCGCGGCTGATTTCGCTGCTGATCCGCGGCTGATTTCGCTGCTGATCCGCGGCGGATTTCGCTGCTGATCCGCGGCGGATTTCGCTGCTGATTCGCTGCGGATCCGCGGCTGATTTTGCTGCTGATCCACGGCGGATTTCGCTGCTGATCCGTGACTGATTTTGCTGCTGATTCGCTGCGGATCCGCAGCGGATTTCGCTGCTGATCCGCGGCTGATTTCGCTGCTGATCCGCGGCTGATTTCGCTGCTGATCCGTGGCTGATTTCGCTGCTGATCCGCGGCGGATTTCGCTGCTGATTCGCTGCAGATCCTGCGGCGGATTTTGCTGCGGATCCGCGGCTGATTATCTACTGATTCATCTGCGCTAGCGGGTATAGCATAACGCGATCGCGTTATGCTATACCGTTACCAGCCGGTCACCGCTACGTGTTGAACGGGCTGGTAAAACGCAATATGAACCCAGCCTTAGGGTTAGAACTAGGGTTAGGGTTAGCATTAGGGTTAAGGTTAGAATTACGGTTAGGGTTGGAATTTGGGTTAGGGTTGGAATTAGGGTTAGGGTTGGAATTAGGGTTAGGGTTGGAATTAGGGTTAGGCTTGTAGTTAGGTTTATGGTTAGAGTTGGGATTAGGGTTAGGGGTGTGTTGGCGTTAGGGTTATGATTAGGGTTTGTATTAGGGTTAGGTGTGTGTAGGGGTTAGGGTTGGGGTTAGGGGTGTGTTGGGGTTAGGGTTGGAGTTAGAATTGAGGGTTTCCACTATTTAGGCACATCAGGGGGTCTCCATACGCGACATGGAGCCACCATTGATTCCTGCAAATTTTGCGTTCAAAAAGTCAAACAGTGCTCCCTTTATTCCAAGCCCCGACGTATGCCCAAACAGTGGTTTATCCCCACATATGAGGTATCAGCGTACTCGGGAAAAATTGCACAACAACTTTGGGGGTTCTAATTTCTCCTGTTAACATTGGGAAAAAAAATTGGGGACTAAAAATTATTTTTGTGGAAAAAAAATGATTTTATATTTTCACGGCTCTGCGTTATAAACTTCTGTGAAGGACTTGGAGATTCAAAGTGCTTATCACACATCTATAGGAGTTCCTTGGGGGATCTAGTTTCCAAAATGGGGTCACTTGTGGGGAGTTTCTACTGTTTAGGCACATCAGGGACTCTGCAAACGTAACATGACGCCCGAAGACCATTCCATCAAGTGGGCATTTCAAAACGTCGCTACTTCCCATCCGAGCCCCGACGTGTGCCCATACAGTAGTTTTCTCCCACATATGGGACATCAGCATACTCAGGACAAATTGGACAACAACTTTTGGGTCTAATTTCTCATGTTACCCTTGGGAAAATAAAAAAAATTGGGGACTAAAAGATCCTGATTGTGGAAAAAATATGATTTTTTTATTTTCATGCCCGGGCGTTATAAACTTCTGTGTAGCCCTTGGGGTTCAAAGTGCTCACCACACATCTAGATAAGTTCTTTGCCGGGTTTAGTTTCCAAAATGGGGTCACTTGTGGGAGTTTCTACTGTTTAGGCACATCAGGGGCTCTGCAAACGTAACAAGATGCCCGCAGACCATTCCATCAAGTCGGCATTTCAAAGCCTCACTACATCCCTTCCGAGCCCTGACGTGTGCCCAAACAGTGGTTCCCCCCCACATATGGGGTACTAGCGTACTCAGGAGAAACTGGACAACAACTTTTGGGTCCAATTTCTCCTGTAACCATTGTGAAAATAAAAAACAGTGGGCTAAAAAATCATTTTTTGAGAAAAAAAAATGATTTTTTATTTTCGCGGCTCTGCGTTATAAACTTCTGTGAAGCACCTGGGGTTCAAAGTGCTCACTATGCATCTAGATAAGTTCCTTAGGGGGTCTAGTTTCCAAAATGTGGTCACTTGTGGGGGAGCTCCAATGTTTAGGCACACAGGAACTCTCCAAATGCGACATGGCAACCGCTAAATATTCCAGCATATTTTCCATTCAAAAAGTCAAATGGCGCTCCTTCCCTTCTGAGCCCTGCAGTGTGCCCAAACAGTGGTTTATGACCACATATGAGGTATCTGTGTACTCAGGAGAAATTGCCCAACAAATTTTAGGATCCAATTTATACTGTTGCCCATGTGAAAATGAAAATAACTGAGGCTAAAAGAAAAGTTTTGTGAAAAAAAAGTACTTTCTTTTATTTACGGATCAATTTGTGAAGCACCTGGGAGTTCAAAGTGCTCACTATGCATCTAGATAAGTTCCTTAGGGGGTCTAGTTTCCAAAATGGGGTCACTTGTGGGGAGCTCCAATGTTTAGGCACACAGGGACTCTCCAAATGCGACATGGCAACCGCTAAATATTCCAGCATATTTTCTATTCAAAAAGTCAAATGGCGCTCCTTCCCTTCTGAGCCCTGCCGTGCGCCCAAACAGTAGTTTATGACCACATATGAGGTATCTGTGTACTCAGGAGAAATTGCCCAACAAATTTTAGGATCCAATTTATACTGTTGCCCATGTGAAAATGAAAAAAACTGAGGCTAAAAGAAAATTTTTGTGAAAAAAAAGTACTTTCTTTTTTTTACGGATCAATTTGTGAAGCACCTGGGGTTCAAAGTGCTCACTATGCATCTAGATAAGTTCTTTAGGGGGTCTAGTTTCCAAAATGGGGTCACTTGTGGGGGAGCTCCAATGTTTAGGCACACAGGGACTCTCCAAATGCGACATAGCAACCGCTAAATATTCCAGCATATTTTCCATTCAAAAAGTCAAATGGCGCTCCTTCCTTTCTGAGCCCTGCCGTGCGCCCAAACAGTGGTTTATGACCACATATGAGGTATCTGTGTACTCAGGAGAAATTGCCCAACAAATTTTAGGATCCAATTTATACTGTTGCCCATGTGAAAATGAAAATAACTGAGGCTAAAAGAAAATTTTTGTGAAAAAAAAGTACTTTCTTTTATTTACGGATCAATTTGTTAAGCACCTGGGAGTTCAAAGTGCTCACTATGCATCTAGATAAGTTCCTTAGGGGGTCTAGTTTCCAAAATGGGGTCACTTGTGGGGGAGCTCCAATGTTTAGGCACACAGGGACTCTCCAAATGCGACATGGCAACCGCTAAATATTCCAGCATATTTTCTATTCAAAAAGTCAAATGGCGCTCCTTCCCTTCTGAGCCCTGCCGTGCGCCCAAGCAGTGGTTTATGACCACATATGAGGTATCTGTGTACTCAGGAGAAATTGCCCAACAAATTTTAGGATCCAATTTATACTGTTGCCCATGTGAAAATGAAAAAAACTGAGGCTAAAAGAAAATTTTTGTGAAAAAAAGTACTTTCTTTTTTTACGGATCAATTTGTGAAGCACCTGGGGGTTCAAAGTGCTCACTATGCATCTAGATAAGTTCCTTAGGGGTCTAGTTTCCAAAATGGGGTCACTTGTGGGGAGCTCCAATGTTTAGGCACACAGGGACTCTCCAAATGCGACATGGCAACCGCTAAATATTCCAGCATATTTTCCATTCAAAAAGTCAAATGGCGCTCCTTCCCTTCTGAGCCCTGCCGTGCGCCCAAACAGTGGTTTATGACCACATATGAGGTATCTGTGTACTCAGGAGAAATTGCCCAACAAATTTTAGGATCCAATTTATACTGTTGCCCATGTGAAAATGAAAAAACTGAGGCTAAAAGAAAATTTTTGTGAAAAAAAAGTACTTTCTTTTTTTTACAGATCAATTTGTGAAGCACCTGGGAGTTCAAAGTGATCACTATGCATCTAGATAAGTTCCTTAGGGGGTCTAGTTTCCAAAATGGGGTCACTTGTGGGGGAGCTCCAATGTTTAGGCACACAGGAACTCTCCAAATGCGACATGGCAACCGCTAAATATTCCAGCATATTTTCCATTCAAAAAGTCAAATGGCGCTCCTTCCCTTCTGAGCCCTGCCGTGCGCCCATACAGTGGTTTATGACCACATATGAGGTATCTGTGTACTCAGGAGAAATTGCCCAACAAATTTTAGGATCCATTTTATCCTGATGCCCATGTAAAAATGAAAAAATTGATGCTAAAAAAAAATTTTTGTTGGAAAAATTAAAATGTCCATTTTTTCCTTCCACGTTGCTTTAGTTCCTGTGTCGCACCTGAAGGTTAATAATCTTCTTGAATGTAGTTTTGAGTAGCTTGAGGGGTGCAGTTTTTATAAAGGTGTCACTTTTGGGTATTTTCTGCCATATAGACCCCTCAAAGTGACTTCAAATGTGAGGTGGTCCCTAAAAAAAATGGTTTTGTAAATTTTGCTGTAAAAATGAGAAATCGCTGGTCAACTTTTAACCCTTATAACTTCCTAACAAAAAAAAATGTTGTTCCCAAAATTGTGCTGATGTAAAGTAGACATGTGGGAAATGTTATTTATTAACTATTTTGTGCCACATAACTCTCTGGTTTAACAGAATAAAAATTAAAAATTTGAAAATTACAAAATTTTCAGAATTTTCGCCAAATTTCCATTTTTTTCACAAATAAACGCAAAAATTATCGACCTAAATTTACCACTAACATGAAGCCCAATATGTCACGAAAAAACAATCTCAGAATCGCTAGGATCCGTTGAAGCGTTCCTGAGTTATTACCTCATAAAGGGACACTGGTCAGAATTGCAAAAAATGGCAAGGTCTTTGAGGTCAAAATAGGCTGGGTCTTGAAGGGGTTAATGAAATAATCACACAGTTTTTGACAATATTTTATTTTCCTGCTAAAACCATTTCCTGTAATAAAAATAAAAAAAAAACCAAAATGATTCTTACCAATCCGAAGTACAGTCAGGTCCCACGCTGTAATCCATCAGAAAGGATTACATCTAATTATAGATTTGCCCTTTCTGGGGTGTCTGGGGGCAGATGTTAGTAGCCAGTGGGGGCACAAAAAATGTACCCTCCCTAGGCTGTTATTATCTGCCCCCACTCGCTTGCTTTGTCTGTCTGGTGGAGAAAATACAGTGGGAGCCCACGCATTTTTTATCAACGAAATTACACCTTTAATTAACCCCTACATGTCTGAAATTTTGCACAAATACACTCATGTAATTGTAAGTTCTAAACAAATATCAAAATACAGGAAATGACATGGTTAACTGTGTGGAAACAATGTATCATTTCATGTCGGCTTCTGTGATTTCACAAAAGCCGGCAATTGAATTAGCGGCTATAACAGTATGTAGAAGTCTAGGAACTATAAATATATGTATATATACATGTCACAATGACATGTATATATATATATATTATATATATATATATATATATATATGTGTTCTATGTGTATATATCTATTCTTTTTTTTGTGATTGAAATACTATTCTTTTGGATCCATTATATGTCAGTTTTGCAAGCCTGCGAGAAAATCTCGCAAGTCGGATGAAAATCGGATGTTACAAGGTACACACACATGCGACTAAATCGCATCTTTGAAGGAAAATCGGATGCCAGAAGGATGTGTGGTGTTTGCATTTTGATCCGACAATCGACCGTCTAAAACGGACCGATTTTTTGTCGTTGTGTGTGACGCCGGCCTAAAGGCTACTCCTGACGCTGGCACTGTTAACAACAAGATTTTAGCTAGTTAGTTAGGCAGTAGTATATCAGTCAGATAGTGTAGCTAGATAGTGTCCAGTGTGCCTGTTAAATTTACCTTCCAGCACTTTTTTCTTTTTTGAACATTACTGAGGTCCACAAAGAAAGCCAGCAGAGTGCGTGCTGTGCACTGTTTCTAATGTGTTCCATGCATGAGTATAGCATTATAATAATAATATTCTTTCACCAGCTAAATGTGAAACAGCCTGCTGTCTCCCACCTTGTCATTTAGTGCTGTGGTGATATAAAACTGTCTGGAGACCTAAAGCACATTAAAAAAAATTATAATTTTTCAGTTGCAAAAAGTTAGACAACCCGCCGTATCACAATTTGTCATTTGGTTGGGTTGAAATTAACCCCTTTATTCCATCAGACGTACTATTCCGTCCATGTGACCCTGGACCTAATTCCCATGGACGGAATAGTACGTCATGGGCGATCAGCTGCGCTCCCGGGGGGAGCGCAGCTGATCGCCGCCGGGTGTCAGCTGATTATCACAGCTGACACCCGTGACTGTGTGTCAGGAGCAGTCACGGACCGCTCCCGGCACATTAACCCTTGGCACACCGCGATCAAACATGATCGCGGTGTACCCGGGGCACAGGGGAGGATCGCGCAGGCAGGGGGCTCCCTGCGCGCTCCCCTGAGACCCTCAGAGCAGCGCGATGTGTCGCGCTGTTCCGAGGGTCCGTCCTCCCTCCAGGTCCCCGGATCCAAGATGGCGCCGGGGTCCTGCAGGGAGGCGGCTTCCTCAGTGCCTGCTGAGAGCAGGCACTGAGAAGCCTGCAGCCATGCCAGAGCGATCGCTGGTGTGACAGAGTGCTGTGCACACTGTCACACCAGTGATCTGCTAAAATACAGTGATGTCCCACCCTGGGACAAAGTAAAAAAGTTAAAAAAATAAAACTAAAAAGTGGTAAAAAAAATCATAAAAAAAAAAAAAATATTCCCCAATAAATTCATTTTTTCCTGTAAATAAAAAAAACAAAACAATAAAAGTACACATATTTGGTATCGCCACGTCCGTAACGACCCCCCCTATAAAACTGTCCCACTAGTTAACCCCTTTAGTGAACCCCTTAAAAAAAAAAAAAAGAAAACGAAGCAAAAAATCAATGCTTTATCATCATACCGCTGAACAAAAAGTAGAATAACACGCGATCAAAAAGACCGAGATAAAGAAACATGGTACCGCTGAAAACGTCATCTTGTCCCGCAAAAAACGAGCCATCATACAGCATCATCAGTAGAGTTGAGCGATACTTTCCGATATCCAAAAGTATCGGAATCGGAATGGTATCGCCGATAACATTAAAATATCGGCGATACCCGATACCGATACCGGAAGTCCCATGTAAGTCTATGGGAACAAAATATCGAAATTAAAAAAACCCATTCTTGCCTTGTTGGTTAATTGTACATGAAGGAAAACAAGAAAGAGTAATGTAGAATGTATTGGGGAAGGTTGAGGAGACATTAAAGGCATAGATGTTTAACCCAATCAAATGGAATAGCATAAATATTTTTTTTTTTAAAGATGTTCGGATTGACGAAGAAATTGACAATGTTGTTAACGTTTTTTCTATTTTGGAAAATATGTATATTACACAACTTCCATGCTCTTCATCTTCACCTTTTTAACTTTTCACACACTTTCTCCTTCATAATCTTCTGCAGCATCATCTTTTTCATCAAATTATTCTTCATCTTCACCTTCTTTATCTTCTTCTTAAACTTCTTGCTATTCATCTTTGTTAACATTACTCATATTCTTCTTATTAAACTATTATTCTTATTCATATTCTGCTTCATCTTCTTCATCATATTCTTATTTGTGACAGAGAATCCTGTACTTGTAATCTGTCAAAGTATGAATTTTTCATCCTTCCGTTCTTGCTGTCACAAAAGATTTAAATTACAACAGTATTTGTCCGTGTTCAGTTTAGCCTGCAGCAGCAGGCATTTTCCAGGGGCACCACGAGGAGGAACGGACTCACCCCCATACACTGCTTAGTCTTCTTCTGCTTAGAATTTAGAGCATATATTTTGCTCTTCATTTTGGTCTTATACTTCATGTTCTTCTGCTTTTAGATCTTCTGCTTATTGTTCTTGTGTCTCTTGTTCCGTATCTTGTATTTGTAGCACAATCTTGTACCAGCTGATGTTACTGGGACACGGTTACTAAGCAGGAGGTACCTGTGCTCCAAAGCACTACCAAGGACCAGCAGACGTTGCTGGAACTCGGATACCGAGATGGAGGCACCTAGGCCAAAGGCACTGTGGAGAACCAGCTGACGGTACTGGAACCCGGAGGGGCAGCAGAAGGAAAAGAGCCAATGGCACAACCGAGGACCAGCTGACGTTACTGGGACACGGTTACTAAGCAGGAGGTACCTGTGCTCCAAAGCACTACCAAGGACCAGCAGACGTTGCTGGAACTCGGATACGAGATGGAGGCACCTAGGCCAAAGGCACTGCGGAGAACCAGCTGACGGTACTGGAACCCGGAGGGGCAGCAGAAGGAAAAGAGCCAATGGCACAACCGAGGACCAGCTGACGTTACTGAACCCCAGTAACACAGGAGCAAGTGTTGACTGTGCTAACAGCACTTCCGAGCAACAACTGGCGGTGTTGGAGCCCAGGGTCAAGGAGGATGTTTAAATACTAGATCAAGTAATTTCCTTGTTACCTGTCAATTTTAAATGTCTATACTTCAAACAAGAGAAAGATAACCTTTACTACCATAAGATGATGATTTCATTTAAACTAATATCTAGATAAATAAAGAATTGACAAACATAAACACATACATTAACATGTTGAACAGCAATGCAAACCACAAAATAAATTAGTTAAGGAATCTGCTATACGGTTGTACATAAAAGCATACAAGTATATATCTGAATCCATTAATGATGGATAAGTAACAGTATGTACACCATTTTTATTGTATAGACAATGAATGTCTGACTTCAAAACATCATCAGCATTACAAGTTATCTGTGATATTACTAAAATGTTCCATTTGCTGAATAATGTCACTAAATATTTTATACAAAATTATACAATTTCCATCATGTAATACTCATAATATGTGGCAATAATCATTTTTATTAACAAACATAACCTTTAAAAAGTGCATAGTGCATAGTGAAAATTGCTATTTATGGCTGACTGTCGACTTGGAAGCATGACAACAGATAGATAAGGTATATATAGATGAGACTGCATAGCCACAGATGGTGAATGGCGATGTAATACTGTACCTCAATAAAGTGTGCGTCACTACTACATAATTTTTTTTATATAGCTTTATAAACAGGGTACATGGATGTATGCTTGTGCCTTTGTTTTGATGCACAGACTGCCTTCCTGCTGAGACGCATTGGGTAGTGAACAGTTGTGTGCAGTGTTCACTGCAGTCTCTGCGGAATAACCACACTTAGACCTTATAACTTTTCAGACTTTCTTTATCAATCTACCAAGATGAAGAAGGCAGGGAGTAAGGCACGTGGTCGTGGAGTTTCTTCAGGGAGAGGACGTGGGGATTCTGTGGCTGCTGCGGCCCCCAGTGACACAGCATCCACCAGTTTTCCCCGTGAGCGTTCCTTTATGCGCACTTTTGTAGGAGCTCGGAGTACCCCCCTGCTGCGGGAAGAACAAATTGAAGCCGTTGTTGTTTGGATGTCAGCCAATGCATCGACTTCAATTGCTTCCACCTCCTCTCAGGACCACAGCACTGTTGGGCAACCATCTGTCTCTTCACCGCCTGGCAAATTGCCCAGGCAGTCAGAGAGTTCTGTACAGGAGCCAGCTGAGTGTCTGCTTCTGTTCTCAGAATCTATTGGCTTGCAAACAGGGGCCCAGCCAAGCAGCATTCTGTAATGTGAAGAGGGAGTATGCAGTGATGCGCAACAGCTGTGTCTCTCTGAATCTGAAGAGGCGGGTGAGACAGTGCCGATGGTCAGCACACCAGCAGAACGCATCTGATGATGATGAGACCCAGGTGCCAGTTTCTGTTGAGCATGGTGCTGGCCAGACCACCCAACAGCAGGTGTTGGAAGAGGGTAGTGGAGATGATGAGGTCCAAGACCCAACATGGCATGAGGAACAGGAAGGTGGTGGGAGCAGCTCAGAGGAATAATAATAATATTTTATTTATATAGCGCCATCATATTCCGCAGCGCTTTACAGTTTAGCAGTTTCAGAACACAAGTCATAAGTAACAACGTTAACAATACAATAATTTAAGCTAAATAAGTCGCCCCTGCTCGTGACAGCTTACAATGTACAATGAGATGGGGGAGATACAAAGTATAGGTGTTTATATACAATGGTGCATTTACAATGATGTTCCAGCCATCTTAAGGGACTGAGGGATGGAGATAGTGAATGGGCTAGAGACACACACACAGTTACACAGAATACATAGAATGACTTTGATTAGTGAATGTGATAGGCCGCTCTGAACAAATGTGTTTTGAGGGAGCGCCTGAAACCATGCAAATTGTGGATAGTCCTAATTTCTTGGGGTACAGCATTCCAGAGGATTGGCGTAGAGCAGGAGAAGTCTTGGAGTCGGGAGTGGGAGGTACGTATTAGTGCAGAGGTTAGTCGAAAGTCGTTTGCAGAGCGCAGCAGTCGGTTAGGCCGATAGATAGAAATGAGGGAGGAGATGTAGGAGGGGTGCTGCACTGTGGATAGCTTTGTGGCTGAGAACCAGTACTTTGGTTGAAAGCTGGGAGAGGCCTAGAGAAATGGTTAGTGATAGAAGGAAGCTAGAGGAAGACATTGCCCCAACGGTACAAACAGGAGGGAGAGTTAGGCTGCAGACTCGGTTGCCTGTAGCCTCCAGTTTGGCACCTGTTCGGAGCAGTTGTCTTCCAAAAGTCAAAACGTGCGCTCCCAGGACTTGCACTGCGTGGTCCTTTTTTCACACACTTGCACATGATATTTGCTATGTGAAATGCAAGCTGTGTAATCAAAAATTAAAAATAGCTAAAAGTGTCAGTCACCTCAATACCACAAATATGTGGAAACATGTGCGGACAAAGCACGTAGTTGAGTTACAAAGACACACTGGAGATGTAGGCCAACCTACAGCAGCACCTACATCTTCAGGTTGTGTTGAAGCCTCTTCATCGAGCTCACACACAGCTGGTTCTGCTTCCTCACAGGATCGCCATGGAAGAACCTCGGCCACTGTTGTCCAGAGACAAACTGTTATTCCACACACAGCAGCAAGTTCCCTGTCATCCTCACACTCCCAGGCCACAAAACAGCCATCGGTAGCACAGGCATGGGATAAAAGACGGCCATACTCCGCAAACCATGCACGAGCACAGGCTCTGAATGCTGGCATTGCAAAACTCCTGTCCCTTGAAATGCTGTGATTCAGGCTGGTGGAGACAGACAGTTTCCGTAACTGAATATCATTGTCAGTCCCACAATACAATGTGCCAAGCCGATTTCATTTCAGCAGGCAAGCCGTCCCTGGTCTGCAAAAGCATGTTGAGGGAAAAATTAAACATGCGCTACTAAAAGCCCTCAGTAGCAAGGTCCACCTGACCACCGATGCGTGGACCACTACCCATTGTTATGATCTGCTACAACCAGTAAGGAAAGAAGGGAATTCTGTCCCTACAATACAACTAAGCTGAATCCCTACGATGTAACGGGAACCTGATCCTGCGACCAGACCCGCTAAAGTCCTCATCTAGTGTGAACGAAGACCTATAGTTGCGAGGGAGTAATCCCTACAAGATCTAGGGACTGGGAGAAAAGGTGGACACCTCCTAACATAAATTGTAGCATGGATAATTAAACAGAAAAATAAATACTTTGTGATCCTAACATCAAGCAAAACTCACAGATTAAGGCACCTAAGCACCCGGCTAGCTTAACAGTAGATAATACAATGAAGTCAAGCAAAGCCAGAAGGGCGGAGCCAGACTAAATAGGGAAAAAAGGTCATGTGACCAGCAAACTGAAACAAAACCTAACAAGAGGTTCTAACACCCATGGCCAGGGACAATACCTTTCCCTCACTGCCCATTGGGTCAATGTTGTGCAGCCGGGTACTGATCTTGCGAGTGGCGCTGTACGTGTTCTGCCAACTCCAAGGATTGCAGGAATCAAGTCTGTACACATTGATTCCTCTCCTACTCCAGTTCCTCAGAATCATCGCTGCAGGAGCCGTCACGGTCTACCTCCACATGGACCCGTGAACGTTTACCTGTTGCGACCGATATGAGCACAGCCGTGTCCAAATGTCAACAGGCCGTCCTGAAATTAATTTCCATGGGGAATCTTAGCCACACAGCGCAGGAGCTCTGTAATGCCATAAAGCAGGAGAGCGACGTGTGGTTTTTGGAAGAGAATCTACAGGCAGGCTTGGTAGTGTGTGACAATGGCCGAAATCTGGTGTCAGCTCTGGGCCTTGGCAACCTCACTCACATACCATGTCTGTCATATGTGCTCAACTTGGTCGTGCAGAGTTTTTTGAGGGACTATCCGGATCTTGATGCACTGCTGCACAAGGTCCGCCTAGAGTGCGCTCACTTGCGACGTTCCAGCATGGCCAGATCGCTGATTGCAGCTCTGCAACGCAGATTTCACCTTCATGAACATCGCATCATATGTGACGTACCCACCAGGTGGAATTCCTCGTTACATATGTTGGAGCGGTTGTGTGAGCAGCAGCCAACAGTAATGGAGTATCAGCTGCATCAGGCGCAGTCAACTCGCAATTTGCGCCGTTCACACTTCACCACTACTGAGTGGGCCTCTATAATAAGAATAATAATATTATTTATTTATATAGCGCCATAATATTCCGCAGTGCTTTACAGTTTAACAGTTTCAAAACACAAGTCATAAGTAACAACGTTAACAATACAATAATTAAAGCAAAATCAGCCGCCCCTGCTGGTGAAAGCTTACAATCTACAATGAGGTGGGGGAGATACAAAGTACAGGTGTTTATATACAATGGTGTTTTTACAATGATGGTCCAGCCATTTTAAGGGAGTGAGGGATGCATGGAGATAGTGAATGGGCTACACACACAGAATTACACATAGAATGACTTTGATTAGTGAATGTGATAGGCCACTGTGAACAAATGTGTTTTGAGGGAGCGCCTGAAACCATCCAAATTGCGGATAGTCCTAATTTCTTGGGTAGAGCATTCCAGAGGATTGGCGCAGCGCGGGAGAAGTCTTGGAGTTGGGAGTGGGAGGTACGGATTAGTGCAGAGGTTAGTCGAAGGTCGTTTGCAGAGTGCAGCAGTCGGTTAGGCCGATAAATATAAATAAGGGAGGAGATGTAGGGGGGTGCTGCGCTGTGGAGAGCTTTGTTGGTGAGAACCAGTAATTAGAATTGGATCCTATAATGAATGGGCAGCCACTGCCAGTGTAATGAGTGGCGAATAACTCTATGAAGGATATCTGCCACATTTTGCGTGCGTTTGATGAGTCAACGCGGATGGTGAGTGCAGATGATGCACTAGTCAGCCTGACTGTCCCCCTTATCTGCCTGCTTCAAAAAACACTGCAAGCACTAAGGCATGAGGTTTTGGAAGAGGTGGAGGATGAGGAGTCACAAATTCCATCACCTTCTGGACAGTCAGCGCAACGTGGTTCCTCACAAAGGGCTGGAGGACTTTCAAAGTACCATGCTGTATCAACAATTGAACCTCCAGAGTCGCTATCTATATTTTCATAACCATTACAAACTTTTAATGTATTTACAAAGCACATAATGTACATTTTTTGTCTATCCTTTTGTAATGCTATTGTGTTTCCATAAACTGATGTTACAGAATTATGATACAAAGTTTTTAAATTTTGAGTTTTAAATTTTGTAAATTTATATGTATTTGAAGGACTTTGTGAGGAGGATGAGGAGGAGTCAATGGAGGAGGAAGACATCGCTCCAGAGGGAGGTAGACAATGCTCTAGTCAGTATGTAGACCAAGGGTGGGGTGATGCACAGCAGGCAGAGATGACGCCTCTTGCAGGGGACAACGTTTCTTGGCCAGTTGGGAGTCTGCAGCACATGGTTGATTTCATGCTGCAATGGCTGAGAAACGACCGCCACATCGAACACATTCACACCACGTCTGATTATTGGGTGTACACCCTCCTAGACCCTCGCTACCGGGACAACTTACAAAGCCTCATCACACCGTTGAACCGGGAGTGTAAAATGCGGAAGTACCAAGACACACTGGTGCAATCCATAATGTTCTCCATTCCAGCCGAGAGCGCTGCTGCTACTGCTTTACAAAGCAGCTCTGTGCGTCGAGGCAGTGGAGACAGCTCTGCAACAAGAGGGAGCACAAGCAGCGCCTCTGCACAGGGCAAGAACAGTATGTTCCAAATGTGTCGAAGTTTTGTGGCAGCGCCACCAATGTCTACACCATCCGAGACGGCTCCAGTCAGCAGGAGGCAACATTTCCGTAAGATGGTGACAGACTACATGTCTTGCCCTCTCAGTGTACTCCCAGATGGCTCTTCCCCATTCAAGTTTTGTGTCTCTAAGCTGGATACATGGCCAGAGCTTAGCCAGTATGCATTGGAGGTGCTGGCTTGCCCTGCTGCCAGTGTATTATCGGAGCGCGTCTTTACTGCTGCAGGTGGTGTACTAACAGACCGTTGCATGCGACTATCCTCCGATAATGTAGAACGGCTTACTTTTCTGAAAATTAACTAGGCATGGATCTCGCCTGAATTTGCCTGTCCGGTTTCAGATTAACTAACTGGTTGGCAACGTTTTCCATGTCTCCTGTTATGTTCATCTTTCTACCACCTGAGCTATACTCCCTGGGCTACAACACTGCCAGTTGCTGCTCAGAAGTGTCGTGTCCACAGACCAATACACAAGCTATAGTGATAGTGGGGTTCAGTAACGCCTGCTGTTCCCCTGCTGCGTGTCTGACAAAAATTAATGCTGCTAACTCCAAATTAAAGTTCAAATTAAAGTTCAAACATCTCATACTAGGCCTCAGGCTACACCCTCCTTGACCCTGGGCTCAGAAGTGTTGGATGCACAGATCAAAACAATCGATGATGTGTTTGTGGGGTTCAGTAACGCCTGCTGTTCCCCTGCTGTGTGTCCGGCAAAAATTACTGCTACCTAGCTACACATGTTGAAAAAAACATGACATGTTAAAGTGGCTAGTGCTACACATAGATATCAGGCTACACCCTTATTTCTAAGCTGTAAACAAGTGAAACGTCAAATTTAAAACCATTCAATGATTAGTGTTGGTAACAAATCTGTAACTAAATAATTGTGACATATTATGGCAGATATCCACATGTCTAACACAAATGCTAACACAAAAGCATACTTATGCTATAGGGTACTGATGGTGAACCTTCTCACTCCATAACTTTGACAAATCCAACTCACATCATGCCTCAAATGCTGCAATGTTGGAAGTGCATAATGTGGGTTGAACTTTGACAACAGCTGCAGTGCGAAGGTTATCCTTCTGTGTTCTTGGCTTTTAAATAAAAGCATACAAGTAAATATAATAATACATTGTTGATTAAGGGACATGATGTACACCTGTAATATTGTGCAAACAATGGATGTAGGACTATTCCTCTTCAACATTACTTATATTTGTGTCATTTGAAAAAATACATACTTTAGTTAAAAATTAAAAACCCATGTTCAGTAGCTGTGAAAGGCCCGTTTGTGTACTTCTATATTGTTTGCAACCAATGTATTGTATACGGATGGAAGCACATCACTGTAATAGATTTGAATTATTTTAAATAGAATAAAGCAGCACCAATTTTAGAAAAATGACAAGGATGAGCCAGTGACAGACACTCAGCAGAGTACACGCAGCGGTGGTTGAAGAAGTAAATGGAGCGTGATCTGCATTTAAAAAAAAAAAAAAAATACCTCACAGACTGCAGTGAACACTGAAACACAACTATTCACAATCTGTGAAAGGCTACTCCTTTGTCTACTTCTATAGTGTTTGCAACCAATGTATTGTATACGGATGGAAGCGCGTCACAGTAATAGATTAGATTTTTTTCAAATATAATGGAGAAGCACCAGTTGGAGAAAAATGAAAAGGATGAGCCACTGAGACACGCTCAGCAGAGTACAAGCAGCAGTGCTTGAACAAGTAACTGGAGCGTGATATGCACTCCAAAAATAAAAAACACAGACTGAAGTGAACACTGAAACACAACTGTCCACAATCTGTGAAAGGCTACTCCTTTGTCTACTTCTATAGTGTTTGCAACCAATGTATTGTATACGGATGGAAGCGCGTCACAGTAATAGATTAGATTTTTTTCAAATATAATGGAGAAGCACCAGTTGGAGAAAAATGAAAAGGATGAGCCACTGAGACACGCTCAGCAGAGTACAAGCAGCAGTGCTTGAACAAGTAACTGGAGCGTGATATGCACTCCAAAAATAAAAAACACAGACTGAAGTGAACACTGAAACACAACTGTCCACAATCTGTGAAAGGCTACTCCTTTGTCTACTTCTATAGTGTTTGCAACCAATGTATTGGATACGGATGGAAGCGCGTCACACTAATAGTTAAATTGCATGGAGCTGCAAGAATTACACTGAAGAAAAAAAAAAGAGTCTGTGAGTGACACGTGCAGATGCCTACAGACAGCGTTGGATGCAGAGCAAACTGCAGCGTCACCTGCACTCACACACACCTTGCAGAGCTGTTAAAACAACACTGCAGGCAAAAGGAAGCTTTACACAGCGGTTGGTGCTAGCCTGCCTACAGCACAGTACACTAAATCGCAATCTCTAACTGTCCCTCAGAGTCAGCAGAGTAGCGTTCTGTCCCTATCTGAATTCACAGCACAGTGACGCTAAAATGGCGGCGGCGCCTTTTATAGTGCATTCTGACATCATTCAGCAGCCAATCACAGCCATGCCATTAGTTAAGATGACCGCAGCATTACAGGATGTGCCCACACTTCGTAGGATTCCTCATTGGCTGACTAAAATCACATTGCCTCTCAAAGAATTATGGGAACTTCCGATTCCGGTATACGATATTGAAAAAGTATCGGAATTAAGTATCGGAATTCCGATAACGCGAATATCGGCCGATACCCGATACTTGCGGTATCGGACTGCTCAACACTAGGGTTGAGCATTCCGATACTGCAAATATCGGGTATCGGCCGATATTGGCTGTATCGGAATTCCGATTCCGAGTTCCGATATTTTCGTCTTATCGGATACCGGAATCGGGATTGTCACTGTCACTGTCAGTGTCCGTCGGTCGGGTCTGTCAGGAGTCAGCGGCACTTACCCGGCAGAAGATCTCCGGCGGTCACGTCCTGGACTGCTTGATGGCCGGAATCTTCTTTCCCCGGCGGTCACATGCAGTTTCTCGCGATAACTGCAGTGACTGCTGGGTAATCCCGGCCGTAAAGCAGTCAGTCCGATGACGTCACCGCCGGGGAAGCAGGTAATCAGCTGTGCTGCGTCGCGATGACAGGCTCTGCCTGTCATTGCGATGTAGCAGAGTTGGATCGCCGTGGACAGTCGTTACTATGGACTGCGTCGGACAGGTGGTATACTGTTGGTTTTTTTTTTTTCTTTTTTTACAGGAGATCGATGGCGTCGCAGGAATGAGAGAGTAATAAAATTAATGAAAACTGTGATGTCTCTTTTATTTCATTAAAATACTTTTTTCTTGCTTTGTCTTTTTTTATGCATTTAATAACTTTGGGATTAATAATGGATCGGTGTCTTATTGACACCTCTCCATTATTAACCGGGCTTATTGTCACCGTGCAATCAACGGTGACAATAACCCCTTATTACCCCGCTTGCCACCGCTACAGGGCAAGTGGGAAGAGCCGGGTAAAGTGCCACAATTGGCACATCTTTTGATGCGCCAAATGTGGGGCTGCTGTAGCCTGGTATTATCAGCTGTTGAGGGCCAAAATCCATGGGCCTTGACAGTCTTTTAATACCAGGGCCCCAGCAGTCTGCATTTTACTTGGCTGGTTAACAAAAATAGGGGGGATCCCCACGCCGTTTTTTTTCGAGGGGATCCCCTATTTTTGTTAACCAGCCAAGCTAAGCAGACTGCTGTAGCCTGGTATTATCAGGCTGTTGAAGGCCATAATCATTGGACCTTACCAGCCTTTAAACCAGGCCGTCAGCTGTCTGCTTCATCTTGGCTGGTTAACAAAAATAGGGGGGACCCCATGCCGATTTTTTTTTCGAGGGGATCCCCTATTTTTGTTAACAGCCAAGCAAGCAGACTGCTGTGGCCTGGTATTATCAGGCTTGCAAGGTCCATGGATATTGGATCCTTACAGCCTGAAAAATCCAGGCCTCAGCGTCTGCTTCATCTGGCTGGTTAACAAAAATAGGGGGGACCCCACGCCAATTTTTTTCGAGGGGATCCCCTATTTTTGTTAATCAGCCAAGATATGCAGACTGCTGTGGCCTGGTATTATCAGGCTGGCAAGGTCCATGGATCTTGGCTCTTTAACAGCCTGAAAATCCAGGCCTCAGCGGTCTGCTTCATCTGGCTGGTTAACAAAAATAGGGGGGACCCCACGCCAATTTTTTTCGAGGGGATCCCCTATTTTTGTTAATCAGCCAAGATATGCAGACTGCTGTGGCCTAGTATTATCAGGCTGGCAAGGTCCATGGATCTTGGCTCCTTAACAGCCTGAAAATCCAGGCCTCAGCGGTCTGCTTCATCTGGCTGGTTAACAAAAATAGGGGGGACCCCACGCCATTTTTTTTTCGAAGGGAACCCCTATTTTTGTTAATCAGTTCCCTCTGACGTCACTGATTGTGTCCCTGGCTGACCTGAAGTGAAAGTGGAAAGCAATCAATTAAGCTTTCCACTTAAGGGCCCGTCTCACATAGCGATATCGCTACCGAGATCGCTGCTGAGTCACTAGTTTTGTGACGCAGCAGCGAGCTCACCAGCGATATCGCTGTGTGTGACATTCAGCGACGATCAGCCCCCCTGCCGGGTATCGCTGATCGTCGCTGAAATGTCAGGACCTTTTTTTGATCGCTGGTTTCCCGCTGACAGGCACCATCGCTGCGTGTGACAGGCGGGAGACCAGCGATCCGCTGGTAACCAAGGTACACAGCGGGTTTCCAGGCGCGGGGCTGTGCCTAGAAACCCGCTGTGTACCTTGGATACCAGCGCCCTGATGCAGGGAGCTGGTATCCAAGGTACACAGCGGGTTTCCAAGCGCTGCGCGGTGCCTGGAAACCCGCTGTGTACCTTGGTTACCAGCGGATCGCTGGTCTCCCGCCTGTCACACGCAGCGATGCGTGCCTGTCAGAGGGAAACCAGCGATCAAAAAAAGGTCCTGACATTTCTGCGACGATCAGCGATACCCGGCAGGGGGGCTGATCGTCGCTGAATGTCACACACAGCGATATCGCTGGTGAGCTCGCTGCTGCGTCACAAAACTAGTGACTCAGCAGCGATCTCGGTAGCGATATCGCTATGTGAGACGGGCCCTTAAGCGATGTTACCCGCAGTGTCGCTGTCCCAGATCGCTGCCTGAGCTGCCTGTTTGGCAGCTCAGCAGCGATCATGTAGCGATACACCAGCGATCCTGACAAGTGCATATCGTTGTCGGGATCGCTGGTGTATCGTTATGTGACACCCAGCCTTTACTCTCCTGTCAGGCAGGAGAGGAACTCATTCATTTGGGGTTTACTGTGAGGCTGCAGCATTAGCTGCGGTCCCTGCAGTAAACATTAACCCTTTCTGAAGGATTACACCGTGGGACCCGACTGTGCATGGGATAGGTAAGAATAATTTTGCTTTTTTATTTTATTTTTATTACAGGAAATGGTTTTTGCAGTAAAATAAAAGATGGTCAAAAACATGTGTCTTTATTTCATTAAAATGATTTTTAATTAAAGTGTGTGTGTTTTATTTTTATTTCATGCAATAGGATTAATAATTGATAGTTGTCTAATTGACAGCTCTCAATTATTAACCTGGCTTAAGGTCACCTTTCAATAGCAAGGTGGCTTTAACCCCATATTAACCCATTCGCCACCGCTACAGGGCAATGGGAATAGACGGGCAAAGTGCCAGAAAGGGCGAATCTAATTATAGATTTGTCTTTCCTGGGGTGTCTGGGGGCAGATGTTAGTAGCCGGGGGGGGGGGGCAAAAATAATGGTCCCTCTCTGGGCTATTATTATCTGCCCCCACTCACTGGCTTTGTCTGTCTGGTTGCGAAAATAGGGCGGGAGCCCACGCATTTTTTTTCAGCAATTTTACACCTCATATATATATATACATGTCATTGAATTTGTGACACATATATATATATATTTATATTTGTAGTTCATACACTTCTACATAGTATAATAGCAGCTAATTCAATTGCCTGCTTTTGTGAAAATGCAGAACCCGACATGAAATGACACTTGGTGTACATAGGGTTAACCATGTCTTTTCATGTCCTTTGCTATCTAATTGCACAAACAATTAAATCAGTCTATGTGTGCAAAATTTCACACCTGTAGAGGTTAATTAAAGGTGTAAATTCGTAGCAAAAAAGTCAGTTTTTTTTACAACGAATTTACACCTTTAATTAACCCCTACAGGTGTGAAATTTTGCACACATAGACTGATTTAATTGTTTGTGCAAATTAGATAGCAAAGGACATGAAAAGACATGGTTAACCCTATGTACACCAAGTGTCATTTCATGTCGGGTCACCCGACATGAAATGACACTTGGTGTACATAGGGTTAACCATGTCTTTTCATGTCCTTTGCTATCTAATTTGCACAAACAATTAAATCAGACTATGTGTGCAAAATTTCACACCTCTAGGGGTTAATTAAAGGTGTAAATTCGTAGCAAAAAAGTCCGTTTTTTTACAACGAATTTACACCTTTAATTAACCCCTAGAGGTGTGAAATTTTGCACACATAGTCTGATTTAATTGTTTGTGCAAATTAGATAGCAAAGGACATGAAAAGAAATGTTTAACCCTATGTACACCAAGTGTCATTTCATGTCGGGTGACTCTGTGCTTTTACTAGGACCGGCTTTTCAGCCGGCAATTGAAACTTAATGGATATATTTCAATTAGGTAAGTAAGTGTAAACTAACATAATGTCTATTTTTCACAATGTACATTAATTAATATAGTGTAATTCCATAGTGATTATTTTGTGTTTAGCAAGGCAAAGAAGGGGATTTTATTAGTGCGAGTCATTTCTGTCCCGTGACTTCTGGGCTTTCCTGAAAGCGGCTTGTACGCCGATATTTTAGTGATATCGGCGATACCATTCCGATTCCGATACTTTAGCATATCGGAAAGTATCGCTCAACTCTACTCAACACTAATCATCAGTGAAAAAATAAAAAAGTTATAGCTCGCAGAATAAAGCGATGCAAAAATAATAATTTTTTATATAAAATTGTTTTCATTCTATAAAAGCACCAAAACATAAAAAAAATGATATAAATGAGGTATCGCCATAATCGTACTGACCCGAAGATAAAACTTCTTTATCAATTTTACCACACGCGGAACGGTACAAACGCCTCCCCCAAAAGAAATTCATGAATTGCTGATTTTTGTTCATTCTAACCTCCCAAAAATCGAAATAAAAAGCGATCAAAAAATGTCACGTGCTCAAAAATGGTACCAATAAAAACGTCAACTCGTACCGCAAAAAATAAGACCTCACATGACTCTGTGGGCCAAAATATGCAAAAATTATAGCTCTCAAAATGTGGTGATGCAAAAAACTATTTTTTGCAATAAAAAGCGTCTTTTAGCGTGACAGCTGCCAATCACAAAAACCCGCTATAAATAGTAAATCAAACCCCCCTTTATCACCCCCTTAGTTAGGGGAAAAATAATAAAATTAAAAAAATGTATTTATTTCCATTTTCCCGTTAGGGTTAGGGTTGCGGCTAAAGTTAGGGTTAGGGTTGGTGCTAACGTTAAGATTAGGATTAGGGTTGGGATTATGGTTAGGGGTGTGTTAGGGTTAGGTTTGTGGTTAGGGTTGGGACTAGGGTTAGGGGTGTGTTGGGGTTAGGGTTGGCGTTAGAATTGGAGGGTTTCTGCTGTTTAGGCACATCAGGGGCTCTCCAAATGTGACATGGCGTCTGATCTCAATTCCAGCCAATTCTGCGTTGAAAAAGTCAAACGGTGCTCCTTCACTTCTGAGCTCTGCCATGCGCCCAAACAGTAGTTTACTCCCGCATATGGGGTATCAGCGTACTCTGGACCACAAGAGTTATTGTGCAATTTGTCCTATTTCTTCTGTTACCCTTGGGAAAATAAAAAACTGGGGGCAACAAAATCATTTTTGTAAAAAAAAAATGATTTTTTTGTTTTTACGGCTGTATGTTATAAAACTTCTGTGAAGCACTTGGGGCTTCATAGCGCTCACCACACTTCTAGATAAGTTCCTTGTGGGGTCTATTTTCCAAAATGGGGTCACTTTTGGGGGGTTTCCACTGTTTAGGCGCATCAGGGGCTCTCCAAATGCGACATGACGCCCCCAGACCATTCCATCAAAGTCTGCAATCCAAAACATCACTACTTCCCTTCCGAGCCCAGACGTGCACCCATACAGTCGTTTTCTCCCACATATTGGGTATCAGCGTACTCAGGACAAATTGGACAACAAATTTTGGGGTCCAATTTCTCCTGTTACCCTTGTGAAAATAAAATATTGGGGGCGAAAAAATAATTTTTGTAAAAAAAAAAAAGGATTTTTTATTTTTACGGCTGTACGATATAAACTTCTGTGAAGCACTTCGGGGTTCAAAGTGCTCACCACACATCTAGATAAGTTCCTTGTGGGGTCTATTTTCCAAAATGGGGTCACTTGTGGGGGTTTCCACTGTTTAGGCGCATCAGGGGCTCTCCAAATGCGACATGACGCCCCCAGACCATTCCATCAAAGTCTGCAATCCAAAACGTCACTGCTTCCCTTCCGAGCCCCGACGTGCGCCCATACAGTAGTTTACTCCCACATATTGGGTATCAGCGTACTCAGGACAAATTGGACAACAACTTTTGGGTCCAATTTCTCCTGTTACCCTTGTGAAAATAAAATATTGGGGGCGAAAAAATCATTTTTGTAAAAAAAAAAAAAAAAAAGGATTTTTTATTTTTACGGCTGTACGTTATAAACTTCTGTGAAGCACTTCGGGTTCGAAGTGCTCACCACACATCTAGATAAGTTCCTTGTGGGGTCTATTTTCCAAAATGGGGTCACTTGTGGGGGTTTCCACTGTTTAGGCGCATCAGGGGCTCTCCAAATGCGACATGACGCCCCCAGACCATTCCATCAAAGTCTGCAATCCAAAACGTCACTACTTCCCTTCCGAGCCCCGACGTGCGCCCATACAGTAGTTTTCTCCCACATATTGTATCAGCGTACTCAGGACAAATTGGACAACAACTCTTGGGGTCCAATTTCTCCTGCTACCCTTGTGAAAATAAAATATTGGGGCGAAAAAAATCATTTTTGTAAAAAAAAAAAAAAAGGATTTTTTATTTTTACGGCTGTACGTTATAAACTTCTGTGAAGCACTTCGGGGTTCAAAGTGCTCACCACACATCTAGATAAGTTCCTTGAGGGGTCTATTTTCCAAAATGGGGTCACTTGTGGGGGTTTCCACTGTTTAGACGCATCAGGGGCTCTCCAAATGCGACATGACTCCCCCAGACCATTCCATCAAAGTCTGCAATCCAAAACGTCACTACTTCCCTTCCGAGCCCCGACGTGCGCCCATACAGTAGTTTACTCCCACATATTGGGTATCAGCGTACTCAGGACAAATTGGACAACAACTTTTGGGGTCCAATTTCTCCTGTTACCCTTGTGAAAATAAAATATTGGGGGCGAAAAAATCATTTTTGTAAAAAAAAAAGAGATTTTTTATTTTACGGCTGTACGTTATAAACTTCTATGAAGCACTTTGGGGTTCAAAGTGCTCACCACACATCTAGATAAGTTCCTTGAGGGGTCTAGTTTCAAAATGGTGTCACTTGTGGGGGGTTTCCACTGTTTAGGCAGATCAGGAGCTCTCCAAACACGACATGGCATCCAGCCAATTCTGCGTTGAAAAAGTCAAATGGCGCTCCTTCCCTTCCAAACTCTGCCATGCACCCAAACAGTGGTTTACTCCCACATATGGGGTATCAGCCTACTCAGGACAAATTGCACAATAACTTTTGGAGTCTTGTTACCCTTGGGAAAATAAAAATTGGGGTGAAAAGATCAATTTTGTGGAAAAAATATGATTTTTTAATTTTACGGCTTTACGTTATAAACTTGTGTGAAGCACTTGGGGGTTCAAATTGCTCACCAACGATCTAGATAAGTTCCTTAGGGGGTCTAGTTTCCAAAATGGGGTCACTAGTGGGGGGTTTCCACTGTTTAGGCACAGCAGGGGCTCTCCAAATGCAACATGGCGTCCAAACTCAATTCCAGCCAATTTTGGTTGGAAAAAGTCAAATGGTGCTCCTTCCATTCTGAGCTCTGCCATGCGTCCAAACAGTGGTTCCCCCCCACATATGGGGTATCAGCGTACTCAGGACAAATTGGACAACAAATTTTGTGGTCCAATTTCTCCTGTTACCCTTGGGAAAATAAAAAAATAGTGACTAAGAGATAATTTTTGTGGGAAAAAAATAGGATTTTTTATTTTCATGCCCGGGCATTATAAACTTGTGTGAAGCACTTGGGGGTTCAAAGTGCTCACCAAAGATCTAGATAAGTTCCTTAGGGGGTCTAGCTTCCAAAATGGGATCACTTGTGGGGGGTTTCCACTGTTTAGGCTCATCTGGGGCACTCCAAACGGAACATGACCCCATCAATGTTTGCATTCCAAAACGTTACTGCTTCCTTTCCAAGCCCTGCCGTGCGCCCAAACAGTTTCCCCCCACATATGGGGTATCCGCGTACTCAGGACAAATTGGACAACAACTTTTGGGGTCCAATTTCCTTGGGAAAAATCAAAAATTTGGGACTAAAAAATCATTTTTGTGGAAAATTGTTTTGGTTTTTTTTCACACCCAGGCATTATAAACTTTTGTGAAACACTTTAGGGTTCAAAGTGCTCACAACAGATCTAGATAAGTTCCTTAGGGGGTCTAGTTTCCAAAATGGTGTCACTTGTGGGGGGTTTCCACTGTTTAGGCATATCAGGGGCTCTCCAAACACGACATGGCGTCCAATCTCAATTCCAGCCAATTTTAGTTTGAAAAAGTCAAACGGCGCTCCTTCCCTTACGAGCTCTGCCGTGTGCCCAAACAGTGGTTTTCCCCCACATATGGGGTATTGGCGTACTCAGGAGAAATTGCACAACAACTTTATCTGCCCATTTTCTCCTTTTACCCTTGTGAAAATAAAAAAAAGTTTGTAATAGATCATTTTTGTGGCTAAAAAGTTAAATATTAATTTTTTCCTTCCACGTTGCTTCAGCTCCTGTGAAGCACCTGAAGGGTTAATAAACTTATTGAATGTGGTTTTGAGTACCTTGAGGGGTGAAGTTTTTAGAATGGTGTCACTTTTGGGTATTTTCTGCCATATAGGCCCCTCAAAGTGACTTCAAATGTGAGGTGGTCCCTAAAAAATGGCTTTGTAAATTTTGTTGTAAAAATGAGAAATCACTGGTCAACTTTTAACCCTTATAATTTCCTAACAAAAAAAAATTTTGGTTTCAAAATTGTGCTGATGTAAAGTAGACAAGTGGGAAATGTTATTTCTTAACTATTTTGTGTGACATATCTCTCTGTTTTAAGGGAAAAAAAATTCAAAGTTTGAAAATTGCAAAATTTTCAAAATTTTCGCCATATTTGCATTTTTTTCAAAAATAAACGCAAGGTATATCGAAGAAATTTTACCACTAACGTGAAGTACAATATGTCATGAGTAGTGTTGAGCATTCCGATACTGCAAATATCGGGTATCGGCCGATATTAGCTGTATCGGAATTCCGATTCCGAGTTCCGATATTTTCGTCTTATCGGATACCGGAATCGGGATTGTCACTGTCACTGTCAGTGTCCGTCGGTCGGGTCTGTCAGGAGTCAGCGGCACTTACCTGGCAGAAGATCTCCGGCGGTCACGTCCTGGACTGCTTCATGGCCGCCATCTTCTTTCCCCGGCGGTCACATGCAGTTTCTCGCGATAACTGCAGTGACTGCTGGGTAATCGCGGCCGTAAAGCAGTCAGTCCGATGACGTCACCGCCGGGGAAGCAGGTAATCAGCTGTGCTGCGTTGCAATGACAGGCTCTGCCTGTCATTGCGATGTAGCAGAGCTGGATCGTCGTGGGACTGTCGTTATGGACTGCGTCGGACAGGTGGTATACTGTTGGTTTGTTTTTTTCTTTTTTTACAGGAGATCGATGGCGTCGCAGGAATGAGAGTACAATAAAAAAAATGAAAACTGTGTTGTCTCTTTTATTTCATTAAAAGACTTTTTTCTTGCTGTCTTTTTTTTATACATTTAATAACTTTGGGATTAATAATGGATCGGTGTCTTATTGACGCCTCTCCATTATTAACCGGGCTTATTGTCACCGTGCAATCAACGGTGACATTAACCCCTTATTACCCCGCTTGCCACCGCTACAGGGCAAGTGGGAAGAGCCGGGTAAAGTGCCACAATTGGCACATCTTTTGATGCGCCAAATGTGGGGCTGCTGTAGCCTGGTATTATCAGGCTGTTGAGGGCCAAAATCCATGGGCCTTGACAGTCTTTTAATACCAGGCCGCAGCAGTCTGCATTTTACTTGGCTGGTTAACAAAAATAGGGGGGATCCCCACGCCGTTTTTTTTTCGAGGGGATCCCCTATTTTTGTTAACCAGCCAAGCTAAGCAGACTGCTGTGGCCTGGTATTATCAGGCTTGCAAGGTCCATGGATATTGGATCCTTACCAGCCTGAAAAACCAGGCCTCAGCGGTCTGCTTCATCTGGCTGGTTAACAAAAATAGGGGGGACCCCACGCCAATTTTTTTCGAGGGGATCCCCTATTTTTGTTAATCAGCCAAGATATGCAGACTGCTGTGGCCTGGTATTATCAGGCTGGCAAGGTCCATGGATCTTGGCTCCTTAACAGCCTGAAAATCCAGGCCTCAGCGGTCTGCTTCATCTGGCTGGTTAACAAAAATAGGGGGGACCCCACGCCAATTTTTTTTCGAGGGGATCCCCTATTTTTGTTAATCAGCCAAGATATGCAGACTGCTGTGGCCTGGTATTATCAGGCTGGCAAGGTCCATGGATCTTGGCTCCTTAACAGCCTGAAAATCCAGGCCTCAGCGGTCTGCTTCATCTGGCTGGTTAACAAAAATAGGGGGGACCCCACGCCAATTTTTTTCGAGGGGATCCCCTATTTTTGTTAATCAGCCAAGATATGCAGACTGCTGTGGCCTGGTATTATCAGGCTGGCAAGGTCCATGGATCTTGGCTCCTTAACAGCCTGAAAATCCAGGCCTCAGCGGTCTGCTTCATCTGGCTGGTTAACAAAAATAGGGGGGACCCCACGCCAATTTTTTTCGAGGGGATCCCCTATTTTTGTTAATCAGCCAAGATATGCAGACTGCTGTGGCCTGGTATTATCAGGCTGGCAAGGTCCATGGATCTTGGCTCCTTAACAGCCTGAAAATCCAGGCCTCAGCGGTCTGCTTCATCTGGCTGGTTAACAAAAATAGGGGGGACCCCACGCCATTTTTTTTTCGAAGGGAACCCCTATTTTTGTTAATCAGTTCCCTCTGACGTCACTGATTGTGTCCCTGGCTGACCTGAAGTGAAAGTGGAAAGCAATCAATTAAGCTTTCCACTTAAGGGCCCGTCTCACATAGCGATATCGCTACCGAGATCGCTGCTGAGTCACTAGTTTTGTGACGCAGCAGCGAGCTCACCAGCGATATCGCTGTGTGTGACATTCAGCGACGATCAGCCCCCCTGCCGGGTATCGCTGATCGTCGCTGAAATGTCAGGACCTTTGATCGCTGGTTTCCCGCTGACAGGCACACATCGCTGCGTGTGACAGGCGGGAGACCAGCGATCCGCTGGTAACCAAGGTACACAGCGGGTTTCCAGGCGCGGGGCTGTGCCTAGAAACCCGCTGTGTACCTTGGATACCAGCGCCCTGATGCAGGGAGCTGGTATCCAAGGTACATAGCGGGTTTCCAAGCGCTGCGCGGTGCCTGGAAACCCGCTGTGTACCTTGGTTACCAGCGGATCGCTGGTCTCCCGCCTGTCACACGCAGCGATGCGTGCCTGTCAGAGGGAAACCAGCGATCAAAAAAAGGTCCTGACATTTCTGCGACGATCAGCGATACCCGGCAGGGGGCTGATCGTCGCTGAATGTCACACACAGCGATATCGCTGGTGAGCTCGCTGCTGCGTCACAAAACTAGTGACTCAGCAGCGATCTCGGTAGCGATATCGCTATGTGAGACGGGCCCTTAAGCGATGTTACCCGCAGTGTCGCTGTCCCAGATCGCTGCCTGAGCTGCCTGTTTGGCAGCTCAGCAGCGATCATGTAGCGATACACCAGCGATCCTGACAAGTGCATATCTTGTCGGGATCGCTGGTGTATCGTTATGTGACACCCAGCCTTTACTCTCCTGTCAGGCAGGAGAGGAACTCAATCATTTGGGGTTTACTGAGAGGCTGCAGCATTAGCTGCGGTCCCTGCAGTAAACATTAACCCTTTCTGAAGGATTACACCGTGGGACCTGACTGTGCATGGGATAGGTAAGAATAATTTTGCTTTTTTATTTTATTTTTATTACAGGAAATGGTTTTTGCAGTAAAATAAAAGATGGTCAAAAACATGTGTCTTTATTTCATTAAAATGATTTTTAATTAAAGTGTGTGTGTTTTATTTTTATTTCATGCAATAGGATTAATAATTGATAGTTGTCTAATTGACAGCTCTCAATTATTAACCTGGCTTAAGGTCACCTTTCAATAGCAAGGTGGCTTTAACCCCATATTAACCCATTCGCCACCGCTACAGGGCAATGGGAATAGACGGGCAAAGTGCCAGAAAGGGCGAATCTAATTATAGATTTGTCTTTCCTGGGGTGTCTGGGGGCAGATGTTAGTAGCCGGGGGGGGGCAAAAATAATGGTCCCTCTCTGGGCTATTATTATCTGCCCCCACTCACTGGCTTTGTCTGTCTAGTTGCGAAAATAGGGCGGGAGCCCACGCATTTTTTTTCAGCAATTTTACACCTCATATATATATATACATGTCATTGAATTTGTGACACATATATATATATATTTTATATTTGTAGTTCATACACTTCTACATAGTATAATAGCCGCTAATTCAATTGCCGGCTTTTGTGAAAATGCAGAACCCGACATGAAATGACACTTGGTGTACATAGGGTTAACCATGTCTTTTCATGTCCTTTGCTATCTAATTTGCACAAACAATTAAATCAGACTATGTGTGCAAAATTTCACACCTGTAGGGGTTAATTAAAGGTGTAAATTCGTAGCAAAAAAGTCCGTTTTTTTTACAACGAATTTACACCTTTAATTAACCCCTACAGGTGTGAAATTTTGCACACATAGTCTGATTTAATTGTTTGTGCAAATTAGATAGCAAAGGACATGAAAAGACATGGTTAACCCTATGTACACCAAGTGTCATTTCATGTCGGGTGACCCGACATGAAATGACACTTGGTGTACATAGGGTTAACCATGTCTTTTCATGTCCTTTGCTATCTAAGGCCGGAGTCACACTGGCGACAAAATCGGACGACTGCAATGCGATGAAATATCGCATTGCAGTCGGACCTATGTTAATCTATGGAGCAGCTCCCAGTATCAGATTTTTTGTGGTCCGTTTTAAACGTCCGTGTACAATCGCAGCATGCTGCGATTGTCACCGATTGTCGGTCGACAATCGCCAATGCAAGTCTATGGGAGCGATGAAAAATCTGATTACAAACGGACCACACTGTGTGACTTGCGATGAAATCGCATCGGTGTCCTTTAGAAAAGCCGGCAATTCATCCCCGCCTATACTGTAAAATCACACTGACAGCTTTAATAAAGACTAGAAAGAATAGATATATACACATAGAACACATACATATATATATACATGTCATTGTGACATGTATATATACATATATTTATAGTTCCTAGACTTCTACATACTGTAATAGCCGCTAATTCAATTGCGGGGTTTTGTGAAATCACAGAAGCCGACATGAAATGATACATTGTTTCCACACATTTAACCATGTAATTTCATGTATTTTTATATATGTTTGAAACATACAATTACATGAGTGTATTTGTGCAAAATTTCAGACATGTAGGGGTTAATTAAAGGTGTAATTTCGTTGAAAAAAAATGCGTGGGCTCCCGCTGTATTTTCTCCACCAGACAGACAAAGCAAAGCGAGTGGGGGCAGATAATAATAGCCCAGGGAGGGTGCATTTTTTTGTGCCCCCCCTGGCTACTAACATCTGCCCCCAGACACCCCAGAAAGGGCAAATCTATAATTAGATTCGCCCTTTCTGGCACTTTGCCCGTCTATTCCCATTGCCCTGTAGCGGTGGCGAATGGGTTAATCTCACCTTACTGTCACCTTGCAATTGAAAGGTGACCTTAAGGCAGGTTAATGATTGATAGCTGTCAATTAGACAACTATCAATTATTAATCCTATTGAAGTAAATAAAAAAACACACACACTTTAAGAATAAATAATTTTAATGAAATAAAAACACATTTTTTTGACCATATTTTATTTTACACTAAATCCGTGCGAAGCCATTGATCTCCTAAAATAAAGAAAAAGAAATAAAACAACATTATTCTTACCTATTCCGCCGATCTGTCACGTCCCACGCTGTAATCCTTCACAAAGGGTTAACTAGCTTTGAGCCAAGCAGTGCAAGTAATCCTGCATGCTCAGCTCAAAGCTCATGAATGAATAAGTTCCTCTCCTGGCGACAGGAGAGGATGTGTTTCATGAATGAAGCTTAATTGATTGTGTCCACTTTCCCTTTAGGTCAGGTCACTACAGTTAAATTGGCAAGAAATCAATTAAGCTCCATTCATGAATCTATTCCTCTACTTTCGCTGGGAGAGGAACTTATTCATTCAGGGGAATACAGGTCTGAGACAGCATTATTAGCTCTCTGCGACCTTTAACCTGTTAACCCTTTCTGATGGATTACACCGTGGGACCTGACTGTACATCGGATTGGTAAGTATAATTTTGCTTTTTTATTTTATTTTTATTACAGGAAATGGTTTTAGCAGGAAAATAAAATATGGTCAAAAACTGTGTGATTATTTAATTAAACTTATTTTTTATTAAAGTGTGTGTGTTTGATTTTTCTTTCATACAATAGGATTAATAATTGATAGTTGCCTAATTGACAGCTATCAATTATTAACCTGGCTTAAAGTGACCTTTCAATTGCAAGGTCATTTTAACCCCTTATTAACCCATTCGCCACCGCTACAGGGCAATGGGAATAGACGGGCAAAGTGCCAGAAAGGGCGAATCTAATTATAGATTTGCCCTTTCTGGGGTGTCTGGGGGCAGATGTTAGTAGCCAGGGGGGGCACAAAAAAAATGTACCCTCCCTAGGCTATTATTATCTGCCCCCACTCGCTTGCTTTGTCTGTCTGGTGGAGAAAATACAGCGGGAGCCCACGCATTTTTTTTTTTACGAATTTACACCTTTAATTAACCCCTACATGTCTGAAATTTAGCACACATATACTCATGTAATTGTATGTTTCAAACATATATAAAAATACATGAAATTACATGGTTAAATGTGTGGAAACAATGTATCATTTCATGTCGGCTTCTGTGATTTCACTGAAGCCGGCAATTGAATTAGCGGCTATAACAGTATGTAGAAGTGTAAGAACTATAAATATATGTATATATATATATGTCACAATGACATATATATATATATATATATATGTGCTCTATGTGTATATATCTATTCTTTCTTTTGGCATTTAAATACTATTCTTTTGGATCCATTATATGTCAGTTTTGCAAGCCTGCGAGAAAATCTCGCAAGTCGGATGAAAATCGGATGTTACAAGGTACACACACATGCGATTAAATCGCATCTTTGAAGGAAAATCGGATGCCAGAAGGATGTGTGATGTTTTTATTTTGATCCGATTGTCGACCGTCTAAAACGGACCGATTTTTTGTGGTTGTGTGTGACTCCAGCCTAATTTGCACAAACAATTAAATCAGACTATGTGTGCAAAATTTCACACCTGTAGGGGTTAATTAAAGGTGTAAATTCGTAGCAAAAAAAGTCAGTTTTTTTTACAACGAATTTACACCTTTAATTAACCCCTACAGGTGTGAAATTTTGCACACATAGTCTGATTTAATTGTTTGTGCAAATCAGATAGCAAACGACATGAAAAGACATGGTTAACCCTATGTACACCAAGTGTCATTTCATGTCGGGTGCTTCTGTCTTTTCACTGAAGCCGGCTTTACCCGGCAATTGAATGAGAGGATATTTTACTATGTAGAAGTGTATAAACTATACATATATGTATATATATATGTCACAATGACATGTATATATATATATATGTATTCTATGTGTGTATATTTAGTGTTTACAAGGAAAGAATGGGTTTTTTTTAGTTGCGATATTTTGTTCCCATAGACTTACATGGGACTTCCGGTATCGGTATCGGGTATCGCCGATATTTTAGTGATATCGGCGATACCATTCCGATTCCGATACTTTAGGATATCGGAAAGTATCGCTCAACTCTAGTCATGAGAAAACGATCTCAGAATCGCGAAGATCTGTTGAAGCGTTCCAGAGTTATAACCTCATAAAGAGACAGTGGTCAGAATTGTAAAAATTGGCCCGGTCATTAACGTGCAAACCACCCTTGGGGGTGAAGGGGTTAAGCTATAGAGGCCTGATTCATAAGCCACAAAAAATTCTTCTGTTAGCAACGTCACACAGTAAGGGACCTGACTTTAAAATACCGTGTTTCCCCGATAGTAAGACAGTGTCTTACTTTCTTTTTATCCCCAAAAACCCCACTATGTCTTACTTTCGGGTATGTCTTATATTGAAAAAAAATTACCTGTATCTAACCCAGTGTGATACAGTACCACCTGCTGTATTTAATCCAGTGTGACACCTGCTGATACCCACTGGGTTACATACAGCAGATGATACCCCAGTATGCCAGTGTATATGTTTTACTGATGTATGATTACTGTGTATACGTCGCCGCGTCTGCCTTCTACCACCAGAAAAACTCACCGCCGCCTTCCGCCACGGGCTCCGGCTCCCTGCAGCCGCTGGTCCCGCCGTCCTCCGTCGCACCGTTCGCCCGCAGTCCCGGGCTGAAGTTCTCGCGCGCTCTATTTAAATTTCTTCTTCGGTCCCGAAACGTCATCACGTTGGTCACTCACGTGACCGGAGGCTGCAGTGATAGACAGTTCTCTCCAGCCTCCGGTCACGTGAGTGACCAACGTGATGACGTTTCGGGACCGAAGAAGAAATTTAAATAGAGCGCGCGAGAACTTCAGCCCGGGACTGCGGGCGAACGGAGCGACGGAGGACAGCGGGACCAGCGGCTGCAGGGAGCCGGAGCCCGTGGCGGAAGGCGGCAGTGGTAGATGACAGACGCGGCGACGTATGGAGAGGGGGACGGTGCGGACGTGGGCAGGAAGCGGCACGCAGCTAGATGAGAGGGAGGCGGTAATACCCCCGTGTTTCCCCGAAAGTAAGACATATGTCTTACTTTTGGGGTACGGCTTATATTAGCCGACCCCTCTGAAACTCCCGATACGTCTTACAATCGGGGGTGTCTTACTATCGGGGAAACACGGTAGTTTGTAGCATCTAGTGTTTTATAGAGGCCTGATCCATAGGCCACAAAAAAATTATTTTATTAACGTGCACAGTAAGAGACCTGACGTTAAAATAGTTCGTAGCATCTAGTGTGTTATAGAGGTCTGATCCAGAGGCCATAAAAATTATTTTTTCCTAGTGTCATACAGTAGGGGCCTGACTTTCAAATTGTTTGTAGCATAACTTCTTTGTCATACAGGCCCTATTCACACTCAAACAATTCTTTTTCTGCGACGAACACGATACAGCACGCCATATTTCAACTTGGAATTTACTGTTGCTGAAATTCAGCTGTTTGCAGAGGTAGTGCAGAGTTAAAATCTAATTTTTTGTTGCTAATACTGTGCTCCTACCACATTATCTGAGCAACATGACTGGGAAAAAGCGAGGCCATATTGGAAGGGGAGTTAGGCTTGGTGTTCAAGGTCTACGTGGGATAGGTGGTAATGTTTGTGAAAGCACTAGTGAAGTAACATCACGTCCTATGCAAAGACAACTGACAACTTATGTTACTGGACAGGCTACACCACTACTTTTCTTTGGCAGACGCACAGCGGTACGCCTTGTCGATGATGCCCAGAAAGAGCAAGTAATCGAGTGGATGGCAAGCGCAGCTTCAAGTGGCCTCCTCCTCTTCCTCCACCTCAACACCACACCCAGTACAGTCCACAGAGGTGGCACCCAAATTCCCCATGCCGCATTCCGCGTCCCAACTGTCCAACCGTTCAACTGACTGTACAGAACCACAGATGGATGAATCTGAAGAACTGTTCACACATTCTATGCCATGTTTATCAGAAGTGTACTCAAGAGCTTCGCAAAGTCAAGAGGAGGAAACCACATGGTAGAGCCCGACATATAAGTGCCTTCTTGCTTTACTATCTCCAACATAATCCCCGTATGGTTATGATTAGGAATAATGCTGACTACTGAATTGCCACTCTATTAGATCCATGTCATAAAACCAAATTTTAACAGAAGATTCCTGCCCTAAAAAGTGACCCGCGAATGCTGGAGTGCTGAAACACTCTTTTACACAACCTTAAGATAGTAACCTTTTCCCCAAGATAGTAGTGAAGCACACAGTTCGCATCGCAGCTCTACACTTCCAACCTCCGGCATGTCAATTCGTCAACACCAAAACATTAGCAGCAGCAGCGGTAGAAGAAGCAACTTCTGTGAGTCCTTTGACACTTTTTTTTAGATCAACTCGTGCACCAGCACAACAGAGTCCAAGTCTTACACGTGGTAAACGAATGGAGAGGATGTGCAGGAGTATCTAGAATTGCATATAAATACCATCAGGGAGGGTTTGGATCTTTTCACATTTTGGTCTTCCAAAATGGATGAGTGGCCTGAGCTGGCCTCACATGCCTTGGAAGTTTTATCGTGCCCAGCAGCCAGCGTTCTCTCAGAATGTGTCTTCAGCACTGCTGATGGTGTCCTGATGGTATACCGCCTAACTTTCATTAAGATGGACAAGTCATGGATCTCCAAGGACTTTTGCACCCCAACCGCAGACTGTACAGACTAGGTGATATTACATTTTTTACTGTGATGCATTAATGTCACGTAACTGCACTCTGTGATATCTTTACTGTGGCTTCTGTGCCTGCTATGGCTGCTGCTGCTGTGGCACCCTAGGAGTTTGGTTGCCACAGTGACCTTGCCTTCCTCCAGGGGAGGGTGATGTCATGCCTGAAAGCAAAGAGGGATCCCTTAACAGGTAACACAGCATACAACACCTTTCTTACTCCAGACCAGAAGGAGGAGCTCTAACACTTGATTTTCAGGAGAGCTTCTCTGGAATATTCTGGCTGGGGGAGGAGTTGAGTAGTGTAGCTGGTAGTGATGGGACTTCGGGGTTTTTTTTGGGAATCGGCTCTTTCGGCTCGGCTCAGCAAGAAGAGCCGGCTCTTTTGGCTCTTGAATCGGCTCTTCAGTAATCTCACCAAAATAATGACACAAAACCTTCTAGTTAACAGATTAACATTGTTTATATTATTTTTCATTATAAGAACATCAAACAAATGCAAAAAATGTGCAAAACAGCAGTATAACTTAACAGTGAAAGATTTTTAGTAGGTCATTAGGACAAATTGGCATTAAGAAACACTAAGTGCCTCAGTTTGGACGGGCTGATCCGGTTTCTTCTCTCTGTGATTATCTGCCCTGTTTTGGAGAAAATTCTCTCTGAAGGGACTGATGTTGCTACGATGCACAGTCTTCCTTCCATCGCCTTGATAAGTCGTGGGTAGAATAAAGCCCTGCTCTTCCACCAGCTCAATGGATCTAAAGTTCTTTGGATCAGCAGCTCCTCAAGATAACTTCGTACTTCCAGTATTGCAACTGCTGAGGGATTTCTTCTTGCAGTGCTTTGTGTTGTCTTTTCATCAAAGAGCCTCCAAACAGCAGATGACTGTGGCTGTGGCTCAGGTGCCTCTGCTGCCGCTTGTGCTTCATCATCTTGGCCTCCCAATGATGGCATCGGCTGGCTATCTGGAGTCTCTTGACTGCATCTTGCTGCTGCTGTTATTCTCTTAGTTGCCTCTTCAGCAGCTCTGGTATCGCTAAAGGCTAGCTTTTTGAATCTTGGATCTAGTAATGTTGTTTCTGAGAATACAATATTATATTCCATGTTATGGAACTTTCTATCCATAGTTGCAATGAGGGCCGACACCAACTGTCTCCCTTGTTCTGTAGTTAGTGCTCCTTCTCTTTCTCGGTCAGCTGTCACTTTCTGCAGACCCTTGCACAAGAGCAGCATTTTGGATGCTGTTACATAGCTGAAAAAAAGAGAAAATCTACTTAGAAAATTATGTTTTAATATGGTATATGGCATATCAGAATCAGCCCATTAGCTCCTTTGAGCACATAAACATAGCTTATAGGACTCAAACAAGCTGACAAATTCTCTTTAAAAGCTTATACTTGATGGACCTGTCTTTTTTCAACTATACAAATAATGTAGTAATTGTCTACTGTACCTCTCAGCACTGATCTCCATAGTGACCTGTTCAAAGGGCTCCAGGATAGCGCATATCTCTCTCACAACCTCCCATTCGTCTTGGCTCAGAGTGTCAACAGATGCATTGATAAGGGCCAGTGTAGAGATGATTGCGTCCTTGGTCTCTAGAATCCGTTTCAGCATATAGAATGTAGAATTCCACCTTGTTGGGCATTCCTGGATGGGCCTCAGCTGAGGCATACACATCTGCTGTTGAATAGATTTTAGCTTCTCTGTAGCTGTTGTGCTCTTATGAAAAAATTCGACCAACATTTTCACTTTGTCCACAGTGGGTTTCACCATCTTCAGGGCATCTTTTACTATCAGGTTAATGGTGTGTGCAAGACATGGATAGTGTGTCCACTTTAAGCTTTTAATAGCTTTGGTGATATTGGCCAGCATTATCGCTCACACAGCAAACCACTTTACTTTCTATATGCCATTCTTTTACAACTCTGAACAATTCAGCTGCCAAGTTATCTGAAGTGTGCCTCTCTGTAAATTCAAAACAATCCAGAAGGCATGAGACCATTTTATAATTTTCAATGAAGTGACATGTGACAGACATGAAGGAAGTGGTCGCTCTCGATGTCCAACAGTCTGTTGTCAGGCAAACTGATGAAGCCATGCTAACCTTTTCTTGCAATGAGGCACGTTCTATGTCATACAATCTTGGTATAATTGTTTGGGAGAGTGTCCTTCTGCATGGAATAACATACATAGGATTGAGAGCTTGGGTCTAGCTTCTAAACCCCTTATCCTCCACAATTGAGAATGGTTGGAAATCCTTCGCAATCATTTTGGCCAATTCTTCGTCAATTGAAATTTTCTTTGCTGGGGTAAGGGCTTTATTTGGCATAAATTGGTGCATAGAGGTTTGGGTACTAGTTTTTGGTCTAACTGATGCCTGAGGGGTGGCTGTAGACGCTGCAGCAGCAGTACCAGTAGATGACGTACTGGGGGTCACATGGTCTGGAGCAGATACCTGCGTGCTATCTTCAATAGGCACTGTAGGGTGTGCAGTTGTGATATGCCTATGAAGGTTTGTGGTAGACCCTGCTCGAAAAGATAGTGTGTGCTTACAAAGTCTGCATTGAGCCTTAAGGCTGGGTCTCACATAACGATACACCAGCGATCCCGACAACGATATGCACTTGTCAGGATCGCTGGTGTATCGCTACATGATCGCTGCTGAGCTGCCAAACAGGCAGCTCAGGCAGCGATCTGGGACAGCGACACTGCGGGTAACATCGCTTAGTTACCCGCAGTGTACCTTGGATACCAGCGCCCTGATGCAGGGAGCTGGTATCCAAGGTACACAGCGGGTTTCCAAGCGCTGCGCGGTGCCTGGAAACCCGCTGTGTACCTTGGATACCAGCTCCCTGCATCAGGGCGCTGGTATCCAAGGTACACAGCGGGTTTCTAGGCACAGCCCCGCACCTGGAAACCCGCTGTGTACCTTGGTTACCAGCGGATCGCTGGTCTCCCGCCTGTCACACACAGCGATGCGTGCCTGTCAGCGGGAAACCAGCGATCAAAAAAGGTCCTGACATTTCAGCGACGATCAGCGATACCCGGCAGGGGGGCTGATCGTCGCTGAATGTCACACACAGCGATATCGCTGGTGAGCTCGCTGCTGCGTCACAAAACTAGTGACTCAGCAGCGATCTCGGTAGCGATATCGCTATGTGAGACGGGCCCTTTACTGTTTCCAATGTCATCAAAGTGAGCCCAAATGCTGCTTCTCTTCTGCCGTTTGTCACTCATCTTTGATCATGTGTTTTGCACAGTAGTGTTATGATCAGTCACTTTTTACTGATGGAATTTGTCAGAAACCACACACACAAACCTGTGCAGAGACTTCAGGATTCTCCATCTGCTTTCACTGTAATATGGCTGGGATTCTTGTAACAGCACACACACACCTCTGCCTGCCTGTCTCTAACTCTCTCCTCCAGACAGGTACCGTCACTACAACACACTGAACACAGGGCAGGATGCCAATAGGCAAAGATGTAAGAAGACAGTGCATGTATGAGGACAAGTGAAAGGTGAGCTGTGACTGGCTGCTCTGTGGTCACATGTTCTGCCTTCATTTTACATCCTGCTTCTGTATTGGGTGAATGAGATAACACTGTGCTGCTGCCGACTCCTCTCCTACAGTACTTTCAGCAGCAGCTTTCCTCTCTCCCCCGGCTCCAGCACACAGTCTCTCCTGGCTCCTCGCCTCCCCCTCCACCACCAGGCTGACGTCAGCAGCACAGGGAAGGGAGGAGAGCAGAGAGCCACTAGATAACAAGCGGCTCACTGATAGGTGCCGGCTCATATCGTTCACAGTGAAGAGCCGGCTCTTTGAGTCGGCTCGCATCACTAGTAGCTGGAGGGACGAGAGAGGACAGACGTGGGAAGACAAGCTGGGGGAAGAGGGGCTACAGATAGCTCACCCCCAGTTCTGAGCGCCGGAGACCGGACCCCGGGAGTTCGAGGCTGAGAGGGTGAAGTAAAGTCCCAGCAGCAGAATCCGGAGGGCAGAGGACGGCAGGTTCTCTGTCCCAATTAAGACTCTTCTTCAAAGCAGCAGCACATGTGAGCCGGAGGCTCCATAGAGAGTGATTCCTGAAACAGGTTACAGCTGCCTGTTATGAGAGTGAAGTTCAACTTAAATAAGAGAGAGAGAGAGAAAGAGGAACTTGGACGGAGCTTATAGCGGCCAGTGCCTCAGAGAGCAGCGCTAGGAAGGAGACCTCACATCCTACCTGTAGTAAGGGGATCCTAAACTGTTTTCAGGCCGACCTACTCCAGTACGATCTGTATTCAATGCCCTGGATACTTTGCTTGCAAAACTGTAAGTAAAGCTTTGGAACTGCAACTCGCTGACTGTTTCTCAGTTTCTTCCTGCGTCACCTATTACACTCAGCTACATCTCCCAGCACCATTACCACCTTTTACTACATCTACCTGCCCTGGGATCCCATAGCCTCACTTGTGGGAGGCTGTACCAACTCTGCTGCATCTCACCATCTATCCCAGAAGATCTGCACCGCAGCGCTGGTCACCATTGACCAGATACCACAGGTGGCGTCACGAATATCTTACTACAAACTCTAAACATCCCCTGTAAATATTACCCCTTTTATTGGACGCCCAGGGCTGCTGACCGGGTAATTGCCGCTGTCACACATCCCTTCAACACACCGGCCAGGTACAGAGTATCCCACTGCCCTGGCAGGCGACCCACTGCTGCTGATGTTAACATAAA
>JARQOD010000003.1:122412550-122460216 GCA_033576555.1 Oophaga sylvatica | reverse complement strand
GCAGATGTATTTATCTACTGATGATGTTTCTTGTGTCATATTCATACACTATTGCTGCTCTGGTGTTCTAATTATTAACTGAATGTCCTGAATATATCACCCAGAATCATCATCACTACAAGAATATGTCACCAGAACAGGAATACAACACCAGAACCACCATCAGTTTTGTGCAAGCTGTATTTGTCACATTACGGATGCACAAACCATCAGACATATCCTTTTATTTACAGTGGGGGTCTGTTTATTTTCCAGTACGGTATTTGCCAAATGCTGGATACCTTAATTAAAACCAAACGACCCCAATTATAGTTACGCTTTATTAGTTTCCATAACTATCCTTGGGTTCTACATTTAAAATATAGGATGACAGGGATCAATATAGTTATTTTTTTACCATATATTGTGTAAATGGTCAGAAAAAAAAGATTGATTCTGTATCTTACTTTGAACTTGCACTCCGTGCTAAATCACATCCCTAAAGTGGTCATCAGAGTTTCCTACCTAACCTAATGAAGGGGAAAGGGGGTGTGCATTAGGGGTCCTTTTACCTTAGTCTCTGAGACATTCCTTTGCTTTGGGGTGGGTGGGCACCATTGGTTTCATCTGCCTAGGGCATCCAATGTTGATGCAGTGCAAGAATTTGCTGTTTGGCTTCTGTTGCCCATAATCTGTCAAACAGCTTATCAGCATTTAACCCCTTAGTGACAGCCATTTTGCAGTTTAATGACCGGGCCAATTTTTACAATTCTGACCACTGTCACTTTATAAGGTTATAACTCTGGAATGCTTTAACGAATCCAGCTGATTCTGAGACTGTTTTTTCGTGACATATTGTACTTCACGTTAGTGGTAAAAAAATTTTTATATGACTTGCTTTTATTTATGAAAAAAACGGAAATATGGCGAACATTTTGAAAATTTCTTTTCAAACTTTCAATTTTTATGCCCTTAAATCAGAGAGATATGTCACACAAATTTCTTTATAAATAACATTTCCCACATGTCTACTTTACATCAGCACAATTTTGGGAACAAAATTTTCTTTTGTTACGAAGTTATAAGGGTTAAAAGTTGACCAGCGATTTCTCATTTTTACCACACCATTTTTTTTAGGGACCACATCACATTTGAAGTCACTTTGAGGGGTCTATATGATAGAAAATACCCTAAAGTGACACTATTCTAAAAACTGCATCCCTCAAGGTGCTGAAAACCACATTCAAGAAGTTTTATTAACCCTTCAGGTGCTTCACAGGAGCTGAAGCAATGTGGAAGGAAAAAATTGACATTTAACTTTTTTTGCAAAAGCTTTACTTCGGAACCAATTTTTTTTCTTTTCACAAGTGTTAAAAGAAAAAATGAACCACAAAATTTGTTGTGCAATTTCCCTGAATACGCCGATATCCCATATGTGGGGGTAAACCACTTTTTGGGCTCACGGCAGAGGTCGCAAGGGAAGGAGCGCCATTTGACTTTTTCAACGCAGAATTGGCTGGATGCCATGTCACGTTTAGAGAGCCCCTGATGTGCCTAAACAGTGGAAACCCCCACAAGTGACCCCATTTTGGAAACAAGACCCCCTAAGGAACTTATCTAGATGTGTGGTGAGCACTTTGAACCTCCAAGTGCTTCACACAAGTTTATAACGTAGAGCCGTGAAAAAAAAAATCATTTTTTTCCACAAAAATGATATTTTCACCCCAATTTTTATTTTCCCAAGGGTAGGAAGACCGCAAAAGTTTTTGTGCAATTTGTCCTGAGCATGCCGATACCCCATATGTGGGGGTAAGCCACTTTTTGGGCGCACGGCAGAGGTCGCAAGGGAAGGAGCGCCGTTTGACTTTTTCAACGCAAAATTGGCTGGACGCCATGTCGCATTTGTAGAGGCCCTGATGTGTCTAAACAGTGGAAACCCCCTACCAGTGGCCCCATTTTGGAAACTAGACCCCCTAAGGAACTTATCTAGATGTGTGGTGAGCACTTTGAACCCCCAAGTGCTTCACAGAAGTTTATAACGCCCGGGCATGAAAATAAAAAATCATATTTTTTCCACAAACCTGATCGTTTAGTCCCCAGTTTTTTATTTTCCCAAGGGTAACAGGAGAAATTAGACCACAAAAGTTGTTGTCCAATTTGTCCTGAGTACGCTGATACCCCATATATGGGGGGACCACTGTTTGGGCGCACGGCAGGGCTTGGAAGGGAAGCAGTGCCGTTTGACTTTTTCAAGCCAAAATTGGCTGGAATTGAGATTGGACACCATGTCGCGTTTGGAGAGCCCCTGATGCGCCTAAACAGTGGAAACCCCCAACAAGTAATACCATTTTGGAAACTAGACCCCTATGGAACTTATCTAGATCTGTTGTGAGCACTTTGAACCCCCAAGTGTTTCACAAAAGTTTATAATGCCTGGGTGTGAAAAAAAAAAAACTATTTTCCACAAAAATGATTTTTTTAGTCCCAAATTTTTTATTTTTCACAAGGAAATTGGACCTGTAGGCTAAGTGCACACGTTCAGGAATGTTTGCAGAATATTCCTGAGCAAAAACGGACTTTTTTCGTGGTAAAACGCACGTTTTTTGCTCGGATTTTGCGTGTTTTTTGCACGTTTTCGGTGCGTTTTTTGCGCGGATTTGACACGTTTATACCGCGATTTTTCCCTGAACTTTCTAGGTCAATAATATAGCGGGAAAAATGCTAGAATTCCGCGAAATTAATGAACATGTTGCTAGATTTTCCGCGATGCGTTTTTTTCGCGGAAAAAAAACGCACCATGTGCACAAAAATTGCGGAATTCATTCTAAATGATAGGATGCTTAATTCATGCAGTTTTTGACGCGTTTTTTCCCGAGAAAAAACGCGAAAAAAATGCAAATAATCCTGAACGTGTGCACTTAGCCTAAAAGTTGTTGTCCAATTTGTCCTGAGTACGCTGATACCAAATATGTGGGGGGGGGAAACTGTTTGGGTGCATGGCAGGGCTTGGAAAGGAAGTAATAATGTTTTCGAATGCAGACGTTGATGGGGGTCATGTTCCGTTTGCAGTGCCTCAGATGTGCCTAAACAGTGGAAAACCCCACAAGTGACCCCATTTTGGAAACTAGACCCCCTAAGTAACTTATCTAGATCTGTGGTGAGCACTTTGAACCCCCAAGTGTTTCACAAAAGTTTATAATGCCTGGGTGTGAAAAAAAAAAAAAACAATTTTCCACAAAAATGATTTTTTAGTCACAAATTTTTGATTTTTCACAAGGAAATTGGACACAAGGGGAAAGAAATCTTTCTTTTTTTTTTTTTTTTTTGCGATCGCTGTTATACTGTTATAACGGCGATCGCAACACCGGGGTCGATGTTCTCTGGGTTCTCGGCAGCCGAGAACCCAGAGAAAATTGCCCACCACCCCCCGGCAGATCGCGGCCGGCGCACTGAGCTTGCGCCCGCCATTCAAGATGGCGGCGCGCACCGGAGGAGGGGCAGATTGAGGGTCACAATGGGGAGATCGAGGACCTTTTTATCTCTCCTCTGATGTCCGATGACATCAGAGGAGAGAGAAATTAAATGGCACATCAGATTTTTTTGTTGCGATCGCCGTTATAGGGTTAATAACGGCGATCGCAACATTGGGTCAATAAAAACCGACCCGATTCATGTTCTCTGGGGGGCGCTATTCACTTTTTCCACAGCGCCGTTAATTAACGGCGCTGTGGTTTAAGTACCTTTAATGACCGCAGTTAAAAGGTGTATCGGCGGTCGTTAAGGGGTTAAGCTGATGAGAATGAAAAGACTGAATGGATACAACATTCAGCTATGTTGATTTTGGACATGGAGTGACAGCCATTGAGGAAGATGTGTGGATTTGTAGGAGATGTAGGAGGAGATGGATAAGAGCTGCATGGCATTTGAACCAGATCTAGTGCCCAACCATAGAAGCTTCACATTGCAACCTAATTTATGTGGTGGATTGCTGCTGTTCAAAACATTGACCCAATGGGCCATGAAAGACATGTACTGTCTCTGTCCATTATTACTACTACATTAATCCAGAATTAATCTAGAATTTAATATGATGTATATAGACTGTAGTCTGCCATCTGCCACCATCACACTCAGGGCCGGTTTTAGGCAAAGTGGGGCCCTAGGCAAAGTTTAAAATGGGGCCCCAAAAGCTAACATATTGTGCATCACACAGAAGCATTTCGGTTCTATTTACATGCGCTGAGTTCAGGACGCTAAATGAGTGTGATCGACAATATTGAAATCGTTCAACACTTGTTTCCCGGTCTCTTTCCACCGGCTGAGAAAGAATCATGGGGACAGAACAATCACTAATGGATCACTAATAGATCACCATAAAGTATCATGTTATCAGCAGCACATCTACAGTTTACACCAGCGATGTGCTGCTGAGAACAATGATTTTTCTTCTGGCATAAACAATCCAATTACTCGATGAATATGCAGCATTTTGCTTGTTTAGTATAATACACCCCATAGTCCTCCATATACTATAATGTGCACCACAGTCTTTCATATTGTAAAATTCACACCCCATAGTCCTCTATATAATATAATATGCCCCATAGTCCTCCATATTGCATAATACACTGTCCATAGTCCTCCATATAGTATAATACACTCCCCATAGTCCTCCATATAGTATAATACACTCCCTATAGTCCTCCATATATTAAAATACACTCCTCAGTCCTCCATATAGTATTATACACTCCCTATAGACCTCCATATAGTATAATACACTCCCTATAGTCCTCCATATATTAAAATACACGCCTCAGTCCTCCATATAGAATAATACACTCCTCATAGTCCTCAAATAGTATAATACACTCCTCATAGCCCTCCATATAGTAAAATACACTCAGTCCTCCATATAGTATAATATGTATAATACACTACTCAGTCCTCCATATAATATAATACACTTCTCATAGTCTTCCATAAATTAAAATACACTGCTCAGTTCTCCATATAGTATAACACACTCCTCATAATGCTCCATATAGTATAATGCACCGCCATAGTCATCCATTTAGTACCATTTAGTACCATTCATTTCCCATAGTATAATACACCCCATAGTTCTTCATATAGTATAATGTATTCCCCATAGTCCTCGATACAGTATAATGCCGCCCACATATATAGAATATAATGCAGCTCCCTCATATAGTATAATCACATAGTATATAGCGCAGCCGACACAGTTTATAGCACAGCCCACATAGTATATAGCACAGCCCACATAGTATATAACACAGCCCACGTAGTATATTGCACAGCCCACATAGTATATTACACAGCCACATAGTATATAGGACAACCCACATAGTATATAACACAGCCCATATAGTATATAGCACAGCCCACATAGTATACAACACAGCCACATAGTATATAGGACAACCCACGTAGTATATAACACAGCCCACATAGTATATAGCACAGCCCACATAGTATATAGCACAACCACATAGTATATACACAGCCCATATTATATTGCACAGGCCACATAGTATATATCACAGCCCATAGAATATAGCACAGAACATAGTATATAGCGCAGCCGACACAGTATATAGCACAGCCCACATAGTATATAGCATAGCCCATATAGTATATGGCACAGCCCACATCTCTTCCCCAAGAATGGCCCCACAGTCCAGCACTCACTGTTATATTTAAAAAAACACAATCCTCACCTCTCCTCATGCCCGCAGCTCCTGTCTCAGCGGCTGCAGTCTGCCCGTCACACACAGTGAGTGCGCGATGACATCATCGCACACCCTCAGAGGCAGAGGGGAATAATGGGGGAGAGGAGTGTCCGCTGACGCTCTCTCCTCCATCATTGCTTTGAACTGTACCAGCAGATGGGGCCCCACAGCAGCTGCATGATGTGCCGCTAGCTGGGTGCCCCTGGTGGAGCGGGGGCCCTAGGCTGCTGCCAGGTCTGCCTGCCCCTAATGCTGGCCCTGATCACACTCTAATCAGCATGTCCATTTATCTATTTTTCCTAAGGGTGCATCATTCAACTTCCCACACTGAATTTTCACTACCTCTGCTCCTTGCAACCACTTGGTATGTCATCCAATTCTCGACACTGAATTTTCACTGCCTCTGCTCTCATCTCACCTCCTCCTCAGAACGGTTCCTCACTATACAATCCTCTGTCACCAAACACAGACAGCCCCCTCATGCCCTTTCCTGCTCCCACCTGCTAACACTTTCTTTGCTCCTTCTCACTGACTGTGATATTTCTCCAAATCCTGGTTCTCCTCACCACATCCTCACAGTCATTTCTACCTCCCATCCACGCACTATCCACTAACAGGAGCTCTATGGAACGCTCGCTCTGTCTGCAACAAACTTTCCTACATCCATGATCTTTTTGTTACTAAGAAACTTTCCTTCCTCTCCATCACTGAAACCTGGCTCACCCCTCTGACACAGCCTCTCCTGCTGCATTTTTTATGGTGGATTCCACCTTTGGCACACTCCCTGACCCAGCAGCTAATATGGCGGAGGAGTTGGTTGTCTCCTGTCAACTCTGTTACCCTCCCTTCCTTTGAGGTGCACTCTGTGCGCATCTACTCCCCCTCTAGCCTCCAACTGGCTGTCATTTAACGCCCGCCCTAAAACTTAATTTGGACAAAACAGAATTCATCAACTTTCCCCATCGCACTTTACCCCCCCAAAGGACCTATCCTATCCATCCAAGTAAATGGCTGCTCACTCTCCCCAGTCCCACAAGCTCGCTGCCTTAGGGTAATCCTTGACTTGACCTCTCCTTCAAACCACATATCCAAGCCCTTTCCACTTCCTACCGACTCCAACTCAAAAATATTTCCCAGATCTGTACATTCTTCAACCAAGAATCTGCAAAAACCCTGGTCCATGCACTCATTATCTCCCTCCTTGATTACTGCAACCTCCTGCTCTGTGGCCTCCCCTCTAACACTCTCGCACCCCTCCAATCTATTTTAAATTTGCTGCCCCACTAATCCACCTGTCCCCCACTATTCTCCAGTCTCTCCCCTCTGTCAATCCCAGCATTGGCTCCCATTACCCAGAGACTCCAGTTCAAAACCCTAACCATGACATACAAGCCATCCACAACCTATCTCTTCCATACATCTATGACCTAGTCTCCCGGTAGTTACCTACACGCAACCTCCAACCCTCACAAGATCTTCTTCTCTACTCCCCTCTTATCTCCTCTTCCCACAATCGCATACAAGATTTCTCCCACGCATACCCCCTACTCTGGAACTCTCTAGTCTCTACCACAATATATCGGACTCTCACCTACCATGGAAACCTTCAAAAAGAATCTGAAGACCTACCTCTTCCGACAACCTGCAGTAACCACCAAACCGCTGCACGACCAGCTCTACCCTCACATACTGTATCCTCAGCCATCCCTTGTAGATTGTGAGCCCTCTCGGGCAGGGTCCTCTGTTCTTCTGACTTGGATTGTTTAAAATTTCTATACTCATTTTTTATTATTTATTATTCTCACATGTAAAGCACCATGGAATAAATAGCCCTATAATAATAAATAATAACATGTTGCCAGTGCAGTGCACGTTATCTTATCAGTGCAATGGAGGAAAAGGAGTAATTGGATTGTGTCAAGCAGTAAATAATAATGACACCTACAAGATACTACTTGAGGATAAGTAGATGTGGCTTGCCTACAGAAATATGAGTCTGAGGAGAAGAAGTAGAAAGACAGATTGAGTCTTGTTCATATTGCTGGTCAGCTTATTTTTCCCAGATGAGCAGATGATACTGCTTAATGCATTGATGAAGAGCCATAGTTCATTGTTCATGGCTCATTTTCCTCCTGCAGAGCTTGTAATTAGTGATGAGCGAGTGTGCTGATTGCTCGAGTTTTCCGAGTATCTTGGGCGTACTCATAGATAATGTTTGAGTTATCGCAGCTGCATGATTTGCGGCTGCTAGACAGCCAGAATACATGTGGGGATTGCCTGTTTGTTAGGGAATCCACACATGTATTCAGGCTGTCTAGCAGCCGCAAATCATGCAGCTGCGGGAACTCAAACATTATCTATGAGCACGCCCAAGATACTCATAGAACACCCGAGCATGCTCAAAAAACTCGAAAAATGAGCACACTCGCTCATCACTACTTGTAATCTCTGTATTATTCTCTTCTAGATCTAATCATCACTACTGTGCTACAACACACACAGAAAGACACACACTATCTGTTAAACTTCTTTATGGGTTTCTCTCCCCAGCTATATTGGTAAGCTGTGAGCATTGATGTCCTCTCACTATCCAGATGTACAGTAAAATGGCTGCTGCATTCCTTGCCCTTTGCTTTTATACAGGCTATGATTGGCTAGGATGAGCCAATGTGATGAGATAGCTGCATGACGTGCATGGAAAAGCCTACATGTCATGCACAAGGTCATATTAGTTTTTTGCTGGCTGATGCAATCTTCTGAAATGTGTAATGTGGCCATTTTAGGCAAATTCGCACAAAACCGAATTGCAAATTGTTCGAAATCGCCAGGTCCAGCAACTTCCTAAAAATTTGACGTGATTTTGATTTGCATGAAATCGATTCACTCATCTCTATAAAATCACTAAAAAGACAAGAGCTAGGGGTTAGATATTTTTTTCAGTCAATCAACATTTTAGTGAGTCTATAACTTTTTTAAAACATATATATATCGTTTGTACATTATGTAGCCTATACTTTATTTGATGATTATTCCTACCACATACTTTCCGTACGTAGTTCCCTGCTCCTGCATCCCAACTAAATCACTATTACTGTATTTTAGCCCCTTTTTTAATCCACTAACGTGGCAGAAGGTTAGCTGCATGTTACATGATACATTACATAAGTACTAACTGTACTCTTATACTATTAAATGGTGTCACATTAATTAATGTAAATTATTAACATTATGTATTATTATTATTAATTATTAAAGGTGCCCTATTAAAGATCCATTTACACTAGCCAATTGGCGACGTTAAACGACCGCTGATCTGCTACTTTTTTGCAGACCGGTGGTTGTTTAATATCCTGCTTACACAGATGTGCACTGAACTATCTGTAATACATATTCTGAGTGTATAGGCTGCCAGTGTTCTCTGCAGTGCCGGTCCTGTTTAAACATTATTATGTATTGCCGAGAAAGATGATGTTTTGGGCAAATCAAAAGATTATTTCATTCAAGGAATAAGTATTTTGCTCATTTATCAGGTGATTGTCAGCCTGTTTAGACTGCACGATTATCGTGAAGGGAGCATTCCTTGAAATGATTGTGATGATAATCGTCCAGTGTAAATGCCGTTTAAAGGGGGTGTCCACCTTTGAGATCATTTTTTTCTTACTTAAATGCAAGCAATTGAGGCTAAAAATCTTTTTTGCAATTGGGTTGCACTTAAAATTTTGCACAGTTTATCTCGCTGTATTACAAAGTCTATTGCTGGATGAAGAGTGAGATAACAGGGTTAGCCCGTATTGGGTTTTGGGGTACTTACTATTAAATAGGTATGACAGGTCCTTCTTCTGTCCTAATCATGTCCCCAACACATCTGTTAAAATAAAGATCATGTGGCCAACAACATTAACTCAATCTGCAGCCAGCAATGCACAGTGTGATACAGCAACTAGGTAAGGCAAACAGTGCAAAAATTGTAATGCGACCAATTGCAAAAATGATATATATGTGCAAATTACCTATTCTCCAAATAGCTGACATATGTAGCCACCATATATTTGAGGTTGAATGTAATTCCTCTCACACTCACAGAGGGGACCTCAGAGGAGTAAACTTTGGGATCTAGCTTAAATTAATGCAAGATATTAATTTTCGATATTTTTTTTTTTGCAATGGTCCAAGGGAATCACTTAGTTATTTTCTCTACAATTTGCAGTCTACTTTGAGTCTTTAAGCAAAGCATAAATATCCAGGTAGAGACAATATGATTCATTTTTCCTGACAAGAAATATCTTCCAGTCTGAGTTTTTGTTACTGGGACCTTTGACCCACGGTCACTACGTATGACAGGTTTCTGAATCAAACCCTTGAACATTTCACTGCTTCTTATAAACATCTCGAGGCTCCTCAGGTTGAGTCAGACAGTTAGTCAATGCCAATAACATTACTCGTCTGCGTCTCATGTTTATCGCAGTTAAGTTATGGTGAAGTTTGCGCACTTTATGATCCATATTTAGAAAAGGTCAACATTAAGTCTCATCCAGTTTTGTTATTTGAGGAAATTTGACTTTGTAATATTAGATTTATTGGAAGATGTGTGTAAACAAGCATAATGAGACTGGTACAGTGCATTTCAGAGATTGTGTCAAGCAGTAAATAATAATGACACCTACAAGATACTACTTGAGGATAAGTAGATGTGGCTTGCCTACAGAAATATGAGTCTGAGGAGAAGAAGTAGAAAGACAGATTGAGTCTTGTTCATATTGCTGGTCAGCTTATTTTTCCCAGATGAGCAGATGATACTGCTTAATGCATTGATGAAGAGCCATAGTTCATTGTTCATGGCTCATTTTCCTCCTGCAGAGCTTGTAATTAGTGATGAGCGAGTGTGCTGATTGCTCGAGTTTTCCGAGTATCTTGGGCGTACTCGTAGATAATGTTTGAGTTATCGCAGCTGCATGATTTGCGGCTGCTAGACAGCCAGAATACATGTGGGGATTGCCTGTTTGTTAGGGAATCCACACATGTATTCAGGCTGTCTAGCAGCCGCAAATCATGCAGCTGCGGGAACTCAAACATTATCTATGAGCACGCCCAAGATACTCATAGAACACCCGAGCATGCTCAAAAAACTCGAAAAATGAGCACACTCGCTCATCACTACTTGTAATCTCTGTATTATTCTCTTCTAGATCTAATCATCACTACTGTGCTACAACACACACAGAAAGACACACACTATCTGTTAAACTTCTTTATGGGTTTCTCTCCCCAGCTATATTGGTAAGCTGTGAGCATTGATGTCCTCTCACTATCCAGATGTACAGTAAAATGGCTGCTGCATTCCTTGCCTTTGCTTTTATACAGGCTATGATTGGCTAGGATGAGCCAATGTGATGAGATAGCTGCATGACGTGCATGGAAAAGCCTACATGTCATGCACAAGGTCATATTAGTTTTTTGCTGGCTGATGCAATCTTCTGAAATGTGTAATGTGGCCATTTTAGGCAAATTCGCACAAAACCGAATTGCAAATTGTTCGAAATCGCCAGGTCCAGCAACTTCCTAAAAATTTGACGTGATTTTGATTTGCATGAAATCGATTCACTCATCTCTATAAAATCACTAAAAAGACAAGAGCTAGGGGTTAGATATTTTTTTCAGTCAATCAACATTTTAGTGAGTCTATAACTTTTTTAAAACATATATATATCGTTTGTACATTATGTAGCCTATACTTTATTTGATGATTATTCCTACCACATACTTTCCGTACGTAGTTCCCTGCTCCTGCATCCCAACTAAATCACTATTACTGTATTTTAGCCCCTTTTTTAATCCACTAACGTGGCAGAAGGTTAGCTGCATGTTACATGATACATTACATAAGTACTAACTGTACTCTTATACTATTAAATGGTGTCACATTAATTAATGTAAATTATTAACATTATGTATTATTATTATTAATTATTAAAGGTGCCCTATTAAAGATCCATTTACACTAGCCAATTGGCGACGTTAAACGACCGCTGATCTGCTACTTTTTTGCAGACCGGTGGTTGTTTAATATCCTGCTTACACAGATGTGCACTGAACTATCTGTAATACATATTCTGAGTGTATAGGCTGCCAGTGTTCTCTGCAGTGCCGGTCCTGTTTAAACATTATTATGTATTGCCGAGAAAGATGATGTTTTGGGCAAATCAAAAGATTATTTCATTCAAGGAATAAGTATTTTGCTCATTTATCAGGTGATTGTCAGCCTGTTTAGACTGCACGATTATCGTGAAGGGAGCATTCCTTGAAATGATTGTGATGATAATCGTCCAGTGTAAATGCCGTTTAAAGGGGGTGTCCACCTTTGAGATCATTTTTTTCTTACTTAAATGCAAGCAATTGAGGCTAAAAATCTTTTTTGCAATTGGGTTGCACTTAAAATTTTGCACAGTTTATCTCGCTGTATTACAAAGTCTATTGCTGGATGAAGAGTGAGATAACAGGGTTAGCCCGTATTGGGTTTTGGGGTACTTACTATTAAATAGGTATGACAGGTCCTTCTTCTGTCCTAATCATGTCCCCAACACATCTGTTAAAATAAAGATCATGTGGCCAACAACATTAACTCAATCTGCAGCCAGCAATGCACAGTGTGATACAGCAACTAGGTAAGGCAAACAGTGCAAAAATTGTAATGCGACCCAATTGCAAAAATGATATATATGTGCAAATTACCTATTCTCCAAATAGCTGACATATGTAGCCACCATATATTTGAGGTTGAATGTAATTCCTCTCACACTCATAGAGGGGACCTCAGAGGAGTAAACTTTGGGATCTAGCTTAAATTAATGCAAGATATTAATTTTCGATATTTTTTTTTTTGCAATGGTCCAAGGGAATCACTTAGTTATTTTCTCTACAATTTGCAGTCTACTTTGAGTCTTTAAGCAAAGCATAAATATCCAGGTAGAGACAATATGATTCATTTTTCCTGACAAGAAATATCTTCCAGTCTGAGTTTTTGTTACTGGGACCTTTGACCCACGGTCACTACGTATGACAGGTTTCTGAATCAAACCCTTGAACATTTCACTGCTTCTTATAAACATCTCGAGGCTCCTCAGGTTGAGTCAGACAGTTAGTCAATGCCAATAACATTACTCGTCTGCGTCTCATGTTTATCGCAGTTAAGTTATGGTGAAGTTTGCGCACTTTATGATCCATATTTAGAAAAGGTCAACATTAAGTCTCATCCAGTTTTGTTATTTGAGGAAATTTGACTTTGTAATATTAGATTTATTGGAAGATGTGTGTAAACAAGCATAATGGACTGGTACAGTGCATTTCAGAGAATGGTCAGGGTCTTTCAGAGAATGGTTAAGGTGGACAGCTGAACTTCCTTATTAAAAATGTTATATTTTCTTGGTGGAGCAAATGACATGAACTAACTTGGAATTATATGACTGTGGCCTGTTTCATAGAAAATGAGGTCCTGGGCTCAAGAAAAGGATTGCCCCCTACTTGCCATTTTTGAAAAAACTTTTCTAATACTATCAGCCAGCACCCTTAACCACCTCCCACCCACCTGCCTGAAATCTCAATTTCAACTATATCTGCAACCTCAGGATGCAGAAACAGTTGAATACAAGGCTTCCACTGTGGATTAGTCACTATGGAAGCCTTATTAATTGTGTGGGGGAACTGAGGGTTACTGTAGGGGTATCATGCTGTATGGATGTATTATACTGTGTTGGGAGTGACTGTGGGGACATCATACTGTGTTGGGAACTAATGTGGGCATCATAGTGTTTTAGGAGTGCTGCGGGACATCATATTGTGTTGTAGATACTGTGGGAACATCATATTGTGTTCCGGGTACAATGGGACATCATACTTTGTTGGGGTCAGTGTTAAGTCATCATACTGTGGGGGTACTATGGGGCAAACTGTGTGGATGAATGCATTATAGGGATATCTTACTGTATGTTGAAAGAAAAAAAAAGAAAAAAAAGGAAAGCATTCATGCCTTAATTTACAAGATGAATTTTCCTAAAAAGAAACCAATGAAAATTGCTACAATAAGGACAAGAAGTGATGGGAGGATTATACTAAATGAGGTACATAAAACAGGTATTGTAATTCTTGAGAATGCTGAAGGGCTTCAGTAGAGGCACTATTTCTGTGTATTTTATACAAGTCCCTCTCCTTGTCTTTAAAAGTTGGGAGGCGTATCCATTTGGTTATGCCCATACAACATGACCCAACCAACTCTGCAAAATATTTTAATGAGGGAGAGGTTCCCAATTTGGATTTTTTCTATGGGAGCCCCATGATTTCTATGCATGTCCTTGCTACAAGCCTACATAACACCATCATGTGCTACCATATACAACCCAAAGACATTTAAAGTATATCTCCAGGATATGTGTTTCCGAGTCCCAACCCTGTTACCCCCACTGAAGACCAAAACAAGAGATCTGAATTCCCTATTCGTCCTCACTTTCTGGTTTGTGTTGAGAAACAACTGAGTGGTGGTTGGGTATGTGCATTGCATCCGATGAACCCCATGGGAGTGCGCCTCTGAGAATATGCACCAATTAGTTACCTCTTAAATCTGTGTTTCCGGTACATGTTGGTGTCCGTTCTTACACGCACACCCATTATAATCTACTGTATATGGCCATGTGTCCTTGTGACCCACACATAGACATGTCCTTGCACGGATGACAATACGTATCGCACACATGCACATGGATCGCATACAGTATGACATCCATGTGTCATCCATGTGACATGTACTGGAATAAAATTCAGAATAGAAATTAAACATCTTTAGGTGTAAAAGATGTGCAAAGATAGAGATAGATATGTAGCTTTAGGGTAAATAGACACCCCCATTAGTAACTCAGTAATAAAGGAAAAAAAACACATGCAAAAAAAAAACTTTATTTAGGTAAACACTCCCCACATTTTCCCTGGTTCATCAATTTATATCTGGCATAGACAAAAAAACCTGACTGGCACATCCAGACTAATGTGAACTAGGTGCAAACCAAGGGAAGCTACCCCCATGTAAAACATACAAAAAAAATATACAAAAAAAGGCTGCACTCAAGTATACTAAAGCATGACAATATGGAATACATGAAATTTAGAATAGCAATATGGCTTAGGAGTATAAGGAAAAATTTGAGACGCTTAGTATAAACATTTGGCCAAACATTTTAAAGCCCACCAACCATCGTCAAGGTGTCTCAATACTGGTGAGTCCCTGACCTAATGTGAACATACCTCTATTAGGCTGATATCTGAATTTCTGGGTGAATATGCACCTCTGTCAGTAATGCCTGCATTTATGGGTAAAGAAGGGACCTGGTGTAATTAAAATCACCACCTGGTGGGGGCGGAGTGCTCGGTCAGCAAGCTAACATTCAATAGACAAAAAAACCTGACTGGCACATCCAGACTAATGTGAACTAGGTGCAAACCAAGGGAAGCTACCCCCATGTAAAACATACAAAAAAAAATACTAAAAAAAAAATACAAAAAAAACATACAAAAAAAGGCTGCACTCAAGCATACTAAAGCATGACAATATGGAATACATGAAATTTAGAATAGCAATATGGCTTTGGAGTATAAGGAAAAATTTGAGACGCTTAGTATAAACATTTGGCCAAACATTTTAAAGCCCACCAACCATCGTCAAGGTGGTCTCAATACTGGTGAGTCCCTGACCTAATGTGAACATACCTCTATTAGGCTGATATCTGAATTTCTGGGTGAATATGCACCTCTGTCAGTAATGCCTGCATTTATGGGCAAAGAAGGGACCTGGTGTAATTAAAATCACCACCTGTGTATTCCATATTTAGTATGCTTGAGTGCAGCCTTTTTTTGTATGTTTTACATGGGGTAGCTTCCCTTGGTTTGCACCTAGTTCACATTAGTCTGGATGTGCCAGTCAGGTTTTTTTGTCTATTGAATGTTAGCTTGCTGACCGAGCACTCCGCCCCCACCAGGTGGTGATTTTAATTACACCAGTTCCCTTCTTTACCCATAAATGCAGGCATTACTGACAGAGGTGCATATTCACCCAGAAATTCAGATATCAGCCTAATAGAGGTATGTTCACATTAGGTTAGGGACTCACCAGTATTGAGACCACCTTGACAATGGTTGGTGGGCTTTAAAATGTTTGGCCAAATGTTTATACTAAGCGTCTCAAATTTTTCCTTATACTCCAAAGCCATATTGCTATTCTAAATTTCATGTATTCCATATTGTCATGCTTTAGTATGCTTGAGTGCAGCCTTTTTTTGTATGTTTTACATGGGGGTAGCTTCCCTTGGTTTGCACCTAGTTCACATTAGTCTGGATGTGCCAGTCAGGTTTTTTTGTCTATTGAATGTTAGCTTGCTGACCGAGCACTCCGCCCCCACCAGGTGGTGATTTTAATTACACCAGGTCCCTACTTTACCCATAAATGCAGGCATTACTGACAGAGGTGCATATTCACCCAGAAATTCAGATATCAGCGTAATAGAGGTATGTTCACATTAGGTCAGGGACTCACCAGTATTGAGACCACCTTGACGATTGGTTGGTGGCTTTAAAATGTTTGGCCAAATGTTTATACTAAGCGTCTCAAATTTTTCCTTATACTCCAAAGCCATATTGCTATTCTAAATTTCATGTATTCCATATTGTCATGCTTTAGTATGCTTGAGTGCAGCCTTTTTTTGTAGGTTTATATCTGGCATAGTCAACAAATGGAAACTTGAAAAACATAAATAGAGAGATAAAAACAAGACACTGTCCATTGTTCCCCGAATCCGGCCCCATTGACTGCGAATAGCAGTCGTCGGATACTGACGTCACTGCTCATCAGAGACACTGGCTCACGCTGCTCTCAGTGACACCTGGCGACTGTAAATAGTGTTACTGTTATTTACAGTCACCAGGCCGAATTCGGGGAACGTCGTGGGAATCGCTGGACTACGTTGGTCATGCATGGTAATTTTTTTTTTATAAATTGGTGAACGAGGGTTAGTGCCTGGTTTTCATTTTTCTCTTTTTGTGTTTTTCATGTTTACATTTGTGGACTATTTCCATTTGAAAATCGTATCTGCGATTTTTACCCATGAATTTTCTTTCCTTGTCTCATTCAAGTCCACGGGGAAAATCTACAAACAAAAAGCAAATTTACCACAACAAAAATTGATTAAAGATTAAAGAATCGATAAAGAAAAGCGCACCACCAGTCAGTTCTATAAACACATACTCATAGCAGGTATTTAGCCTAAAGACATTACTTCCAGGAGTTTGGAGTATATAGAAAAGGCCCCTTAAGGTCATGTTCACACATAGCATAAATGCGGAGTTTTTTTCCTGCGGCTTTTTAGCCGCATTTTTTCTGCAGGTGTTCGGTTCATAATATGCAATAGCAATCTTCTATGATTATTTTGGTTTTTCTATGCCTTTTCCCTGTATATAATGTTATGAAAAAAAGCAACGGAAAAATGCAGTATTTACATCATGTGCGAACAGGGCCTAAAGGACAAACTACACAGTTACTGTACCTATAGATCCAAGGGCAACATGGTTATAGCTTTGGCCTTTTTAGAAAGAACCATGCACAAAATAATGTTAGCGTTCTACAGTTTATTATTGCACTTCATCCAATGACATCTGACAGGACAAATATGGACCATTCGAGATATAGCTCAGTACAAATGTTGGTATTCTTTTATGATAGCACTACTAGTGAAGCATGACTTGACAAACATGGTGCACATGTATACAAAATCCTGAGGTAACGAGACCATTATGTGTAGTTTAGTATATGATATACCATTCTGTTCTGACACATTTACCTCAGCTTTGTGTGATATATCTAGTAAAGTCACCAAACAACATGTCAGAATAGGCCCTAATGAGTAATGTCAGCACGTTTGATGGCAGGTTTATTAAACTGTTGGACACATGATCTTTGAAATGAAAAAAAAAGAAAATCAAACGGCTTTTAAAGATGAGGGATTTGTTTCCCACGACCCTGGTCCAGAGGTCTCAACAGTATTTTGTAGGCCACCAGATGAGTGACCTAACTCCAGTGGCCTGTCAAGCTCCTTTCTCGATTAGATGCTCTGGCGCCACATCTTGCATGCGTCATATACTGACGCCATACCGGTTAGCTGTCCAAAAAAGGAGCAGAATGGAGGTTGTTCATTAGGTTCCCATCTGTCAACCACAGAATATAGACCTGACCACTGGACCAGGACCTGTAAGCCGATTGTCTCATCTCTACCTGCCCTTAAAGCACCACTCCAGAGTCATTTTGTTTCAGGAGTGGTTATACTAATCTAAGGTCCCCAATCGTAGTTTTCTACTTACCTGCTGCCATCTTCACCTTTAGCTCTGCTCCAGTCCCACGGCGCAATCTTCTGACAGCAATTTGTGACTGGTCAGAAGTAACGGTCATGAGCTTGAGCTCTTCATGTAAGTCTATGAGAGCCAGTAAACACTGGAGTGATCCGGCAGGTCAACAAAATGCTGGAGACTGATGGGAGCAGCGGCGATAGAAAGTGAAGATGGTGATGGGTAAGTATAAGACTCTGGGCAGGGATCTAAGATTACCAATACCACTCCAGCACTGCAATATAAGAAACCGCTGGTATGGTGGTTTAACATTTTTGGGACTTTTCTCTAATGTGTATGGCCAGTTTTGGATTAGGGCAGATCACTATGATGTTGGAAATTCTGATCACTATATCCAGTGATAGGCTGAAATGTAAACCTATTCTATAATGATGTGAGACCGGTCTTGTTTAAGCACTATAAGGCTATGTGCACACGTTGAGAAAATGGATGTAAAAATTTCTGCACCATTTCTGCAGCTCTTAGCAGGAAAAACGCAGCTGCAAAAATGCACATTTTTGGTACGTTTTTGCACTGCATTTTTGCCCAGTGTTTTTGACTGATTTGAAAGAAGTCAGTGGTGAAAATCGCAGGGCAAAAACGCACAGAGAATTAACATGCTGCAGATTATTTTTTGCACCAAATCTACAAGTCACAATTAAGCAACGTGTGCGTGACACATCAGGTTTCTCATTCACTTTGCTGGCATCAAGATTGCTTCTGGTTTTGCTAGCAAATTTGCATGGCAAAAGAGTATCATATCTGCAAAGTGTGGAAAGCCCTTGTTGTTCAGTCCAAAATCATTAGACATTTAAGCTCAATTCCATACATTTTTGTAAACTTAAAGGAAACGTGTGATCAAAAAATGATCTAGTATTTAAATCTGCTTTTTATGTTAATTGTATTTTTTTATTTAATTTTTTGATAATTTTTTTTCAGTTTTCGATATCACTATTAGAGTTGAGCAAACTGATCAGCAAAACACTGGTCAAACATCCTTGTCAGTAGTCTGTGGCTGCAGGACCACAGCCCTGCAAGTCTTCTCCTACTGTACCTTCCAGCATCCCCGATGCTTCACTTGATTAGTAGGCACGGTCCTGACATCTTGGGTGCCTCCTGCCACAATAATGATGTTGTGCAGGACCTATTACTCAAAAGGAGTGCCAGGGATGCCGGCATGTAGGAGGAGGTTCACAGGGATCTGGTCCAGTGGCCACAGATTACTGACCGCCACTGGACAGTACTTTTCTCTGTGTTCTCGGCAGGACAAAGAGAAGTGTACCTGTACAGGAGCGCAATGGAGGACACTACAGGTATAGGTGAGGTAGGATGCATCATCCACATGAAGAAGGGAAGGAGGAAAGCGATCATAAGAACAAAGGAGGCACTGGATAAAGACCAGAGACACCTATTAGACCAACTAGTGGCATCTGTGAAGATAATAAAATTTAATTTTTGTACCTTGCAGAGAGGATTGGAGACATATATTCAGCATTCCAGAATGCTGTAACATAGGGCTTACAGGTGCTGGCCGTACTTTATATGGGGAAAACCTGGTGACAGGTTCCCTTTAAAATGTAACTCCTTTATATACAGTAACACAAGATCCATAGTCATAATAGCTAGTATACATGTGCCAAGCAGGAAGTAGGAGTCTTAAATTTGGCACGTGTGAAAATTGCTATTTTGTATATAGATTGTGATATAAAAAAATATAGATGTTAAATTATTTTCAAAATTACAGTTAGCATAAAAATGTGATTTAAACAAGTTTTCTGGCAAAATGTTCCCTTTAAAGCGTAATGTTGTGTGGAGGCTCCTTAAAATGCTGCATTTACATAACATATTATATCACCTCAACAACTTATAACGTAACATAAAGAATAATAAAGGACTTACACACACACACAAAAAAAAATCTCAGTTGATTTTCACACTGAAATAGGCTATTAAGCAATATGATAGCTTTAATACCATTAAAAAAAGAAAAAAATACAGTTGAGCACATTTTATTCACATTTCCTATAAATCTATCATATATGCGCCATGTGACCGTCACAAAAACATTCCATTGTCCACAATGAATTTCATTTTTACATTGACAAAAACACAAAGCAAAAAGTGTACAACAAATTGGAGACTCAGACCACATTCACACATTCAGTATTTGTACCTCAGTATGTGTAAGCCAAAACCAGGATGTGGTGATAAATCCAGAAGTGGTGACGTGTTTCTATTAGGCCAGTGTCACACTACCGTAGTATACGGGTGAGTGCTATGCGAGAAAACATTGCATAGCACTCAGCCCAGTGTTAATCTATGGGGCAGCTCACATCACCGTTTATTTTCTCGGGCGTATTCAGCGTGCGTGTAAAATCACAGCATCGTCTGAGACTCGCCAATGCAAGCCTATGGGTGCGAGAAAAAAATCGCACAGCACTCAGACCATTACGCATCGATATCCTTTGAAAAGCCGGCAATTCATGTGCTCATACATTAAAATCAGAGTGACAGGTTAGAATAGAATCGATAGAATAGATATATACACATAGAATACATAGATATATAGATGTCGTGACACACACATATGCTGTATATATGTACAGTCATGGCCAAAAGTTTTGAGAATGACACAAATATTAATTTTTACAAAGTCTACTGCTTCACTTTTTCTAATGGCAATTTGCATATACTCCAGAATGTTATAAAGAGTGATCAGCTTAACAGCAATTACTTGCAAAGTCAATATTTGGCTAGAAAATGAACTTTATCCCCCAAAACACATTTCAACATCATTGCAGCCCTGCCTTAAAAGGACCAGCTAACCTCTTTTCAGTGATTGCTCCATTAACACAGGTGTGGCTGTTGATGAGGACATGGCTGGAGATCAATCTGTCATGATTAAGTAAGAATGACACCACTGGACACTTTAAAAGGAGGCTGGTGCTTGGCATCATTGTTTCTCTTCTGTTAACCATGGTTATCTCTAAAGAAACACGTGCAGTCATCATTGCAATGCACAAAAATGGCCTAACAGGGAAGAGTATCGCAGCTAGAAAGATTGCACCTCAGTCAACAATCTATCGCATCATCAAGAACTTCAAGGAGAGAGGTTCCATTGTTGCCAAAAAGGCTTCAGGGCGCCCAAGAAAGACCAGCAAGCGCCAGGACCGTCTCTTAAAAGTGTTTCAGCTGCGGGATCGGACTACCAGCAGTGCAGAGCTTCCTCAGGAATGGCAGCAGGCAGGTGTGAGTGCATCTGCACGCACTGTGAGGCGGAGACTCTTGGAGCAAGGCCTGGTCTCAAGGAGGGCAGCAAAGAAGCCACTTCTCTCCAGAAAAAGCATCATGGACAGACTGATATTCTGCAAAAGGTACAGGCAGTGGACTGCTGAGGACTGGGGTAAAGTTATTTTCTCTGATGAATCCCCTTTTCGATTGTTTGGGACATCAGGAAAACGCCTCATTCGGAGAAGACAAGGTGAGCGCTACCACCAGTCTTGTCTCATGCCAACTGTTAAGCATCCTGAAACCATTCATGTGTGGGGTTGCTTCTCAGCCAAGGGAATCGGCTCTCTCACAGTTTGCCTAAAAACACAGCCATGAATAAAGAATGGTACCAGAATGTCCTCCAAGAGCAACTTCTCCCAACCCTCCAAGAGCAGTTTGGCGATCAACAATGCCTTTTCCAGCATGATGGAGCACCTTGCCATAAAGCAAAGGTGATAACTAAATGGCTCAGGGAACAAAACATAGAGATTTTGGGTCCATGGCCTGGAAACTCCCCAGATCTTAATCCCATTGAGAACTTATGGTCAATCATCAAGAGACGGGTGGACAAACAAAAACCTAAAAATTCTGACAAAATGAAAGCATTGATTGTGCAAGAATGGACTGCTATCAGTCAGGATTTGGTCCAGAAGTTGATTGAGAGCATGCCAGGGAGAATTGCAGAGGTCCTGAAGAAGAAGGGTCAACACTGCAAATATTGACTTGCTGCATTAACTCATTCTAACTGTCAATATAAGCTTTTGTTACTCATATGTTTGCAATTATTATATTTCTGTCTGTGATAAAAACATCTGTCAAACACACATAAAAACCAGAGGGCAGCAGATCATGTGAAAATATAATATTTGTGTCATTCTCAAAACTTTTGGCCATGACTGTATGTATATTACATAGAAAGATAGGTAGAAGAAAAGCCGTCAATTCATCTGCCGTGTACTGTAAAATCACTGCAGTAGCCGACAGGATAGAAGAGATGGATTACATATAGAACATACAAATAGAATAGGTATCTCCGACGTCACATAGGTGAAATGAGTTCATTGGCCGTGAACTCGCAGGACCTGTCTGACGGCACCGCGAGCAGGAGAACTTTCTTGCACTCACGGTGCCCTCAGACAGGGAATAGCAGTGTCTACTGGATGACAGGCTGCATGGTCGCATCATGCAGCCTGCCATCTAGATATAGCAGAGCTAGATCCGTCGTGGGACAAATGGATTTAAAGCATCTCTGTGGAAAGGTGAGGAATTTTGTTTTTTTTACCTTTTTTGCAGATGACGAGGGCATCGGTGGAATTAGGCAAGATCGTAAGTATGGTTTAATTAAGATTATTTAAGGAGTCTGTGTTTTTCTTTCAAATAAAAGACTTTTTCTGGATGTCTGTTTTCTTAAAATGTGACTGTTGGGTTAGTAATGGGGGCGTCTTATTGATGCCTCTCCACTACTAAACTTGGGGCTTGATGCCACCTGACAATACAAAGGTGGCATCAACACCCCCCCAACTATCACCCCACTTGCCACCGCTACATGGCAAGCGGGAAGAGCGAGGCTAAGTGCCATAATTGGCGCATCCTTAGATGCGCCTTTTCTGGGGCGGCTAAGAGCTGATGTTTTTAGCCTGGGGGCTAGTATCCATGGTACCTTCCTAGGCTATTAATATCAGCCCGCGGCTGTCTGCATAGCCCTTGCTGGGAATTAATTATAGGGGGACCCCACGTCATTTTTTTGGGGGGTCCCCCATTTTAATAGCCAGTAAAAGCTAATTATACAGCTGTGAGTTGATATTAATAGCCTGGGATGCTCCATGGGTATTACCCCCTTCCCAGACTATAAACATCGGCCCCCAGCCATTGGTTTACCCTCTGCTGGTTTCAAAAATTGCGCGGGAGCCCACGCCATTTTTTTTCCGAAAAATAATCTTTTATTAATTAAATACATGTCCAGTAATTTGCAACACACACTGTATTTGTCATTGACATCTATATATCTAACTATTCTATTTGTATTTACTGTATGTAAACCATCTCTACTATCTTGTCGGCTCTTGCAGTGATTTTACATAACACGGCACATGAATTGCCAGCTTTTCTTCTATCTATGTAATATATGTAATATGTCCTTCAAGTTTGTTGGAAGACAATTTCCGGTGACTACCTCTTGAAGCTGATCAAGAGAATGCCAAGAGTGTGCAAAGCAGTCATCAAAGCAAAGCATATTTTCAGTTGTTTCACACTTTTTTGTCAAGTATATAATTCCACATGTGTTAATTCATAGTTTTGTGTTGTGAATACGTTGGAGGCGACTTCGGAGCTGGGGCTCCCTCCGGTGGTTGCTGAGGGTAATGAACCAATTGCTGAATGGCTTTCAGCTGGGTCCGAATGGTTGATATAAGTGACCTGAACTCCCATCAGCCTTGCCGGTAATCAATTGTTCTTCCAGATCTTGGTTGGAGCTCAGCTTGCATTCCTGCTTTCATTCAGATAAGTGACTTGCTGTTTTTTTTTCCTCTGGTTGGATTTTCCTTGCTGGTTTGCTGCATTGCAGTGGACTTCAGCCTGGTCCCCTTTGGGGCCTGGTGCTGCATTTGTGCTCAGTTTGTGTTTGCACTTTTGCTCTATTCCTGTGTCACTTTTTATTTGCTGAATTGCTGTGCGTTACACCAGAGATCTGATTTAGGTGGCAGAGATCGTGTGATCTCAGGTTTTTTGTTAATCAGAAGTGTTGGTATTTTTGTCAGGGTTTTTTGGGTTGCAGTCAGAATTCTTTCCTATACTTTTCTATCTAGACAGACTTGGGCCCCAGCGTTTGCTCATTCTATTTTCTGTCTGTGTTCGAATTTTCTTCTTGTCTAACCGCCATTACATGTTTGGGGGCTTCCTATTTCTTTGGGGGTTCTGCTATGGGGCAGTTAGCTTTCATCTTTCTGTCTTTAGGTGTAACTATCTCTCCGGCTGTGACGAGGCATCTAGGATCACCGTAGGTACGCTCCACGGCTACTTCTAGTGTTGCGGTTAGTTTAGGGTCCTGCAACCCAGTAGTTTCCAGCCTCTCTGGTGTATTGCTACTTTGGCTATTTTTGCTATTTCTCCTCAGCTACCGAAACATAACAGTTTTGATGCCTTTAGTGTGAATGTACAATTTTCATAGTCATGAAAATACATAAAAATCTTTAAATGAGAAGGTGTGTCCATACTTTTGGTCTGTACTGTATATATGTGTGTATCACTGACATCTATATATCTATGTATTCTATGTGTATATATCTATTCTATCTATTCTGTTCTAACCTGTCACTCTGTGATATTACTGTACGCGGCACATGAATTAACGGCTTTTCATCTATCTAATATGTGTGTGTGTGTTTTGACGAACATTTTCTTTGAAAATGATGTGTAAATGACAGAGATTTGCTGTATGTAAAAGCTTATGTTAAAATTGCATTGTAATCGGATAGCAATCGCACTGCATTCGGATGTAAATCGGATGCTAGGTGTGAAAATCGCATTGTACTCGCATGACATTCGCATGACACCCACATTACACTCCTGCGACTCTCGGCAGGAAGACTCGCACTGATTTTTCATACGTTTAGTGTGACTCCGGCCTTATACTTTTCCTCTGATTGTTCCACTCCTGATTTTGGCTGAGGTAAAATACTGACCAAACACTGAATGTGAGAACGTGGCCTAATAGACAGACTTCAGTCATAGGGTTTGCTTGTTAATTTATGGTATTTCCAAACTTTTATCCAATATTTGCTATAATTTAAATAAATGTACATACCTCCCAACAGTCTTGCTTTTTTTAGGGATTGTCCTGCGAAATCATCCTCAAAAGAGGTGGAGCTCATGCAAAGATACCAAAAAATGGCCATTTTTTAAGGTTTGTGGGCTTTACCATGTAGATTGGGGCAGAGCTTTAAATCTTGAATAGGGATTTTAATGTTGGGAGGTAAGTCCGGTTTCCCATCTAGTGTCAGCAAAGCAGCAAAAACTAATCTAACTTGCATAAACATGTAATGAATAAAAAATACAATACCACCCAGTGCACACATTTTTTCAAGATATCCTTTATCAAGACTGGTCATTTTGAACATAGCAATTGAGCTCAGATTTCATTTCTTATACTGCTGTGGTAATGGGGATGCTGCAATGTGATTGATTGCTATGGACAAAAAGGTCTTTTTTTAACTCCTTCAGACAGTTTTGACAAATAAAACAAAAATAATACATCTTTTTATGGGAGCAACAGGGTTAAATAATTTTGTTCAAGTAAATATACCGGTAATTCATCCCCATATTAAAAAAAAGAGAAGTTTACTGCCGTCATCCTGCAAACTCATTGTGACTAAATTTTGGGGTCATTTTACAATAATATATTACAGCATGCATTCCAAAGAAAAAAAAAGCAATTTCTTTTTATTTAGCTCAAAAAGCATTCTAAAAAAAGAAAAAAATACAATAACTGAAGTGCAGTAGGTGTGCAGACATAAAATAAGCCCACCCAGCCACATCATGAGTATATAACCAATCAGTAGCTGATATTTTAGGATTACACTCTGCATTGATTTATATACTGAGAAACTAGTGACTACAATGTATAGAAAAATACAAAATAAATATAATGTTAATTACCGGTAGATCATAAAATAGTAATACTGGGAGGGGAGACCCCAAAATCAGATTTTTTTTACAAATGTTAAAGTACGTAAAGAGGGTATAAATCAGCATAAAATATTGGTATTAGATATCTGAGTAAATAAACACATCACCGAATATACTCGATTTTAAGAAGCCCTTTTCAAGTAGAAGTATCACAAAGTATCTCCCAATTTAGTGTGTTTAATATATTTTCAATATAATTTTCAATGAAAGTACATGTCTCATGTGACCCTATGACAACACTTACCGCTCCAGTGTTCTGGTAGGCCATTTTTTATCATAATTGTTATTAAAAAAAATGCTGATATCTGTTATGAAGGATAAAGTAAATAATAGGAGAAAGAAAGAAAGAACAGGGGTGAATAAAACTCACTTGCTTTCACCACGATCCCCTTGGAGTACGGACATTTTTTACATTTATACAGACAGAACCTATCAACATCCAATATAATATTTCTTACAAACAGGCACATTCTATATTTTACATCATTTCCTAACATAACCTAAGATGTTCCATACCATGTGTATAGTATATGACGATCTGGCACATATTCCCCAACATGGACCCTCATCATCTCCCCATTACATATCCTGACATATAATATCATCACATCCATGTCTCTCTCATATAACTTCACGAGGTGCATGAAGAAAGTTGTACATATTTTTGTCAGGTTTGCTGGAGATAAAAGTCAAAAGGTTATATTCATCTTGAAAATTGGTCACGTGATGCTAAGAAATGCCAATCTCAATCAATAGGGGTCCAACTTCTAGGTCAGTGATGGCGAACCTTGGCACTCTAGCTGTTGGAGAACTACAACTCCCAGCATGCCTCAACTGCTGCAGGTTGCAAGGGCATGCTGGGAGTTGTAGTTTTACAACAGCTGGAGTGCCAAGGTTAGCCATCACTGTTCTAGATCCCCAACCATTCCATTGAATTAAAGGGAATAGGTCAGCAGGTTTTTCCTATAGAATCTGAGAGCAGCATAAAGTAGACCCTGATTCCAGAGATGTGTCACTTATTGGGCTGCTTGCTGTAGTTTTGATAAAATCCCTGTTTTCTCTGCTGTAGATGTAGCAGTGCTATGAATGCTGAGCTCTGTATAACCCGATTGGCAGTTTCCTGTGTACATTTTCAGCAAGCTGCCAAGCAGTGGTGGGGGTGGAGTTACACAGATTAGCCTGACTGCTTTGCTTGTGACATACAGTCATGGCCAAAAGTTTTGAGAATGACACAAATATTAATTTTTACAAAGTCTACTGCTTCACTTTTTCTAATGGCAATTTGCATATACTCCAGAATGTTATAAAGAGTGAACAGCTTAACAGCAATTACTTGCAAAGTCAATATTTGGCAAGAAAATGAACTTTATCCCCCAAAACACATTTCAACATCATTGCAGCCCTGCCTTAAAAGGACCAGCTAATCTCTTTTCAGTGATTGCTCCATTAACACAGGTGTGGGTGTTGATGAGGACATGGCTGGAGATCAATCTGTCATGATTAAGTAAGAATGACACCACTGGACACTTTAAAAGGAGGCTGGTGCTTGGCATCATTGTTTCTCTTCTGTTAACCATGGTTATCTCTAAAGAAACACGTGCAGTCATCATTGCAATGCACAAAAATGGCCTAACAGGGAAGAGTATCGCAGCTAGAAAGATTGCACCTCAGTCAACAATCTATCGCATCATCAAGAACTTCAAGGAGAGAGGTTCCATTGTTGCCAAAAAGGCTTCAGGGCGCCCAAGAAAGACCAGCAAGCGCCAGGACCGTCTCTTAAAAGTGTTCCAGCTGCGGGATCGGGCTACCAGCAGTGCAGAGCTTGCTCAGGAATGGCAGCAGGCAGGTGTGAGTGCATCTGCACGCACTGTGAGGCAGAGACTCTTGGAGCAAGATCTGGTCTCAAGGAGGGCAGCAAAGAAGCCACTTCTCTCCAGAAAAAACATCATGGACAGACTGATATTCTGCAAAAGGTACAGGCAGTGGACTGCTGAGGACTGGGGTAAAGTTATTTTCTCTGATGAATCCCCTTTTCGATTGTTTGGGACATCAGGAAAACGCCTCATTCGGAGAAGACAAGGTGAGCGCTACCACCAGTCTTGTCTCATGCCAACTGTTAAGCATCCTGAAACCATTCATGTGTGGGGTTGCTTCTCAGCCAAGGGAATCGGCTCTCTCACAGTCTTGCCTAAAAACACAGCCATGAATAAAGAATGGTACCAGAATGTCCTCCAAGAGCAACTTCTCCCAACCCTCCAAGAGCAGTTTGGCGATCAACAATGCCTTTTCCAGCATGATGGAGCACCTTGCCATAAAGCAAAGGTGATAACTAAATGGCTCAGGGAACAAAACATAGAGATTTTGGGTCCATGGCCTGGAAACTCCCCAGATCTTAATCCCATTGAGAACTTGTGGTCAATCATCAAGAGACGGGTGGACAAACAAAAACCTAAAAATTCTGACAAAATGAAAGCATTGATTGTGCAAGAATGGACTGCTATCAGTCAGGATTTGGTCCAGAAGTTGATTGAGAGCATGCCAGGGAGAATTGCAGAGGTCCTGAAGAAGAAGGGTCAACACTGCAAATATTGACTTGCTGCATTAACTCATTCTGTCAATATAAGCTTTTGTTACTCATATGTTTGCAAATATATATTTCTGTCTGTGATAAAAACATCTGTCAAACACACATAAAAACCAGAGGGCAGCAGATCATGTGAAAATATAATATTTGTGTCATTCTCAAAACTTTTGGCAATGACTGTACAGTCCTCCAGTGATAATATCCTGCTAAAAAACACTAATTGTATTGAAACTGAGCCAGTGACACATACATGGAATGAGGCTCTCTGGCTCATACATTAGCCTGCTCTCTGATAAAATAGCAAAAGTCAGCTGACAGAGTCCCTTTGAGGGGGAGCAGCTTTTATTCAGGATGTGCCCACTTCTAAATTTTCCCTGAAGGCAGTGCTCTTGGCCCCGTGGCTTTTCAGCAAACTTCAGCTGGCCTTTTTCACGTGAATAGAGCTGTGCTGCTGTCCCTTGCACAGAGGGGTGGCCGGGAGTACTACTGTGCAGGGCATGGGCGTACCCACCTTGGGGTGGGGGGGGCAGCTGCCCCTCTCTAGAAGCAGGGGCACACAATGAAAGAGAGCGGAGAGAGCAGCACAATGCCGGCTCCCTCTGCCCCAGGTTGCAGTGCCTGTCTGTGTGTGCAGTGCATGGTGCTGCTGTCTCACCAGAGGAGCTTCTTCCTGGCCGGCAGCAGCTGTAGTTTCACTTTCTGCCCTGCAGGCTCTGGTTGTCTCAGCCACACTGGGTCCTAGTGCCCTCTGTGTGCATACACTGGACACTTCCTGCTCCTGCCTCAGTCACTGCCTGCAAGCTTCATTGGTAAGTGGGGATGGAATTTATTAAATTCATTCTGCTCAGGCATGTCATGGTCACTGTGGGGGAATGTGAGAGGATGGGGGTACTGTGGGGGAGGGGTACAGGGCACTGGGGTGAATGTAAGAGGATGGGGGTATTGTGGGGGCTAGGGCACTGGGGGGTTAATGTGAGAGGATGGGGTATTGTGGGGGAGGGGTACAGGGCACTGGGGTGAATGTAAGAGTATGGGGTATTGTGGGGGCTAGGGCACTGGGGGGGTTAATGTGAGAGGATGGGGTATTGTGGGGGCTAGGGCACTGGGGGGTTAATGTGAGAGGATGGGGGTATTGTGGGGGCTGAAGTGGGGAGGGGCAACAGGGCACAGAGAGTGAATGTGAGAGGATGGGGTATTGTGGGGGGGATACAGGGCACTGGTTGGTGAATGTGAGAGGATGGGGATATTGTGGGGGCTGACGCACAGGGGTTGATGTGAGAGAATGGGGTATTGTGAGGGAGGTGGGACAGGTCACTGGGGTTGAATGTAAGAGGATGGGGGTATTGTGGGGCTAGGGCACTGGGGGTTTACTGTGAGAGGATGGGGGTATTGTGGGGGCTGAAGTGGGGAGGGGCAACAGAGCACTGAGGGGTGCATGTGACAGGATGGGGGTATTGTGGGGTCAGTGGGACAGAACACTAAGGGGTGCATGTGAGACGATGGGCTGTTGGGGTGTGGGTGGGGACAGGGGAGGTAGGGGGCTTTTTATTTACTTGTGAGCTCCTTAATACTTTAATAATAGATTAATATTTCAGTATTATTATAACAAGGGCATAGACAGACGGCCGTATAACTCATGCGAGGATCGCACTGCAATCCTCGGACTTGCTGGTACCGCTCCTGACATGAGCGCGACTGCCATGTATAATATATGGTATATACAGTGTAGTGTCGCATACACTGCTGTATTATACAATTTACAACAGTTCTAATGCTCCATACCTAATATGCAGGATAATGTACAGTGTATATGATGTAACCTGTATAAGATGTGATCCTGGGTACGCCCATGGTGCAGGGGAAAAAAATTGGAAGGGCCGCAGCGCTGAATCAGCAATTCCTTGGATCTCTGTGTTGATGAGTGGTGATTAGTGATGAGTGAGCGTGCTCGGATAAAGTGATGTCCTTACAATGTGAGTCAAATGTGAATAGGGGCTGTGATTCTGGTGTGGAAATAGTTCTGATGGCTAAACATATGATTAAACATGTGTCAATCAAAAAACAACTTTGATCCGATATAGTTATTTTCATAAAGATTTTAAGAAGGTCTCCGTTAAAAACATTGCAGGCTCTTTTACACTGCCATTACATATGTTACATATTGTGTGTCCCTTTGAGGGTTAATATCCACAGTTGGACGAAGATAGATATGAGATAGATAGATAGATAAGAGTTAGATATAGGATAGATGTAGATAGAGTAGATGGGATAGATAGATAGATAGATAGATAGATAGATAGATAGATAGATAGATAGATAGATAGATAGATAGATAATAGATAGATAGATAGATGATAGATAGATAAGATAGATAGATAGATAGATAGATAGATAGATAGATAGATAGATAGATAGATGATGAGATAGATAGATAGTGATAGATAATAGATATAGGATAGATAGATAGAATAGATAGATAGATAGATAGATAGATAGATAGATAGATAGATAAATAGATAGATATAGATAATAGATAGATAGGATAGATAATAGATAAGATAGATAGATATGATAGATAGATATAGATAGATAGATAGATATAGATAGATAGATAGAGATAGATAGATAATAGATATGGATAGATAGATAGATAGATAGATGAAGATAGATAGATAGAATAGAAGATAGATAGAATAGAGAATAGATATGGGATAGATAAATAGATAGATATAGGATAGATAGATAGATAGATAGATAGATAGATAGATAGATAGATAGATATGAGATAGATAGATAGATAGATAGATAGATAGATAGATAGATAGATAGATAGATATGAAGATAGATAGATAGATAGATAGATAGATATGAAGATAGATAGATAGATAGATAGATAGATAGATAGATAGATAGATAGATAGATAGATAGATATGGATAGATAATAGATAGATAGATGTTAGATATGATAGATAGATAGATAGATAGATAGTAGATAATAGATAGATAGATAGATAGATAGATAGATAGGATAGATAGATAGATTAGATAGATAGATAGATATGGATAGATAGATAGATAGATAGATAGATAGATAGATAGATAGATAGATAGATAGATAGATAGATATGATAGATAGATAGGATAGATAGATAGATAGATATGATAGATAGATAGATAGATAGATAGATAGATAGATAGATATGATAGATAGATAGATAGATAGATAGATAGATAGATAGATAGATAGATAGATAGATGGGATATGGGATAGATTGATAGAGATGAGAATAATTGAAGACAGATAATTAGAGTCTTTTAGGGATTAAAGTGAGATCAGAAGCATAATCTAATATTTTCTATTTATCTGTCCATCTAACAATCTATCGTAGTATGAAATGTATCTAATATATCTAAAATATCTAAAAAAAAAAATCTAAGCGGCAAAACTCAACTACCAAATATTGAATAGCAAACAGCTCACTACACTATAATTACTCGCCAAACCCATGCAACATCCACGATAGCGGTCTGATCAGCAGATCCCAGCCCCTGATGAATTAAAAGAACATTCCAGGGAATATGGGGTTTAATGCGCTGAAAGTGCAATGTTTTTATTTTTTTCTCCCACGCGTTTACAACAGACACCGATGTGCACCTCAGTATGTATTGTATAGTTCTGTAAAAACATCACTAGGACAAACCACAGTCACACATGCAAAGTCTATCTAGAAAATTCTATCCTTTAAGACATGGGGTTGGATCACGGTGTTACATTGTTATATAGCATGAAAACGTGTAAACATGTCTGCTTCCTCCAATAGGCGATTGCCAACCTGCACCCTGCACACAGAAAATAAATACCCAGTAACCTGTCCAAACACAAAAGCTACACTTGTGCATTGGGTTATTGCCCTCCATGGCTTCAGGTGGTCAATGTGTCCATGGAAGAACTCCGCAAACCCAAGTTTCTGAGCTCTGATTCACAGATACTTTTTTCTTTTTGTATTTTTTTTATTTTTTACTTTTTGTCATTGTGATATACCTCAACTCTATATTCTTTCTTTGCAAACAAGACGGTGGAACACCTCAGTGCAGTGCGACAGAGGAAAGAAGTAAAATCCATTGCTGGAATAGAACTTGGAAGGATCGGTCTAATATCACTCATCTTCTTAACTGTCTGCCAAGGCACAAATCGGCTTTGTTTTCCTGATAACTTCTCGTCCTGCATCAGAAAGATTGATTGGAAAATCCAAGGATCTGTCATTCCTGATAGAGAAAAAAACAAGTTACAAGATCTGGGTGTAATTCCAACAGAACAGTGGGGTTGTGAGATTTATCTTAGAGGGGGGTCTTGAACTTGGGATGCTCCTCCGTGACATCCATATGCCCAAAGAGGGCATATAGAAAGGAGTTATCTAGATGAGATTACCCCTTTAAGCAGTGTAAGACAGAGAAAAGTTTTACAATTGCAGTTTACGATAATATTCTGATTTGGCATCTCAAGGTACTGTAAGTATTGGAATAATGCTTATTATTGTATATATTGCACCAACTACTATTTACTACTGTTTACTAGTGCATGAGACTGTCTCCAGCAATAGTGTTATAATGCCAATAAGGCATTGTTAAAAAAGGACGTTCCTGTTCACTCTGTGTGTAGCTGAAGCACATTTTACTTTCACTTTGCAAAATTACAGACAAGATCCTAAGCTATAAGAAATACCAGTTGTAAGCTGTGTTATCTTTGTTCCTGAATAAATATATATTCAATGAACGGCTGAACAGTACAGAGATTGGACGTATATTCTCTTATTTGTGGATGATAACGGTACATAAAGGGGAAACAGAAATTGCAAAGATGACTAAAATTCTGAATCAGCATTTTGAAGCTAAAGACATTACAAATGTGAATGATTATCTAGAAATTCAGATCCAAAGAGAAGAAGATGGAAGTCTTCTTCTAAACCAAAGAGCAAAAATCAACTCAGTGCTGAATCAGTTTGAAATGTCATAAGCCAAAGGTATATCAACCCCAATGGAACCATCCTACTTAAAGTTGGAAGGAGAAGATGATCTGTTACCTAACAATGAGAAATACAGGCAGGGAGTGAGGTCACTTCTACATGTAGCAACTATGAATCAACTGGATGTCGCGGCAACAATTGGAATTTTCTGCAGATATGTGGAAAAACCGAGCCAAAAAGGACTAGAATGCCATTAAGAGAGTTCTTTGATATCTGAAAGATACTCAAGACATAAATTTAAGGATATCTGCAAAAGGAGATCTAAAAATCACAGGCTATGTGGATGCAGACTTGACTGGTAATCGTAAATTGACAAACGGCTATTTGTTCACGCTTGGAGAAAGTTCAATTTGTTGGTCTAGCAGGTGTCTGAAACCTTGTCATCTACAGAAGCAGAGTATGTGTCTGCAGCCCACGCAAGTCAAGAGGTAATTTGGTTATACCAATTAGACAATCTTGGTGGGCCATGAGCTCAACCAACGGTGATTTGTTAAGACAACCAAGGATACATTAAACTTTATACAGTGAGAAGATCAATATGAGAACCAAACATATTGACGTTAAACATCATCACCGGTGTGATTTGATAGAACGTGGCATAATTGAGTTTGTTTATTGCAAGACTGACCAAATGATAGCTGATGTTATACCAAAGCCACTTCCAAGAGCCAAATTTGAAGAAATCAGAACTACTATGGGATAACAGGTTAAGTAGCTGTTGAGTGAGGGTGATGGAATAATGCTTATTATTGTATATATTGCATCAACTACTATTTACATTTATTACTGTTTAATAGTGCATGAGTTTCTGTCTCCAGCAATAGTGTTATACTAGTTTGGCCTGTGCAAAATTTTTGCACACTGGTCGTTGGGGGCACAGGCAATTTCAGAAAAAGTAAGCTGGTCAAATGTAAATGTATTTCATGAGATGATGAACACAGACAGATATTTATATATGTAGATTGGTAATACAATAAATTGGTTTGATAAGTAGAGGCCAAAAATGTCTTCCGGTTGAGGTGCCACCTGCAGGTCATTGTGTCTTTCTGCAGGTTTATGAAAATAAATGTTCAAACTGTATTTAGTGATAAAATCGTGAATGTGTGGTTTGTTTGACTCTTTTCTTGCTGAAGGGGCAAGTTTACCTTCAAATGGTGTATCATTTGTGTGTGTGGGGTGAAGTAATCAGCGAAAAAGCAGTGCATGTTTACAAATCTGTTTGCATATGTGACTCACCTGCAGTGAAGTGTGCAATCCTCCAATGTGCCTGAAATAGGCTGGGCAAGCACTTGAGCAAGCTGGAAAGACCCCAAGGCAATTCAATAGGCAGTGCATGTTTACAAATGTGTTTGCATATGTGCCTCAGCTGCAGTGAAGTGTGCAATCCACCAGTTTGGCTAAAATAGGCTGGGCAAGCAGTTCGCAAGCTGGAATGCCCCAAGGCAAATGTTTGGATTTGGTTGTGTTGTCTGTAAGCAGCTTTGTGGTAGTGTGTTTTGGGGTACTGTGGTGCCACCTGCAGGTCATATTTCCTTACTGCAGGTTTATGAAAATTAATGTTTAAACTGTATTTTGTGATCAAATCGTGGATGTGTGGTTTGTTTGGCTATTTTCTTGCTGAAGGGGGCAAGTTTACCTTTCAAATGGTGTATCATTTGTGTGTCTGGGTGCAGAAAAAACTGAGATACAAAGTAATCACCGATAAACAGTGTTTAGAAATAATAGAATAGATTGTCAGTAAATCATTTTTAAAAAAAAAAGCAAAAAAAAACAGGAAGTTCCTGTTCACTGTGTGCGTAGCTGAAGCAGTTTTACTTTTACTTTGCAATCTGACAGATAAGATGCTAAGATCCTATAAGAAATACCAGTTGTAAGCTGTGTTATCTTTGTTCCTGAATAAATATATATTCACAATTGAATGGCTGGACAGTACAGAGATTAATCCGCTGTCAACAGTAAGAAATCCTAAAGTAATTTTCTTAACTTAAAATTGTGGTCCGATACTTAAATTGACCTGTATAAATATTGAATTTTTAAGTCATAACCACTTTTGTAATTTATTGTGTTCCCTATTCAGCTAGTTTCCATATCTGTGTTCTTACTTTACTTCCTATGAGGGTCCGTTTGCCTCTCAGCATTCACTGTAGATTCTGAAATGGGACATCATCAGGGGGTGGCGAAGTGGTCACTCCCCAATAATGTGACTGCTGGGCTAAACCACTGATGACAGCCCACTTTAGAGTCCCCAGTGAATGCTAGGTCTTCAAAGGAAGAAAGTAAGAAAAAGATATAGGGATTAACTAAATTTTGAGAACGGTAGGGAATTTTATAATAAAGCAAATTATGATGGAGGTTAGGTTTTAACATTAGATATTTATACAAGACATTTTACGTATCGGACAACCCAGAAAAAATATCCTTCTTTCGAGAAGTTAGTTTTTTAATGTGTAAGACTACTTATAAATTACTTACAAAAGTAAGGTGTACTAATTCTTTACTTTGGAAGGTAATACTTACTCTTCATGTCAGTAGATGTACAAATAGGATAGACAGGCCAATATTCAGTAATATTACCATGCAGATCATGATTGTATCAGGTCTCTGTAAAACAGAAGATGGCACAATTATTTACCTGGACTGAGTGTTATAAAAAGAAACTTGGCAAAGAAATAGAGATATACTTATAACCACATATTTATAGTTTATGAATGTCCACCCTTGATCACCATTTTTTATCTACATAGATTAATATCGTGATCAAAGCTTTTTTTTTCACATGTTCCAAATAATATTTACACAGTTTTAAAGGCATTGGCCAGGTTTGGCACAAAATTCACTGTACTTAACTGAAGACTTGTGAATACATAGATCATACACAGTGCGAGCTGTTAGGATTCTCCGGTGCCGATGGCCCATGTGACAGTACACATGCAATATGCATGCTCCCGGCCACATTCCGACTAGACGTGTCAGGCCTCGCTCAGTGCAAATGAACTGAGTGAAGCCGCTTATGTCTAGTCAGAATCTGGCTGGAAGTATATACATTACATATCTGCGGTCACATGACCACCCTGCCTCGCCACCGGCACCGGAGAATCCTGACAGCAAATACTGTGCATGATGTAAGGATTCACAAGTCTGGAGTCACATAGTGATTGCAGACTCTCATGCCATACCTGGACAAACCCTTCAAAATATTAAAATTTTGCCAGCCTTTGCAACTACTATATGGAAGCTTAAAAGCTATCCACTTACAAATTGTGCATTAAAGTTAACATAACAATTAGCTAGTATGCCATATACTCCTAAAGTATAGGCAGACATAATTTTATCTATGAAAGGGGTTTCGACCTTTGGGCCCACCAGAGATCCTAATAACGTGACTCTGGCCCCATAAGCTGAAGAGGTAGAGAGCTTGACTTTCTCTGGCGGTCTTAGACAATTTCCATATTTTGACACAGAAAAGAAAAAACAAATAGAATATTGATGCGCACACCTAAAATCTGACAAATGTTATTGTTGAACAATCCATAAAAACTATAAAATGTCAGTACAAAAACCTGAAACACATCTAATAAGGTGCAATTTCTCATGGTCAGAATTGCAGAAATTGCGTAATGCAGTATCATGATCTGATATAACTTCTTAACGACCACCGATATGCCTTTTAACGGTGGCAATTATGGGTACTTATGCCTCAGCTTTTTAACGGCACTGAAAAATAAGTGTATAGCGCCCCCCAGGGTTGGAATTTCTCCGGGGTCTCGGCTACTGGGAATAGCTGAGACCCCAGAGAATATGATTGTTGCGATCGCCGTTATTAACGGAATAACGGCGACCGCACAAAAAAAATTGTACATCAGAGGACAGAGAAATGAGGTCCCCCGATCCTCCCACAGTACCTCCAGAGTCCCTGCATCCCCCATGAAGTTCTCCTGGCTGCCAGCGTATTCTTCTGGGAAGAAAATGGCTCAGTGCGCCCGTCGAGATCTGCCGGTCAGCACCCGGCAGCAATAGGAAATTTTTCCCATTGGTTCATTTTGATCACATAGATAGACCCTATCACAGTGATCAAAATAAAAAAAAATTGTAAATCAAACCCCCCTTCATCATCCCCTTAGGTAAAAATAATAAAATAAATTATTTTTATTTATTTCCATTTTTTCATTAGGGTTAGAGTTGGGCTAAAGTTAGGGTTGGCCTAAAGTTAGGGTTGGGCTAAAGTTAGGGTTAGGGTTCAGCTAAAGTTAAGGTTGGGCTAAAGTTAGGGTTGGGGCTAGGGTTAGGGTTGGGCTAAAGTTAGGGTTGGGCTAGGGTTAGGGTTGGGCTAAAGTTAGGTTTGGGCTAAAGTTAGGGTTGGGCTAGGTCTAGGGTTGTGGTTATGTTTAGGATTACAGTTGGGGTTGGGATTAGGGTTAGGAGTATGTTAGGGTTAGGTTTGTGGTTAGGATTGGGATTAGAGTTAGGGGTGTGTTGGGGTCAGGTTTGTGGTTAGGGTTATAGTTAGGGTTAAGCTTAGGGTTAGGGTGTGTTGGGGTTAGGGTTGGAGTTGGAGTAAAAAACTCAAGAAAGATACTGGATAAAGAAAAAGAGGGACTAAGTTTCGACCTGCTTCTTACACCCCTGAAGAATCAGTGGGAAAGGTGCACGTCGGGACAGAGGGACAAGACCTCCACACTAATATACCGCAACATACTTCAGTCAGATAAATCTATGGCTATCAGCGAACTTCACTATAGATATCTTTACCTTACCTCTAATCATGCCGCTGACACAAGCATTATTATCTAAACACCTTAGTTGCCATTAAGTTCATTTTGCTAAGCATTGATTCTTGGTTCAGTTAGGCCTCTTTCACATTTCCGGCGGGCGCCTGGTGGCGCCCCCGGCATTTTGCCGCAGCGCCGCATGTGAAAACCTTTCACACTTCCGGCGGCCAAAATGCGTTTTTTTGCCGGATGGTTTCTGATGCTTGGAGAGATAAGAAACCATCCGGCAAAAACAAAAAACGTTACATGCAGCGTTTTTTCCGGACGCCGCAATGTACATTTGCGCCGCATCCGGACAAAACCGCATGCAACGCATTGACATGCGGCGCCATCCGGCGCTAATGCATGTCAATGCGAAAAAGGCCGCATGCGGCGCATCAGATTTTCAGATGCGGCGCTGCGGCAAAATGCCGGGGGTGCCGCCAGGCGCCCGCCGGAAATGTGAAAGAGGCCTTAGTTGCTCTGTTAGGCCTCTTTCACACATCCGTCTTTTTGTATCAGGCATGATCCGTCCTATGCCTGAAGGGACGGATCCGGCGCTGAAACAAAAAAACTGATGCAACGGATCCAGTTTTTTGCTGGATCCGACCTGAACTTTTGAACCCAGAAAAAGAGGGTTTCTGAGGCCCGGAGACACTGGAAAATGTAGTAGTAGTAGTAGTAGTAGTAGTAGTAGTTTTGCCGGATTGCACAAAAGTCTGATCCGGTTCCATTGACTTCTATTGTTTGCGGCTGCCTGATGCGCCGTTTCAGGCACATCAGGCAGCTCCGGCAAAAAAACAAAACGTTACATGCTTGTCACGCTGTCTCAGGATAGAGGTGGACCGGGGTCTATGCTGACCCTAAACTGGGGTCCTGACTAGTCCCTCTACCTGGAGGTACTGTTAATGGTACAGAGGTCCAGGCCGCCAGCGTAACCCTGTCTCCTGTAGATCCCTGACCACTGTAATCTAGTCCTGAGAAGGACCCTGATTACCACCACAGGGAATGGGCAGGTCACAGCTTACAAACAGTATAAGACAAACGAGACAGACAAGGGGTAAAGTAAATACTGCCTATCATACAAAACTTCAACTACAGAGGGAACACAAAAGGTTAAGGAGATAAACAATAAGCAAGGAGAGGGTAAACCACAACAGGCACTCTTAGCTTAAGTCTTCTCAGAAACGATCCGCTCTGCTGGTCTGAATGAATGCTTTCACCGACAACTCCTTAAGCAGACTGGCAGGTATTTGAAGGAAGCTAATTAGTGCCTAATACACAACAGCCGGGCGAGGCTGGACCCAGTCTAAGCACAGAGAAAGGTAGAATTAACTCCCTCACTGCCAACAGACACCAAGTACCAACAACTCCGCTGCGAGAAGTCAGAATGTGAAATCGCGAAGATCTTTGTGGCGATACACCCGTGACAATGCTCCGTTTTGTCCGGCCGCCGGAATGTACATTTCCACCGGATCCGGACAAAAACGGATACAACGCACTGACATCAGGCGCCATCCGGCGCTAATGAAAGTCAATGCAAAAAAACCTGCATCCGGCATTACATTTCGCCGGATGCGGTTGTACAAAAAAATGCCGGAGGGCGCCGTCAGGCGCACAACGGATGTGTGAAAGAGGCCTTACAGGTGCGTCCATGTATAGGACAGATCATTTTTATGTCTGTCTGCATGACTATATACCGTAATTGTACTTTGGTTAGCATATATGTAGATAATGTCTGTATATTTTTAGGAATAACAGTCTGCATTTAGCACTTTATATATCCAACCCATGCATTTTCAATGAAATAAGCTATTTATGTTTTATCTATTGTTGGCACAAGCTTTTTTATTGTACGATTTTGGTGATTATTCCTCGTGACTTGCGAATTATACCTATTCAAGTCCTATTCAATTATACCTGAAAAAATGAATCCGCGGCAAACGCAATAGCGGCACAGACTGGATCGCAGCAAAACGCAATAGCGGCACAGACTGGATCGCAGCAAACGCAATAGCGGCACAGACTGGATCGCAGCAAACGCAATAGCGGCACAGACTGGATCGCAGCAAACGCAATAGCGGCACAGACTGGATCGCAGTAGCTGCAAAGCAGAAGGCTAGCAGGACGCAGTGTGGAACGATGCTGGAAATTCGAATGAACCACTTCCGCTCGAGAACAATGGAAGGGAACTCTAATACGTCGTCTTTTATGACGCGGTCGTTCAATCACAAAGCGAGAGAGCTGTGACATAAACAGTCATGACATACAGTGACCACCAATCTGTGCTGAGGGGCGTGGAAAAGGTTTCGCTCAATCACGCCTATCGAGGTCGGGATCTTTAACAATACATGCTGTGTGACAGGTCCTAACGACCGCCGAGGTCGTTATACAGATCGCTGATGTGTCGTTGATGAGATCTTCCTGTTTGGAAGCTACTAGCGACCATATAGCGATCACACCAACGATCTCGCCAGGTCGTGTCGTTGTCGTGATCGCTGGTGCGATCGCTTAGTGTGACAGTACCTTTAGTCCCTCTTTTTCTTTATCCAGTATCTTTCTTGAGTTTTTTACTTGTTTTTACTATGTATATCAATAAAAATATATTTTTTAATCTAAACATTGATACACTTCCTATATACCTGGGTATAACTATATACCTGAGTTATTATTTTGTTAGAGCTTTATCTTTAGGAAGCGATACCCATGAGATTTAGGGTGACTTTACTCATAGGACTACTGTAAAGATTATTAAAGTATGAAATTCAAACAGTATAGTACCGTATAGTATCCTGGCAGTATAGATATCATAGTTATTACATGCAAAATCAATACACTATCCCCCATAAAGGCTATAGCACACAGTATGTAATATATCACCTATAATATACAATGATGCTGAAGTCGAGATAGTACATCAATAATAAAAGGAGGCTGTAACTAAATATGCAATGGAAAATATCATGAAGTTCAGTCTCTCACAGTATTAACCATAATATAAAATTGTCAAATACACTAATAAAGCATAGTATTACCCCCTAATATGCAAAGAAATCCATAATAAGTATGGTAGAAAACCCTTAGGTCTGCTAAAAGCAATAAAGGCTGAGTGGGTATACTGCATTGTGCGAGGTTTGGTGCCCTATACCAGCAATCGAAAATCAAAACAACATGCTAAGAAGAAAACCATATAAGCCATGAAGGCCCATGATTCAGGTAACCCAGACACCCCAAGAGTATCGCTCCAATCACCGCAGCTTCATCAGGGACGCTGTATAGGTGAGTGGAGTATATATACACAATACTAAGGCGATAATACCCAGTGGCCGTGAATCTAATGAGGGGAGGGAGATACCAACCTGTGGACTAGTCATGTGTCTCTACTAGATACTGTGTACCATGCTGGATGCTGGCATACAAACAACTGGAAATATCACGGCTGAAGGAGCGTCTGTCATCAGGGACGCGAAGGTAACACCCAGCCAGACCTTAGCAACACCAGCACGTCTCTCTGATAAGACGCACTTAAGCTAGGTTCACACTTGCGTTTGGGTGCTCTGCGTAGGGCTGCGTACTTCTTCCCTTCAGATCTGCATAGATGCACATGCGTCCTGAGTACCTATCTTTAACATTGGGTACGCAGGGACATGCGTTGCATGCGGATCGGCCCCGTGAGTAGTTTTGACGTGCCTGCCGACGGCACCTGAACGCAAGATGAACCCAGCCTTAGGCAAAATCCTGTCTGCGTACTCCTATAGTGCCTATAAAGAAGGATGGTGCTACTAGTTTCAGGTGGTATATGAGTAAGAGAATGACCTGTATAGAGGAGAGTCGTGCTTCAAGACAATGGAATCTCATTCTTATCTTCTGAACCGTACATGTATTATAAAACAAAATACAAAAAAAAATTCCCCAGTTTGAGGAAAAACATTTGTGCATCTTTTAGTCAGGGGGCAGCTTTCTAAGATTGAGAACAACGCTGACATACATCCTTCTAACTCTCCTCCTGCCTCACACTGATCTGCCTGATCAGTGCAGGGCAGGAGAGAAAACTACCAGGACATGCATAGATGCTGCACATCCTGCATAGTTAAAGGACCTTTCAGGTCATTTATTCAGTAAAATACCTGAAAGGAACTTCAAAATATAGTAATGTACACAGAGCGTGTTTGTGTGTGTGAGTGCATGATGATGATGTAGCTGAGCTGTGTATATGCTTTGATTATTATGCTGAGCTGTGTACTTTGTAGTAGCTGATACTGTGTGTTGTAGCTGAGCTGAGTTGATGTAGCTAATCTGTGAGTTTTAGTTGAGCTGTGAGTTGATGTAGCTGATCTGTGAGTGCTGATGTATAGATTTGTGTGTGTGCAAGTAGCATAGTTGTATATAGCAGAGCTGTGTATGTATGTATGTAGCATAGTTGAATGTGTGAATAGTGTACATGAAGTAGTGTTCTGTATATGTGTGGACTGCAGAGAGTGTAGATAATATTTCTGCTATAAAGTTATGTGTAGAGAAACACTAATAATAAATCAATACTATGAATAATAGTGAAATTTTAAAATTAATTAATTTTTTTCCCTTTGGGTAATTTGTATATAGGAGGTCAAGCATACGAACGGCTGCTCCAGTCAAGATGGAGCTTTTCATAGCCATATTCTTGGGATACAGAGTCCCATTTTCAGGATAGCTGAGGGTCCCACCAGCAGGACCCCCAGTGATCAGTCAGTTATTACTTATGACTAGGGGATAACTTTCAATTTTGGCACCCCAATGCCTGTTACCTGCAAGCCAGATCTCTTAGACTTTGCCACTTTTAATCTGAATTACATGCCATTTACCATGCCTACCTCTTCAATTTCTTCTTCTTGTTTTTCAGCAGTTGCAGCTTGGGCACCTTTTTTAAGCAAGCCTTAGGTTCAAACTTAACCAAGGCCTTTGATTCAGTCTTGGCTGGAGCTTTGGATTCAGGTTTTGGAGCAACAGCTTTTGGTGCAACTTTTGGCTCTGCTTTGGCAGGAGCTGCTTTCTGTCCAACCTTTGGTTCAGTCTTCTGTATAGTTTTGGGCTCATATTTCTGTGCAATCTTGGTCTCGCTCTTGGCTTCTAAAACTTTCGCATCCAGCCTATTGTCTTCACTGGGTTTAGCTTTGATCTCTTTTTTGGGGGGGTCAATAGCAGCCTTCTGTTCTTGGAGTTTTTGCGAAGGTAAAGTGTCCTTCTTGTCTTCCTTCAAATCAGGAGTTTTTGACTTGGTTGGTGCTTCTGGTGATGGGAATGCTTTTTCCTCATAATTCGGTGGAGGTGTCACTGGGGAGGTCCGCACAGCATAGCTGTGATAGCCCTTGTGAAACTCAACATCTGAATTGGATGACTTGTTTCCCAACCGTTGAAGTGGTTTCATCTGGCTTTCAAATTTGCTGGTCACATCTTGGTTACTTGGCTTGGACGGGCTGTTAGATGGGGATGCAGCTTGACTTCCACCACGAGTATGTTCCCCATTCCAGTTCCCCGGAGTTAATAACCTCTCCTTTTGAGAGCTTGTCCTAAGTCTCTTGGCATCTGGTGGTGTTGCAGCCATTGGTGGGGATGGGGTTCGTACTGGAGAAACATCTTCTAAAGTTGGTTGCTTATCTGGTACTTGAGGACTTTCAGAAGGCGTTGCTGCAGGTTGCTCTTCATTGGCAGCACTGGCTTGTTCTTTCAGTTCCATTGGTTCCGCATTTTCTATGATTTCTTGCATTAGCTTTCTTTTTATGTATTCTGGTCCTAAAGTGAATACAGCATATTTATTAGCAGTTGACTTATTGCATGTAACACCTGCATTTACAGGTTGTGTCTGGTATAACAACTTTATCTAATTCATACTTGGATGATTTAGTGAATCCTGCATTTAACATGGGGTTGGACAAGACGACCCTTGAGGTCCCTTCCAACTCTACCATTCTATGATTCTATGATGCTTTGGACAATCTATATGGTCATTCATTCTTAGGCTAATCCCATGGCATCCCACAGTACAAATTTAATCTATACTGGAATCCAGTAGCAAGTGTTCAATTTCCCTGCAGTGCCCATGCAGGTAACAAGAACCATTACACAATTCCTACTGAAATTAAAGGGGTGTATTGCATATCTGATTCTATACTTTTTATAGTTTTTCTGGCTAATAGGGGAAGGCCCTGAGAAAACGGGATATTCTATTTCTATTCATTTCTATTAACCCCTTGGCAATATTCACCAAACATGTATGCACTACATATATGGGGCTGTCTAATAGAAATGGACAGTTGTGAAAAAGCACAAATGGACCCAAAAGGGGCCCCTGAGGCACTTAAAAACTCTTGTGTAAAAATGGAATATAACACAAAGTGATTTTAAATCATGATATACGTCATGTACCTGGCTGGTAGAAATCTGGCGAGAGCTCTCGTGCCATAGTTCTTGAAATGCTGGACTCGTTGTTTGCTGCTTGTGCTGCTTGCTCAGCTCCATCTGCTTTGGCTTTGGCATGAGCTGTCCTAAGACATGAAAACATTTTATATAACATCAATGATGACATATTTATTCCTAATTTTATATTACCGTCTAATCCAGATTACAATTAATAGGGAAAATGAGACTATTACCTTAGCATTATAGCATATGTAATACGTCAATATGCCCAGGGTCGGCCATACTATTAGTGCAACCAGTGCAGCCGCAGAGGGGCCTAAGAGGTAAGGGGACCCACTTCCATCTCCAAAACTGTAAGCAGCTTTTGTCACAGACACATTGGGCTGAAAAAGGCCCATATATTGTTCTTACAGAGGGCAAATTCTTTTTGTGTCCAGATAGATAGATATGAGAGATAGATTAGATTAGATAGATAGATAGATAGATAGATATGGATAGATAGATAGATAGATAGATTAGATAGATAGATAGATAGATAGGGATAGATAGATAGATAGATAGATAGATAGATAGATAGATAGATAGATAGATAGATAGATATAGATGATATGATAGATAGATAGAATAGATAGATAGATAGATAGATATATAGATAGATAGATAGATAGATAGATGATAGATAGAAGATAGATTAGATAGATAGATAGATAGATAGATAGATAGTAGATAGATAGATAGATAGATAGATAGATAGGATAGATAATGATAGATAGATAGATAATAGATAGATAGATAGATAGATAGATAGATAGATATGATAGATAATGATAGATAGATAGATAGATAGATAGATAGATAGATGATAGATAGATAGATAGATAGATAGATAGATATGGGATAGATAGATAGATAGATAATAGTGAAAGATAGATAGATAGATAGATAGATAGATATGATAGATAGATAGATAGATAGAGATAGATAGATAGATGTAGTAGATAGATAGATGATAAGATAGATAATAGATAGATAGCAGATATGGGATTCATTAAGTTAAAAAAACATTTTTGAAAAAATCTTTTTGAGAAGTAAAATCTAAATTGAATGTTTTTAATGTTTTTCTGTGCTTTCACATGGCCTAGATTCATGCACAGTGCTGCTGTGTTCTTTTTGTCTAGATAGATAGATAGATAGACAAAAACTGAAAAATTGAAGCAGCACTGTGAATGAATAGAGATGAGTGTAAGCTTTCAGATCCTGGTTCTTTAGGTAATCCAACAAAAATGCTGTAACTTATCTCTCTAAAATAACAAAAAGTGAGACTTTATTTGTCCACTTTCAGTCCAACAATTTTCTCAAGATAGCTAGCTAGATAGATAGAAAACATAGTGATTGTGTGTATATAAATCTTATAATGTGGACTTTCCAGTAACCCCGTGCCGCAGCCATCCCGCACATGCTAGATTAATTACATTTTTCTACACTCACATTTCTCCAGTTCTGTACCTATCTGGCTGATTTTGCTAAACTATTGTAACTGGATCTTGAAAAAAATATAGATTAAAAGCGTCTCACCCGGCAATATGCACAGATGGGACGAGGCTCCGGTGACAGATATATATATATATATATATATATATATATATATATATACATTGCTGCTGTTACTGAGAACAACTGCTCATAATAGAGACAGGGAAGAAATTTACGAGATTTTCTAAACACTTGCTATAATATATAGCACATTAAATTGAAAGGGACAACGCTAGGGATCTGGCCATGAAATAAATCAACAGAATGGCTTGAGTTAAGGTGATTCAATCAGCCTGAACATTAAAAGGTTATTTATCTCAGCCATCCAAAAATGATTATGGCTATAGTTTAATTATTTCTTAGACACAAGCTGAATATTAAGGGAATCTGTCACCAGGTTGTTGCCATCATAATGTAGAGGCAGAGACCCTGATTATAACTATGTGGCACTTACTGGGCATCTTGCTGTAGTTTTGATAAAATCACTGTTTTATCAGCAGGAGATTATTCCTAGAGGACTAGTAGTCTCGTGCTATGTAGTCCTCCATATTCATGAGCTCTGTATAGCTCCGCCCCACCACTGATTGGCTACTTTCTGTATATACAGTGCATAGGCAGAAATCTGCCAATCAGTGGGGGTTGTGGGGTTATAAGGGCTTCAGCATTCAGAGAACATGTAGATGTGCAGCAGCTAAAAATGTGAGTAGAGTATGTGCACAAAATATCTTTTTATATCTTAAATATCTTATGTAGGTGAACCTGCCGGGCTTTTCAAAAGGAAGATGCTTTAAGGAATACTGATTTTTCAGATTTTTTCCTGATACTCTTCTTTAGCATTATCTTTGGTTGTTTCTTAAGTTCTTTTTCAATGTTTTTGGCATTTTTTTTGCACTTTTCATGGAATCTTTTTTTTTTGTGTTTTCCCCAAAAAAATTTAACTCCACTCAGCAACAAAGAAACCACTAACGTGGTTTTTGCATGAAAAAAAATGCTCAAAAACACATCCGGACATGTTTTAATCCTTTCCACTGACTTGCGTTACAAAGTATAGATTGTCTTCAGAGCAGAAGACACCTGGAGAATGGTCAACTCACTTTTTTAAACAATTGGCTCAAATGAATGAACATATGGACAGCGAGTCTTTTTTATCTTCTATCTGATTTTTTTAGAATCAGAGTTAACATCAAAAACAAGAACACACATTTGTAATACAAACACAAAGTAAGAAATAACAGAGAAACAAAAAGTGATGTAAATAGCAAATAGGCAAGGAATAAA
>JARQOD010000003.1:122299939-122412450 GCA_033576555.1 Oophaga sylvatica | reverse complement strand
CTTTCCCAACGGAACTGGGGATTTATTGGGGGGTTTTTGCGGTGACACTTTTGGGGGTTTTATTAAAAAATTGAAGGGTAGGGGCCCACTCCCCCAAACCTCCGTTTGGGTTCATCGGGGTACTGTGGAGGCCGGGTCATCGGCGTACACCCAACCTTCCTTTTTGGGTAAAATAGCCCTTACCAGTCTGGGGGGTGTTTGGGGGTCTTTGTCCTGTTGAAAATAAAAGGGTAAAACTAAACCAAACCGGAGGAATGCATGCTGCTGCAAGATGCGTGGTACCCATGCTGGTTCAGTATGCCTTAAATGATGAATAATCCCAACAGGACCATCTAAGACCCCCCCAATCCACCCCCTCCTCCATGTTTTAAGGGGGGAACCCAGGCATTAGAGTCCATCCCTTCACCTTTTCTGCGTGCAAAGCAGTAATCAAAGCAAAAGGTGGCTACTTTGAAGAACCTAGAATATAAGACGTATTTTCAGTTGTTTCACACTTTTTTGTAAAGTGTGATGTATAATTCCACATGTGTTACTTCATAGTTTTGATGCCTTCAGTGTGATTCTACAATTGTCATAGTCATGAAAATACAGAAAAATCATTGCATGAGAAGGTGTGTCCAAACTTTTGGTCTGTACTGTATGTCATCATCAACAGATGTTTTCTATGCAACTAGAATTCATCAGAAAATATTAATAATCTAATAAGACAGCTCTTAGCTATATACCCCAGTCTATATATCCTGATAGGAACGTCATATTGGCTGGGGGCAGGGTTCAGAACGGAGAACCTCTGAGTTAAGGTGGCCACTCTACTGGCAGTCTGAGACCATACATGAATTATATGGTTGGTTATTTAATGCATTGCCCTACAATGGGTTAATAGTTAAATTCAGCACGCCCCACCAGTGTATATAGCGTACTTTGCCAGTTAATGCATTAAGCAATGCAAAAGATTTGCAAAAGGTGTGTGACATTTATGTGTGATGTACAGCATGAGTGATGTGAGTGGAGGTGCTAATAAATATATGGCAGATACACGCTTGGTCAAGAAATGCCTATTGCAGGGTAATACTGGGTACTGCCAATACAAAAGTGGGTTTTTCACTTTGTCCTAAATAATTAATTTGCACTAAGTTTCCAGGACTTACTCATATAAAGATAAGGAAAGCAAACTTTGAACATTTTACACTTTCAGACATTTTCTTAATCACCATCATGAATAGTCAGACAACAACGTTTCAGACAGATTAGAGCACCCTCCTTCAGGACTATGGTGCCTGTAGATGCCGGTGAATTGGCGGTAAGATGTCTCTTATGGGACTGTGAAACATACAAGCTTGTTGACTCATGTGGACCTGTGTAACTATCACGCTCATTGCCTCCATGTGAGTAAAGTTATTGAACTGTATGTAACCATTTCCTTTCACCATCCCGGAGTCGGAAACCATTCTATATCCTATAATATATAAAGTAGGAGAACTGGAAACAAATGGGTTAAAACTGTGCTGCTATCAGAAGGATGATGAGGAGACAGGAACACAAAGTATGCAGTTTATTAGTCAAAGCGTTTCAAAGTTTCCAACTTCTTCAGCAGGGCTAACCATTCATGAGCAAATGGAGAATTGCTATATATTATTAAGTATAATTCTTTAATTCATTTCTACAGAGCAATTGTCGTTTTAGTTTCCACTTCACAAATCAGTAGTGCACATGAAAATAAGTAAGTTTGTAATATATCTTATCAGAGAAATCTTTTTTTTCCCCTCCTAAACTAATCTTTCACTCTAAATTCATAGGTGAAATCTGCATTCAGTGATGACTGATTTTCTCATTACTGGGATAGGAAATGACAGTTGGTGCTTATAAGATTCCACGGAGAGTGGAGGCAGACAGACATTCTACTGCAATTTCTCCTTCCTAAAACAACAGTCACACTTTAACGAAATTCTGTTTTGGATTCCTGGAAGGAACCTGGGATCTAAGGAGTAACGTTTCTCCGCCTGGAGAGTCACATGCCAGACCTGGAATATCAGTGTGAGGAGACTTATATGCCATGCATGCTCCTCTAGGAAATTAAATATGCAAATTGACTCTTCAGAGAGGAAGAGGACTTGAACTTTAGTGTCACTTATTGGAGGTAGGAATCCTAAAAGTCAATATCGATCCTTTAACAAGACTTGCCATATGACTGAGGATAAAAGCCAAACCAAAATATCAGTTTACAGACACGGTGTTTTAGGGTGTTGCCCCTCATCAATGCATAGTATGAGATCTGAGTTGGCAAGGTGAGAGGCTTAAGACTGGGATCTAAGGAGTAAAACCTGTCTGATTTAGACCACGTGCACATGATCAGTATTTGGTCAGTATTTTACCTCAGTATCTGCCATTCAAAACCAGGAGTGGAACAATCAGAGGAAAAGTATAATAGAAAAACATCACCACTTCTGTATTTATCACCCACTCCTGGTTTTGGCTTACAAATACTGAGGTAAAATACTGACCAATGCTGAGGTAAAATACTGATCAAATACTGAGGTAAAATACTGATCAAATACTGAGGTAAAATACTGACCAAATAGTGAACGTGTGAACATGGCCTTAAAGGGAAACTGAAAAAAGCATGTTGTCTGATTGGTCAGATGCATGTTATACAGCAGGAAGAGCCAAGAAGATTGATATACAGTGTTATTTAATTCATAGAAATCCATTACCTTTCCGGTCTTAGCAGTCAAGTGGGATGTCCTAATCAATGATTGGCAGTTATTTCCATAAGCACACTTATACTAGGAAGATGGCCAATCATTGCGACCACCACTGGACTCCTAAAACCAGAATGGGCAGAGATTTCAAATAATAAAATGCTGAATCTTTTCTGACAAAGCTGTTAATCAATCTGCTCGGCTCCTCCTACTGTTTAACATGCTGCCTATAGATTGCTCCGTATTTCCAAGCTGACCGGTTCTCTTTAATTTAGGATATAAAAGTACATACTAAATTATTGGTGCTAAAATCTGCCCAAAACTTTGCCAGTTGTCATTGAAAGAAAGTTGAAAATGTAGTCAAGCTGTTAATTTTATAGGAGAATAAAGATCTTATGGTCTGATACTGACCATGAATATTATAATCACTTGATGGCTCTGATTAAAAGTTTTGTGTCTGGAGTTTATATCAGTAGTTATATAGTGTACATGAATAAAAATAGATATACTGTGGCATGTAAAAGTTTGGGCAACCATGGTCAAAATTACTGTTGTTGTGAACAGTTAAGCAAGTTGAAGATGAAGTGATCTCTAGAAGGCCTAAAATTAAAGATGGCACATTTCCTTTGTATTTTAGACAAAAAAAAAATTATATATATATATATATATATACACACATATATACTGTACTGGATAGAGGCCCGATGCTATAGCATCGGAGGGCGGTAATGTCACCATGGGGGCAGGCTTTGCAGCGTTGAGAATCTCTCGCCCCCATGTGCTCACCCACCTATCCACTCTCTCTTTAAAACTGCGCATGCGCTCCTCCTGTACAAAGATGGCGGCAGTCAGTGATTTATTTGGCTGATCCCAGCAGCGGCGTGTTCGCGACGGTGTTCCTCTTGTGGTACCGCGCAAGAGGCTGTGTACGGCGTATACAGTGTGTGTGTGTGTGTGGTGCATACGGAGTATACAGAGTGTGTGTTGTGCGTACGGCGTATACAGTGTGTGTGTGTGTGTGTGTGTGCGGTGCGTACGGCGTATACAGTGTGTGTGGTGCGTACAGAGTATACAGTCTGTGTGTGTGTGTGTGGTGCGTACAGCATATACAGATTGTGTGTGTGGTGCGTACGGCATATACAGCGTGTGTGTGGTGTGTACGGCGTATACAGTGTGTGTGGTGCTTACGGCATATACAGTGTGTGTGGTGCTTACGGCATATACAGTGTGTGTGTGGTTCGTATGGCATATACAGTGTGTGTGGTGAGTACGGCTTATACAGTGTGTGTGTGGTGCGTACGGCGTATACAATGTGTGTGTGTGGTGCATACGGCGTATACAGAGTGTGTGTGATGTGTACTGTGTATACAGTGTGTTTGTGTGTGTGTGTGTGGTGCGTACAGCGTATACAATGTGTGTGTGTGGTGCGTATGTACGGCGTATACAGTGTGTATGTGTGTGTGCGTGCGGTGCGTACAACGTATACAGTCATGGCCAAAAGTTTTGAGAATGACACAAATATTATATTTTCACATGATCTGCTGCCCTCTGGTTTTTATGTGTGTTTGACAGATGTTTTTATCACAGACAGAAATATAATAATTGCAAACATATGAGTAACAAAAGCTTATATTGACAGTTAGAATGAGTTAATGCAGCAAGTCAATATTTGCAGTGTTGACCCTTCTTCTTCAGGACCTCTGCAATTCTCCCTGGCATGCTCTCAATCAACTTCTGGACCAAATCCTGACTGATAGCAGTCCATTCTTGCACAATCAATGCTTTCATTTTGTCAGAATTTTTAGGTTTTTGTTTGTCCACCCGTCTCTTGATGATTGACCACAATTCTCAATGGATTAAGATCTGGAGAGTTTCCAGGCCATGGACCCAAAATCTCTATGTTTTGTTCCCTGAGTCATTTAGTTATCACCTTTGCTTTATGGCAAGGTGCTCCATCATGCTGGAAAAGGCATTGTTGATCGCCAAACTGCTCTTGGAGGGTTGGGAGAAGTTGCTCTTGGAGGACATTCTGGTACCATTCTTTATTCATGGCTGTGTTTTTAGGCAAGACTGTGAGAGAGCCGATTCCCTTGGCTGAGAAGCAACCCCACACATGAATGGTTTCAGGATGCTTAACAGTTGGCATGAGTCAAGACTGGTGGTAGCGCTCACCTTGTCTTCTCCGAATGAGGCGTTTTCCTGATGTCCCAAACAATCGAAAAGGGGATTCATCAGAGAAAATAACTTTACCCCAGTCCTCAGCAGTCCACTGCCTGTACCTTTTGCAGAATATCAGTCTGTCCATGATGTTTTTTCTGGAGAGAAGTGGCTTCTTTGCTGCCCTCCTTAAGACCAGATCTTGCTCCAAGAGTCTCCGCCTCACAGTGCGTGCAGATGCACTCACACCTGCCTGCTGCCATTCCTGAGCAAGCTCTGCACTGCTGGTAGCCCGATCCCGCAGCTGAAACAATTTTAAGAGACGGTCCCGGCGCTTGCTGGTCTTTCTTTGGCGCCCTGAAGCCTTTTTGGCAACAATGGAACCTCTCTCCTTGAAGTTCTTGATGATGCGATAGATTGTTGACTGAGGTGCAATCTTTCTAGCTGCGATACTCTTCCCTGTTAGGCCATTTTTGTGCATTGCAATGATGACTGCACGTGTTTCTTTAGAGATAACCATGGTTAACAGAAGAGAAACAATGTTGCCAAGCACCAGCCTCCTTTCAAAGTGTCCAGTGGTGTCATTCTTACTTAATCATGCCTGATTGATCTCCAGCCATGTCCTCATCAACACCCACACCTGTGTTAATGGAGCAATCACTGAAAAGAGGTTAGCTGGTCCTTTTAAGGCAGGGCTGCAATGATGTTGAAATGTGTTTTGGGGATAAAGTTCATTTTCTAGCCAAATATTGACTTTGCAAGTAATTGCTGTTAAGCTGATCACTCTTTATAACATTCTGGAGTATATGCAAATTGCCATTAGAAAAAGTGAAGCAGTAGACTTTGTAAAAATTAATATTTGTGTCATTCTCAAAACTTTTGGCCATGACTGTACAGTGTGTGTGTGTGTGTGTGGTGTGCGTACGGCGTATACAGTGTGTATGGTGTGTACGGCATATACAGTGTGTGTATGTGGTGCGTACGGAGTAATCTGTGTGTGTCGTGCATACGGCGTATACAATGTGTGTGCGTGATGTGTATGGCGTATACAGTGTGTGTGTGTGTGTGGTGCATACGGTGTGTACAGTGTCTGTGTGGTGCATACGGCATATACAGTGTGTGTATGGTGAGTACGGCATATAGTGTGTGTGTGGTGAGTACAGCATATACAGTGTGTGTGTATGTGTGGTGCGTACGGCGTATACAGTGTGTGTGTGTGTGTGTGGTGCATACGGCATATACATTGTGTGTTTGTGTGTGTGGTGCGTACGGCATATACAGTGTGTGTGTGTGTGTGTGTGTGTGTATGTGTGGTGCGACGATATTCCGCTGTTGGTACCGCGCAAGAGGCTGGTACCACCAGTAGTTTCCATATTGAGATACCCATCACTTGGGTGTTCCAATATGGCAGTCGGTGAACTTCCGCCACTTGGAATTCTGGGATCCGGACACATCTGGACGGAACAGGATGTGAAGACATTACAAGTAGTGTTGAGCGATACTGCCCGATATCCTAAAATATCGGATCGGATTGGATCGGCCCGATACTCAAAAAGTATTGGGTATTGCCGATCAGATACAGGAAACACAATGCAAGTCAATGGGACAGAAATATCGGAACTAAAAAAATCCCTTTCTTTCCTTGTAAACACTAGATATACACACATAGAATACATATATATATATATATATATATATATATACATGTCATTGTGACATATATATATATATATATATATACATATATTTATAGTTCATACACTTCTACATAGTAAAATAGCCCTGATTCAATTGCCGGCTTTTGTGAAAATACAGAAGCACCCGACATGAAATGACACATGGTTTATAGAGTTAACCATGTCTTTTCATGTAGTTTGATATCTGGTTTTCACAAACAATTACATGAGTGTATGTGTGCAAAATTTCACACCTGTGGGGGTTAATCAAAGGTGTAAATTCGTAAAAAAAACGGACTTTTTTTGCTACGAATTTACACCTTTAATTAACCCCTACATGTGTCAAATTTTGCACACATACACTCATGTAATTGTTAGTGAAAACAATATATCAAACAACATGAAATGACATGGTTAACTCTAAACCATGTGTCATTTCATGTTGGCTTCTGTATTTTCACAAAAGCCGGCAATTGAATTAGCGGCTATTATACTATGTAGAAGTGTATGAACTATAAATATATATATATATATATATATATGTGTCACAAATTCAATGACATGTATATATATATATATATATATATATATTATATATATATGAGGTGTAAAATTGTTGAAAAAAAATGCGTGGGCTCCCGCCCTATTTTCTCAATCAGACAGATAAAGCCAGCGAGTGGGGGCAGATAATAATAGCCCAGAGAGGGACCATTATTTTTGCCCCCCCCCCTGGCTACTAACATCTGCCCCAGACACCCCAGAAAAGGCAAATCTATAATTAGATTCGCCCTTTCTGGCACTTTGCCCGTCTATTCCCATTGCCCTTTAGCGGTGGCGAATGGGTTAATAAGGGGTTAAAGCCACCTTGCTATTGAAAGGTGAGTTTAAGCCAGGTTAATAATTGAGAGCTGTCAATTAGACAACTATCAATTATTAATCCTATTGTATGAAATAAAAATAAAACACACACACTTTAATTAAAAATCATTTTAATGAAATAAACACACAGTTTTTGACATATATTTATTTTACTGTCATTCCTTGCGAAGCCCTTGTTCACCTGTAATAAAAATAAAATAATAAAGCAACATTATTCTTACCTATCCGATGATCAGTCAGGTCCCCCGATGTAATCCTTCTGAAAGGGTTAATGTTTACTGCAGAGACTGCAGCTAATGCTGACAGTCTCACAGTAAACCCCCGAATTAATGAGCTCCTCTCCTGGCTGACAGGAGAGGAAGTGGTTAGCATAATTGATTGCTTTCCACTTTCACTTCAGGTCAGCCAGGGGACACCCACAGCATCAGTGACGTCAGAGGGAATCCCGGCTGACCTGAAGTGAACTGATTAACAAAAAATAGGGGATCCCCTCTAAAAAAAAAATGGCGTGGGGCTCCCCCTATTTTTGTTAACCAGCCTGATAAAGCAGACTACTGAGGCCTGGTTTTTCAGGCTGTTAAGGAGCCAATATCCATGGACCTTGCAAGCCTGATAATACCAGGCCACAGCAGTCTGCTTATCTTGGCTGGTTAACAAAAATAGGGGATCCCTTCGAAAAAAAAATGGCTTGGGGTCCCCCTATTTTTGTTAACCAGCCAGATGAAGCAGACTGCTGAGGCCTGGTTTTTCAGGCTGGTAAGGATCCAATATCCATGGACCTTGCAAGCCTGATAATACCAGGCCACAGCAGTCTGCTTAGCTTGGCTGGTTAACAAAAATAGGGGATCTCCTCGAAAAAAAATGGTGTGGGGATCCCCCTATTTTTGTTAACCAGCCAAGTAAAATGCAGACTGCTGCGGCCTGGTAATAAAAGACTGTCAAGGCCCATGGATTTTGACCCTCAACAGCCTAAAAATACCAGGCTGCAGCAGCCCCACAAATGGCGCATCCAAAGATGCGCCAATTGTGGCACTTTACCCGGCTCTTCCCACTTGCCCTGTAGCGGTGGCAAGCGGGGTAATAAGGGGTTAATGTCACCTTTGATTGATCGGTGACAATAAGCCCGGTTAATAATGGAGAGGCGTCAATAAGACACCGATCCATTATTAATCATAGTTTGTAAATTTAAAAAAAGAAACACAGCAAGAAAAAAGTATTTTAATGAAATAAAATACCACACAGTTTTCATTAATTTTATTACACTCTCATTCCTGCAACGCCATCGATCTCCTGTAAAAAAACAAAAATAATAAACCAACACAAATACTTCCTGTCTGACGCAGTCCAAAATCACGAGTGTCCCACGACGAGTCCAGCTTTGCTACATGTGGATGACAGGCTGAGCCTGACATCCACATAGAGCAGAGCTGCTTACCTGAGCTGCGTCCCCGGCGGTGACATAATCCGGACTGGTTTACGGCCAGCTGTCGCGAGAGTACAGCTGGCCGAGATTACCCAGTACCCGGCAGTCACTGCAGTTATCGCGAGATTCTGCATGTGACCGCCAGGGACAGGGTAATGGCGGCCATCCAGGAGGACGTGACCGCCGGGGAAGGGGATCTTCTGCCAGGTAAGTGCGGACTCTGCTGAGTCCTGACACCTGACTGACCCGACCGACACTGACAGTGACAGTTTCGGGGAGTTCCTGTGTCACGTACTTCGTTCTGTGACACAGGAACTCCCATAGACTTGGTCGGAAAACTCTGATTCCGGTATCCGATATGACAAAAATATTGGAACTCAGAATCGGAATTCCGATACAGCAAATATCGGCCGATACCTAATATTTGCAGTATCGGAATGCTCAACACTAATTACAAGGTAAGTATATATTAGATATTACATTTTAAAATGGACAGATGCAAATGTGGCGCCCCTGAGGGTTCAGTCGACACAGAGGTGTTGCATCTCACCCAGAGGTGTGACACCTGACTCTCAGGTAAGAAGGAAGCACCCCTAGGACTCCACACCTGCATCCCACACACACCATGCCAGCTGAGCATACAGACGGACCCTTAGGGAGGATGGTCTGACTCAGTCTGAATAGCAAAGGGTGTAGACATGGGTGGGTGGAGCTAGCTGCAGCACTTAGGCTGCTAGATAGAATAGAGAACAGCCAGTCACTGACTGTAGCTTCACACGAGTACATCTCTGGAAGCAACTGCTGAAGTTATCGAAAGGGTCCGAACAGGCACGGAGGTTGGTTCATCCATCCGTGGCCCCCATCCTGAAGAATGAAGGACCAAGCCATCAGGGTTCGGCCCCTAGACTAGCGGGAAAGCTTCAAGCTCTGTTAGTAAGCCGACGGCGGTGGTCACTTTATGGGCCATTGCCATCAACCACCAGCATCTCTACCGGGAGGCAGCATTACGGGGTCAAGTACGTGCAGACATAGAATTGATTTGTTTACCGGAAGGGCTCACAGCGGAGGCAGCACTGGAGGAACTGGCCCGGCACCGGGAGGAGGTGGAAAGAATGGAACGGAGCTGGCGTGCCCTGAAGCTGCGGCTGGAAGCACCGCTAGCACCAACCCGGCCGCTCCGCCGACCCGCTACACCAGCACCGGAAGCCACGTACCTCTCCTGTACGGATACCGGCACCATCGTGGAGATACCCGGCCCCGCGGAAGGAACTCCGGCAGACCTGATGCCCACGCCGCCAGCAAGCGAACCCGAGGAGGCCCCAGAGCTACCGGCGAAGGACAAGGTCCTGTACCGGAAGCAGCGGAGGGAGCCGATCGCACCACCACCCGCAGTACCAGTCCCGGCACCCGTTCGGAGGCAGCCGGAAAAGGAGGTTCCTCGCAGAGGAAGAATACAACCGGCGCCGAGAGTAGGAGTGGAGGCGCCAGGAGCGAGAGGACCAGCAACATCGCCAGGAGCAGCAAGAGAAGGATCTGGCGGACAAAAACAAGACACGGCAAGACCGAGGTACTGTAAGGGAGCCGCAGCGAAAGGGGGCCGTGCGTGACTTTAAACTAAATGGGGGCTGGAGGTTCATACAGGAGCCCGGCCTCTACGTGGAGGTCTTCATAAATCTCCGCGATGTAGAGGCCTACCTGCCCGAGGGACACCCGGATAGGGACCTGTACCTGGGGGACTTGGTTACCTACACCCAATATTGGGGTTTAAAGGGCTGGTATGCCCTAAATGTTACCAGGTGCTGCCCCCCCTCCGCCGAGCGCGGGGTCACAACCAAAGTCAACCCAGGGCAGGCCCCCCAGCTGCCCCTATCTCCCGCTCGGCCCAGGACTCGGCCTCCCCGCCAGTATCAGCCTCTACTACCGCCATGATTCAGGTCTCCGGTCCCACCGCCTCACACGTTAGGCCCCTGGGGACCAGGATGACCAGGGATGTATGCATCCAAACCCGGGGTAAGACCCGGGACACTGCATCCCAGACCCAGATTGAGGGTCATGACTTGGTGGTCAGGATGACCCGGCAGCACCGAGTCCTGGTAAAGCTAAATAAAGATCTATTATTTAACAAAAAAAAAGAATTCTGATGTCATTTCTTTGTCCAACCTCTTATTTTGCATACTCCGTTGAAGAATACTGTTTACACACACAGGTAGATAGATAGATAGATAGATAGATAGATAGATAGATAGATAGATAGATAGATAGATAGATAGATAGATAGATAGATAGATCTATAGATAGATATATCTGTAAATATATCCATCGATCTATCTATGTACAGTCATGGCCAAAAGTTTTGAGAATGACACAAATATTAATTTTTACAAAGTCTACTGCTTCACTTTTTCTAATGGCAATTTGCATATACTCCAGAATGTTATAAAGAGTGATCAGCTTAACAGCAATTACTTGCAAAGTCAATATTTGGCTAGAAAATGAACTTTATCCCCCAAAACACATTTCAACATCATTGCAGCCCTGCCTTAAAAGGACCTGCTAAACTCTTTTCAGTGATTGCTCCATTAACACAGGTGTGGGTGTTGATGGGGACATGGCTGGAGATCAATCTGTCATGATTAAGTAAGAATGACACCACTGGACACTTTAAAAGGAGGCTGGTGCTTGGCATCATTGTTTCTCTTCTGTTAACCATGGTTATCTCTAAAGAAACACGTGCAGTCATCATTGCAATGCACAAAAATGGCCTAACAGGGAAGAGTATCGCATCTAGAAAGATTGCACCTCAGTCAACAATCTATCGCATCATCAAGAACTTCAAGGAGAGAGGTTCCATTGTTGCCAAAAAGGCTTCAGGGCACCCAAGAAAGACCAGCAAGCGCCAGGATCGTCTCTTAAAAGTGTTTCAGCTGTGGGATCGGGCTACCAGCAGTGCAGAGCTTGCTCAGGAATGGCAGCAGGCAGGTGTGAGTGCATCTGCACGCACTGTGAGGCGGAGACTCTTGGAGCAAGGCCTGGTCTCAAGGAGGGCAGCAAAGAAGCCACTTCTCTCCAGAAAAAACATCATGGACAGACTGATATTCTGCAAAAAGGTACAGGCAGTGGACTGCTGAGGACTGGGGTAAAGTTATTTTATCTGATGAATCCCCTTTTCGATTGTTTGGGACATCAGGAAAACGCCTCATTCGGAGAAGGCAAGGTGAGCGCTACCACCAGTCTTGTCTCATGCCAACTGTTAAAGGGAATCTGTCACCCTAAATTGGCGGGATATTTAAATGAAGGCAGTCAGGTCAGATGGGCGGTGTTTTAGGTACTTGCCTTAACATGTTGTTCGCCGCTGTCTCCATTATTTCTGGGAATTGTAGTCGTTGCCCTCCATATAACGCGCCTGCGCATTGCAATCTGTGGGAAAAGCATACTGCGCGTGCGCAATTCAAGATTGCAATGCGCAGGTGCGTTATATGGAGGGCAACGACTACAATTCCCAGAAATAATGGAGACAGCGGCGAACAACATGTTAAGGCAAGTACCCAAAACACCGCCCATCTGACCTGACTGCCATCATTTAAATATCCCGCCAATTTAGGGTGACAGATTCCCTTTAAGCATCCTGAAACCATTCATGTGTGGGGTTGCTTCACAGCCAAGTGAATCGGCTCTCTCACAGTCTTGCCTAAAAACACAGCCATGAATAAAGAATGGTACCAGAATGTCCTCCAAGAGCAACTTCTCCCAACCTCCAAGAGCAGTTTGGCGATCAACAATGCCTTTTCCAGCATGATGGAGCACCTTGCCATAAAGCAAAGGTGATAACTAAATGGCTCAGGGAACAAAACTTAGAGATTTTGGGTCCATGGCCTGGAAACTCCCCAGATCTTAATCCCATTGAGAACTTGTGGTCAATCATCAAGAGACGGGTGGACAAACAAAAACCTAAAAATTCTGACAAAATGAAAGCATTGATTGTGCAAGAATGGACTGCTATCAGTCAGGATTTGGTCCAGAAGTTGATTGAGAGCATGCCAGGGAGAATTGCAGAGGTCCTGAAGAAGAAGGGTCAACACTGCAAATATTGACTTGCTGCATTAACTCATTCTAACTGTCAATATAAGCTTTTGTTACTCATATGTTTGCAATTATTATATTTCTGTCTGTGATAAAAACATCTGTCAAACACACATAAAAACCAGAGGGCAGCAGATCATGTGAAAATATAATATTTGTGTCATTCTCAAAACTTTTGGCCATGACTGTATCTATAGATATATCTATCTATCCATCTATAGATCCATCTATCCATCCATCTATAGATCTATCTATTCATCTATAGATATATCTATCTAAGGATAGATATATCTATAGATAGATAGATGGATAGATAGATCTATAGATAGATGGATAGATATATCTATAGATAGACAAAAAATTCACTGCAGCACATGTGCATGAATCTAGGCCATGTGAAAACACAGAAAAACATTAAAACCCTCGATTTAAACAAATTTCTCAACATTTTTCAAAAATTTAAAAAAAAAAAAAATTTTTTTACTTACAGTAATAGATGAAAATGAAGGTTCTTAGCGCATAAATTGGCCAATTCATGTATGCCCATCAACCATGGCAAGGTGACCTCCCTCTGATGGGTCCCTGCTCTACACTACAAGCCACTTCTCGGTCACCAACCTATAACTTTGGACAAACATGTCACTACTGGGCTAAGCCTACAATTTATGGGCTGGTAGAGCTGATTGTGGCACCTGGAAGGCCAATGGGAGGAGTGCAGATCAGCCTGGAGGCAGCCAGCATCCAGATATTTAAACAAGCAAAGAAAAACCGATCAGCACCTCCTAGTGTGAACACGTGCAAGCTGTGAGGACTTCACAATATAGACAAAAATTCACTGCAGCACATGTGCATAAATCTAGGCCATGTGAAAACACAGAAAAACATTAAAACCCTCGATTTAAACAAATTTCTCAAAATTTAAAAAAAAAAAAATTTTTAATTTTTTTTTACAAATTTAAAATTTGAAGTTGCAGTTGGTGGTCAGACATCTTGAGAAGAGGAAGCCATTTTGTAGGTGAAGGAATTCCCTATTTCTCCCTGCTGGCTTTGCTTAAAAAGGGGACAGACACAATAAGGGGAGATAATAGTCTTCATATGAGTGAGACTACCATTGTACCTCTAGGAGGAAGAATTACCAGTCAGGGCAGAAACAGAGCACTGTGCTCTAGAATAAATATTCAGACTTAATAAAACCAGAGGTTACTAAGATCTGCCTGTCTGCAGGTACACAGCAATCATCAACTGTGAGTGTAATCCTGTACAGTCATGGCCAAAAGTTTTGAGAATCACACAAATATTAATTTTTACAAAGTCTACTGCTTCACTTTTTCTAATGGCAATTTGCATATACTCCAGAATGTTATAAAGAGTGATCAGCTTAACAGCAATTACTTGCAAAGTCAATATTTGGCTAGAAAATGAACTTTATCCCCCAAGAACACATTTCAACATCATTGCAACCCTGCTTAAAAGGACCAGCTAACCTCTTTTCAGTGATTACTCCATTAACACAGGTGTGGGTGTTGATAAGGACATGGCTGGAGATCAATCTGTCATGATTAAGTAAGAATGACACCACTGGACACTTTAAAAGGAGGCTGGTGCTTGGCATCATTGTTTCTCTTCTGTTAACCATGGTTATCTCTAAAGAAACACGTGCAGTCATCATTGCAATGCACAAAAATGGCCTAACAGGGAAGAGTATCGCATCTAGAAAGATTGCACCTCAGTCAACAATCTATTGCATCATCAAGAACTTCAAGGAGAAAGGTTCCATTGTTGCCAAAAAGGCTCCAGGACGCCCAAGAAAGACCAGCAAGCGCCAGGATCGTCTCTTAAAAGTGTTCCAGCTGCGGGATCGGGCTACCAGCAGTGCAGAGCTTTTTCAGGAATGGCAGCAGGCAGGCGTGAGTGCATCTGCACGCACTGTGAGGCGGAGACTCTTGGAGCAAGGCCTGGTCTCAAGGAGGGCAGCAAAGAAGCCACTTCTCTCCAGAAAAAACATCATGGACAGACTGATATTCTGCAAAAGGTACAGGCAGTGGACTGCTGAGGACTGGGGTAAAGTTACTTTCTCTGATGAATCCCCTTTTCGATTGTTTGGGACATCAGGAAAACGCCTCATTCGGAGAAGACAAGGTGAGCGCTACCACCAGTCTTGTCTCATGCCAACTGTTAAGCATCCTGAAACAATTCATGTGTGGGGTTGCTTCTCAGCCAAGGGAATCGGCTCTCTCACAGTCTTGCCTAAAAACACAGCCATGAATAAAGAATGGTACCAGAATGTCCTCCAAGAGCAACTTCTCCCAACCCTCCAAGAGCAGTTTGGCGATCAACAATGCCTTTTCCAGCATGATGGAGCACCTTGCCATAAAGCAAAGGTGATAACTAAATGGCTCAGGGAACAAAACATAGAGATTTTGGGTCCATGGCCTGGAAACTCCCCAGATCTTAATCCCATTGAGAACTTGTGGTCAATCATCAAGAGACGGGTGGACAAACAAAAACCTAAAAATTCTGACAAAATGAAAGCATTGATTTTGCAAGAATGGACTGCTATCAGTCAGGATTTGGTCCAGAAGTTGATTGAGAGCATGCCAGGGAGAATTGCAGAGGTCCTGAAGAAGAAGGGTCAACACTGCAAATATTGACTTGCTGCATTAACTCATTCTAACTGTCAATATAAGCTTTTGTTACTCATATGTTTGCAATTATTATATTTCTGTCTGTGATAAAACATCTGTCAAACACACATAAAAACCAGAGGGCAGCAGATCATGTGAAAATATAATATTTGTGTCATTCTCAAAACTTTTGGCCATGACTGTACCTCAGTTTCCTGCTGTTTGTAAATAATAATTTGCCCCATGACCTTCAGTAAAAAGACTTCTGTTTTAAATCCTTATGGCTGCTTCATGACGGGCTCAAATGCACCAACTACTACCACCATCATCATCTTCTGCCTAGAGGCAGTTACTGTGCAAACATTGTATTGTGGAGTTTCCTCTGTGTGTGTGCAATTTGAGAAGGAAAGACTATTCTGGCAGAAAGCTTGGCCACCACAAGATACATCATACCCTGTCAGGAGTACAACCCTCAGCCATACACCACATGAGAACGCTACAAGAATGTGGTGTCACGAACAGGATGAATCCTCTGTGCCTTATATTTATTGAAGACTGAGTAAATAAATATTGCTGATATTGAGGTAAGTTGAAGAGAATTAAGGCACTGTCACACTTAAGGTACTGCCACACTAAGCAATCCCGCTAGCGATCTCGTTAGCGTTGCATACTAATGAGATCGCTAGCGGGATTGTTTCTATATCGCTAAATGCTACCGCATTTAGCGATATAGTTAACGACGCTATCGCCGTTAGCGATCTTCTTAACGACTTTAGCGGTACAAAAGTACCGCTAAATCGCTAAGAAAAGGTGCCACACAGCGATAAGATACTTACCCAGCGGGAGCGCCAGCGATGAAATAGGGTCCGGAGCGATTCCAGCGACGAGCGAGATCACAGCAGGAAGCTCGTCGCTGGAAGCTGCCGCACTGAACAATATCGCTAACGGGATCGCTAAATAGTGACGTTTTTTAGCGATCCCGTTAGCGATATTGTTTAGTGTGGCATACCCTTTAGCGATCGCACTAGCGATCACGACAACGACACGACCTGGCAAGATCGCTAGTGAGATCGCTATGTGGTCGCTAGTTAGCTTCCAAACACATCTCATCAGCGATCTGTATAACGACCTCTGCGGTCGTTGGGAAAACCTAGTCCCACCTGCGACGCTGGTGAAGTCGTTCATAAAGGGTGTCACACTCAGCGATTCAGGCTTACCAGCGGGACACCAACGACCAAAAAACGGCTCAGAACGTTCATGAGCGATCAGCGACATCTCAGCAGGGGCCACATCGCTGCTACATGTCACACACAGCTAAGTCGCTAACGAGATCGCTACTTCGTCATAAAATCGGCGACGCAGTAGCGATCTCGCTTAATGTGACAGTACCTTTACCTCAGAAAGTGTCAGTCTTTACTGCTGTAAAGAATTTGTACTACACCACAGCTGTTGATAGGCTGTACACATCCCATTGGCTGCTTTATTGAGAACTGTGATCTGAGTTGACTGAAATACCCTGTGATTTAAACTGTGCTTTTCTTAGTTGTTGCGCAGACATCTTATATATAAAGTCGATGCCCTGCAAGTATAAGCAACTGAAGTTGAAATTTTCTCCGCTGTACTTCAAAAAAGAGGGGAGAGACATACAGCCGCCGGAAAGGAAAGAGGAATTACTGCATTATACATACAGTGTTATAAACATGTCTTCAGAAGGGGAGAGTGAAGTGACTAGCCCATCCACTCTAATGGCTCAAGCAATGCCATTAACAATGCAGGCAATGTTCAGACTGTGCCCCGTGAGCCCTGCACAAAAAATGGAGATATTGATTGATCAGCTAGGGGGTGCTGCACTATAGGAAGTTAAGTCTTGGCCTCCCAGTATAAAGAGCACTCCTGAACAGATACTAGACAGGTTAGGAGTTATATTTGAAACCAAAACCCTGTCAGAGTTAAAGATGAGATTCTTCAGGAAAAGGCAACAGTCCCATGAATCTTTAAGAGATTTTGCCCTTGGCTTACAAGAAGACAGGTATGCCCTTAACCAAGCTGATCCCGAACAACTTATTGAAGGAGTAATGTCTGATACTGCCAGGTTACAATTGAGAATGCAGGCACTACAACACCCTGATAGTAATTTTTTGGAATTTTAAAGAATCTGCCATAAAAATACTGAGTCCAAGGAATAAAGGGTTGTATGATCAAGAAAGTGCTGTGTTTGCCCCTGCCAAACCTGTTATTGTTCAGTGTGCTCCCCAACAGGTAGAAGGCTATACTGAAGAGATACGTAATCAAATTGCAGAATTAACTAAAAGTCTTGCACTCCTATGCAAAGAAGTGAAGGCGTTGAAGCATCCAGCCCCCAGTCAAGAAAATCGTCCTCTTTTTATGCAGAATGTGCCACCCTGCAGTCCTAGAGACAACTACTACCGGACAGGTAAGAAACCTACCGACAGATTTGATTCCTTAGGTCGACCGATTTGCCACAGATGCAACCGTAGTGGTCACATAGAAAGGGAATGTCAGTCTTTAAACTGTAATTTCCTGAGGCGAAGGACCGACCCTCAGAAGAACAATGCCTAGGTCCAGATGACCCTGACTGTGGCCTGAAATATGACGACTATCGCCCCATCATTCAGATCACAATAGATGGTATCCCTTTCCCAGCACTACTAGACACTGTATCACAAGTCACCACAATACAGCTATCACAATATAAAATGTTACTGGAAAACAGACCAACTAGCAAAAATTACTTCGGCTAACCTCAACATTATTGCTAGTAACAGACAACCTATTCCTCAAGTGGGCTACTGGACAGCTACTTTTAAAATTGGCAGAACTGAACTACCTGAACAAGGCCTTATTGTAGTCGATACGGGAGAACACGAATTCCCCTCTGTAGTTTTAGGGATGAATGTACTACAAAATAGTTTTGACAAACTGATTGAAGGCATGACTTGCGCTCTTAGTGCTGCATCCCCCAAGAAGAGGAGAACTTCAGAAATTCACTAATTCTAGAGGCGAGGTCGTCCCTGCCAGGATAATGGACTCCAGGCCTGTAATCCTGAAATCGCGTGTGGTGCAAAACCAAGATGGGTCTAAAGGGTCAGGACTATGTAGTTGTAGTTGAACCAAATAAACACAAAGATGATACAGTCATTATAGCTGCAAGAAGTTTGGCTACTGTAACTCACAGTCAAGTACCCGTACGTCTCATAAATTGCCGTGACCAAATTGTGACCCTGCATAAATATACCATGGTAGCAAAACAAAGTAGACTCAATTTTCAGGATATCCTTCAAGAATTCCAATGCTCTATCAAAGTGAAACCTTCCCCAAGTGCAGAAGCTGAAAAGGAGTGGTGGCACGAACTCGACATAGGCACTGAAGAGACCCCCCTTGAGCAAAAAGATGGAGTACTTAGAGTTGCCAACAAATATCAGCATATATTCAGCAAGTTTGCCTTTGACTTCGGGAGATTCCATATAATTGAGCACCCCATTCCCACTAGTTCCCATCCTCCAATCAAATAAAAGTACAGACTTATACCTCCATCCATGTACCAGACAATAAAGAAGATGATTCAAGAAATGAAGGATGCTGATGTGATTAAGGACGGTCGCAGTCCTTGGGCCGCACCAATTGTTCTTGTCAAAAAGAAGGATGGGAGTATTCGATTTTGTGTTGATTATTGCAAACTTAACAACATTACCCACAAAAATGCATACCCCCTGCCTAGAATAGAAGAATCATTGACTGCCTTGAAATCAGCAGCCTACTTCTTCACCCTAGATCTCAACAGCGGATACTGGCAAGTACCAATGGCCCCAGAAGAACAAACAAAGACCGCATTCACTACCCCTATGGGTTTGTTTTGAATTTAACTGCATGCCCTTCGGCCTGTGCAATGTTCCTGAAACCTTCCAGAGACTCATGGAATGCTGCTTGGGTCACAAGAATTTTGAAAATGTGCTACTATATTTAGATGATGTAATCATCTATTCCAAAACCTACAAGGAACATCTCCAGCATCTTGCTGAGGTTTTAGAAGTTCTAGCCAAGCATGGCCTGAAAGTCAAACTGTCCAAGTGCCATCTTCTGAAGTCCAAGGTCCAATATCTAGGGCATGTAGATAGTGCAGAAGGAGTTATTCCAGATCCTGAGAAGATTGCTGTGGTAAAAGACTGGCCTATCCCAACTACCATTAAAAAAGTTCACGGATTCATCGGATTTGCTAGCTACTACAGAAGATTCATCGAAAACTTCACTCGGATTGCTTCCCCCTTACAAGACCTCCTAAAAGGACAACTGTGCCGGAAGACATACAACAGCCCCTCTATTCAATGGACTCCAGAGCTACAGTAGAACAGTCCTTCCAAGAACTTAAGATGAAGTTAACTGAAGCCCCAATCCTTGCCTACCCGGACTACAATATCCCCTTCCACCTGTATACACATGCCAGGTATCTGGGACTAGGTGCAGTGCTAGCTCAGGTCCAAGATGGCAAAGAAAAAGTTATAGCTTATGCCAGCAGATCCCTCTGGCCAACCGAGAAAAATGATCAGAACTACAGTTTGTTTAGTTGGAATTCCTTGCATTAGTGTGGGCCGTCACTGAAAAATTAAAGTATTACTTGGCTGCAACCCCCTTCATCGCTTTCACTGACAATAACCCATTGTCCCAGTTACAGACTGCTTAAATTGGAGTCCTTGAACAGAGATGGGCTTCTCGCTTGGCTAACTACCAATTTAACCTGAAGTAGTGAGCAGGCCGATCAAATGCTGATGCCCTGTCTAGGTTGCCCGCCACTGAAACACCCCGTTATGACAAAGACGAGTGGGAAGAAGTAGAAATGCCTACCTTCTATTCCTATGTTGCCAAACAGAATGTGCGGTGAGTCAAAAGGAACCCAGTTTCCGAACCTAGCCTCAAATCCACAGTGAGTCATGATTGGGTTGAAATCCAGAAGGAGAGCAGAACCTTCAGAACCCTACGGAAGTTGCTAGAATCTAGACCCTCAAAACTGTCCATGGGCTACAAACAATCTGATCCAGAACTCTGTCGATTATGGTGACAGAGAAAACATCTCCAGTTCCACAAAGTGCTTGTTCGACACTCCGTGAACCCCCACACTCACGAGAGAGTGTTTCAAGTAGTCGTGCCCAGACAAGATGCCAGCCTCATCCTAGAGGCCTATCACAACCAATCAGGACAATTTGGCTGCCAAAAGGCTAAGATGACCATCCGAGAACGCTTCTATTGGATAGGAATGCGCCAAGACAATGATAAATGGTGCAGAGAATATGTTTCATGTACTCTAAATAGCCGCATCCCATTGAAACTCACCATCCTCTGGAGCTCGTTCCCCTTGACCATGTGAAATTGCAACCCAGTCGTACTGGATACCTCTATGCTCTGACCATTATCAATCACTACACTAAATTCGTCGTTGCTGTGCCTGTCAGAGATCAGACTGCCCGGACCACTGCCACAGTATTTTGGAAACATTTTGTAAGGCCTTATGGATACCTCGAGCAGATCCTGACAGATTAACATCCCGCATTTGAGTCAGATTTATTCCAAGAACTATGTGCACTTGTAGGAAAATGGACCGGGCCGGTGGTACCTCTTTCGCGTTGGTTCCGGAACTATCAGGGCTGTCACTACTGTTGCCGACGGAGAGCTTTCTGACCCAGACAGACCTTTGCACTCGACTGTAGGGGGTCGGTCTGAGATAAAAGGGACGGCGCACGGGAAAGAGGGAGACTTGGCGGGAAGGCAGAGTGCATAGCAGGAGAAGGTTGATTCACTCTCTGTGGAGCGGCTCAATAGCACCGGCCCATGCTGCAAATCCCCAGCCTATGCGCATGTTGACTATGCGCCACGAGTATCTGTATGCCCACTCAACCCTGTCACTGAGATTTCATCCCACACCGTTCCGCTGACTGCTGCGAGCGCACGGCCTAGTTCTGACCAGGTGAACCATACAGAGCTGTGCAGTTTCCCCCCGCCTCCTCCATTGAACTGAGTTACCCTCCAGCGGGACCACAGACTACTCCATGTCACGCACACCACTCCGGGAACGCCGGACCTCATCTAGAAGAGCCAGGATACGCCACTTCCGTCAGGAGACAGTACCTCAACTTTCTTCAGGATAAGGCCAAAGTCTTCATGCGTCACTTGCGGCGCCACCACGGGATTTCAAGCTACCGCTGCCCGGAAACCATCAGACTGATTAGTTTACCTGTTTCATAGACATTAATTGTTACCCAGTTTCAACATTCAGTTTTACTCCCCTCCTTACTCATTCTCTCCCTGCATGGAGTATCCCCTGTAATAAACCATTTATCTCTTGCTCTGTCTCCTGCTAGTCACTGCATCCCGCATACCTGCTATTTTACACACTCTATGGCTGCAAGAAACTTCGCACAACTACATACCATCCCCAATGCAATAGACTATGTGAAAGGATGAATAAAACTTTGATTGACATGTTAAAAAATGTTCCAGCCAAAGACAGACAAGAATGGCCTGAGTTGCTCCAAGAGTTAACTTACCTGTATAACAACACCACCCACTGCTCCACCAGTTACACTCCATATTACCTGATGTTTGGCCATCCAGGGAAACTGCCTGAAGACTTTCATCTAAATGTTCAAGTGGAAGATCACTCTAAGGGTATGATTCCACGGGACGTAATGGCAGCGCTTTGGACGCAGCGGACACCCGCTTCGTCCAAAGCACAGCCAGCTTTTGTACACACAGCGTACAAAATAGACATGCTGCGGTCTATAAAGATATGCTGCGGTCTATAAAGACGCGCCGCATGTGCATATATGCAGGTTTGCCACCTGCGTCTTTGAACGCATAGTGGATATTGGATTTCACAAATCACAAAACTGTCTGTGACCACTCCTGGCACTTAGTGCCGGGTGTCAGCTGTGAGAATCAGCTGACACCCGGCCGCGATCAGCCACGCTCCCCCCGTGAGCGTGGCTGATCGCGTATGACGTACTGTTCCGTCCTTGGGAATTAAGTCCCAGGTCAAATGGACGGAATAATTCATCAGATGGCAGAAAGGTGTTAAAAAGGGGACTGACACAATAAGGGGAGATAATAGTCTTCATATGAGGAAGACTACCATTGTGTTAGGGGTCGAGTTCCCGCTCCTGCACAAGGGAATCTCGAGCTATCCCCGCTGCGGTCTCCCATCCATCTCCGGCCGCAGTGGAACCTGCTCAGCAGAGACGTCGGTCCCAGCGTCTCGCTCAGTCTAGTGCTGTGCAGAGGATGACTGCTGCCACTCCAGGTCCTGCCATTGTAACTAGTGCAGGTCAGCGGCAAGCAGACTCAGTTGGGACTAAGTCCTGTGCTTTCCCTTCTGAGCATGACCAGGGTAAGATCTCTCATAGGAGATCAGGGGTCACATGCTCAGCTACTGCAGAGACTCCCATTGGTTCTCCTGGACGGTCTTGAATCTGCTTGAGTTCTGGGGCAGGCTTCCATTGGTTCTTCCAGGAAGGTCTTGCAGTTGCTGCTGCTATAAAAGGGTTGCACAGCCGCACGGCCATGCGCTAGTGTCAATTGTGTTATGTGCTTTGCGCCAGTGTGATCATGCATGCATGTGGATAGGGCTCGGCTGAAATAAGCCCCTAGAATACCGGCACCTCTGGTGAGGAGATTTGTGTGCACGTGGTTAGGGCTTGGCTGAAATAAGCCCCTAGAATACCGGCTTCTCCGGTGAGGAGATTGCTTGATTGTTTTTCTGACTGCATGATCACGGACTGCTATCCGCACAGCAGTTATCTGTGTGTCCCTGTGGGGTTAACAGGACACAGTACCTATCTCAGCGACTCTGTGGTGTAGCAGAGTTCGCTTATACTGCCTTATAGTGCCACACTATTTATATTTCCGACTCTGTGAAGTAACAGAGTTCGCCTATACCGCCATCTTACTAGTAGCAGGCTCTGCCTGCAAGGTGGACCCCGGGCTGCGAACGCACCCTTTATTTATATCTATTTTGGTGCGTTCCGCAGATCCTAACACCATTGTACCTCTAGGAGGAAGAATTACCTCAGGGCAGAAACAGAGCACCGTGCTGAAGAAGAAATATTCAGACTTAATAAAACCAGAGGTTACTAAGATCTGCCTGTCTGTAGGTACACATCAATCATCAACCGTGAGTGTAATCCTGTACCTCAGTTTCCTGCTGTTTGTAAATAATAATTTGCCCCATGACCTTCAGTAAAAAGACTTCTGTTTTAAATCCTTATGGCTGCTTCATGTCTGGGGCTCAAATGCACCAACTACTACCACCATCATCATCATCTTCTGCCTAGAGGCAGTTTCTGTGCAAACATTGTATTGTGGAGTTTCCTCTGTGTGTGCGTAATTTGAGAAGGAAAGACTCTTCTCTTGACAGAAAACTTGTCCACCAGAAGATACATCATACCCTGTCAGGAGTACAACCCTCAGCCATACACCACATGAGAACACCACACATGCAAGATGACACAGGAATCACACAGATTTGGAAGAATTTTCCAAGAAAGAATGGATGAAAATCCCTAAAACAAAAACTGAAAGACTCTTGTCTGGCTACAAATACTTTCAAAAGGAAGTGCTACTAAGTACTAACCATGCAGGGTGCCCAAATTTTTGCATCGGCCCATTTTCTTTTTTGTCCTTTTTAAAATTTAAAAGATGAAAAAATATATTTTGTTTTGCCTAAAATACAAAGGAAATGTGTCATCTTTAACTTTAGGTCTTTTAGAGATCATTTCATCGTCAACTTGTTTAACTGTTCACAATAATAGTAATTTTGACCAGGGATGCCCAAACTTTTACATGCCACTGTATTGTGTCCATAATGGCTGGAGACAGAGGAAACAGTTCAATCTGATCCTTGTGCCTACGCTCTGCCTCCTCAGGAAACAACAAAACAATACTAGCAAAAGACTCTTAAGCCCGCCGATACACCTTTTAACGGCAGCAGTTAAGGGTACTTATGCCTCAGCACCGCTTTGTAACGGCACTGAGTAATAAGTGTATAGCGCCCCCCAGAGTCTGAATTTCTGTGGGGTTTCAGCTACCAAGGGTAGCTGAGACCCCAGAGAACATGATTCGGGTTGGTTTTTACTGACCCCAGTGTTGTGGTCGCCATTAATAATGGAATAAAGGCAACCGCAAAAAAAAAGTCAGATTTCCCATTTAATTTCTCTCTCTGCTGTAAGCGCACATCAGAGGAGAGATAAATGGGGTCCCTCGATCCTCCCCCGGTTCCTTCGATGTCCCTGCATTCCTCCTTGAAGTCCCCCTGCTGCCAGGATCTTCTTCTGTGAAGAAAATGGCGGGCGTATGCGCAGTGCGCCCAACAAGATATGCCGGCCAGCACCCGGCAATAGGAAATTTTTCCTATTGGTTCATTTTGATCACAGTGATAGACCCTATCACAGTGATCAAAATAAAAAAAATAGTAAATCAAACCCCCCTTTATCACCCCCTTAGGTAAAAATAATAAAATTAAATATGTATTTATTTCCATTTTTCCATTAGGGTTAGAGTTGGGCTAAAGTTAGGTTTGGGCTAAAGTTAGGGTTGGGGCTAGGGTTAGGGTTGGGCTAAAGTTAGGGTTGGGGCTAGGGTTAGGGTTTGGGCTAAAGTTAGGGTTGGGATTACGGTTAGGGTTGGGATTATGGTTGGAATTACGGTTAGGGTTGGGATTAGGGTTCGGGGTGTGTTAGAGTTAGGTTTTTGGTTAGGGTTGGGATTAGGGTTAGGGGTGTGTTGGGGTTAGGGTTAGAGTTAGAATTGGGGAGTTCCATTGTTTAGGTACATCAGGGGTCTCCAAACGCAACATGGGGCCACCATTGATTCCAGCCAATTTTGTGTTCAAAAAGTCAAAGGGTGCTCCCTCACTTCTGTGCCCTGCCATGTGCCTAAACAGTGGCTTTCCCCCACATTCTGGGTATTCGCGTACTCAGGAGAAATTGCACATTAAATTTTTTGGTCCATTTTCTCCTGAAACCCTTGTGAAAATTACAAAAAATTGGTTGCAAAGTAAATTTTTGGTGAAAAAGTAAAATGTTCATTTTTTCCTTCCACATTGCTTTAGCTCTTGTGAAGCATCTGAATCATTAATAAACTTCTTGAATGTGGTTTTGCGCAGTTTTTAGAATGGTGTCACTTTTGGGTATTTTCTGTTCAAGTTCACTTCAAATGTGGTCCCTAAAAAAACTGGTTTGTTAAATTTTGTTGGAAAAATAAGAAATCACTGATCAACTTTTAACCCTTATAACCTCCTAGCAAAAAAAATATGCTTCCAAAATTGTGCTGATGTAAAGCTGACATGGGAAATGTTATTTATTAACTATTTTGTGTGACACCACTCTCTGATTTAAGGGTACAAAACTTAAAAGTTTGAAAATTGCAAAATGTTCAAAATTTTTGCCAAATTTCCATTTTTTCATAAATAAACGCAAGTTATATTGAACAAATTTTACCATTAACATGAAGTACAATATGTAACGAAAAAACATTCTCAGAATCAGTGGGATATGTTGAAGCGTTCCAGAGCTATAACTTCATAAAGTGACAGTGGTCAGAATTGTAAAAATTGTAAAAATTGGCTTGGTCATTAAATACCAAATTTGCTCTGTCACTAAGGAGTTAATAAATTTTTGAACAAAAACTGCGCACAACCGCTACGTTTTTGAGGAGTTTTGTGTTTTTGAGGAGGTTTTATAGTATGCGCACACGGTGTCTGTTAGATGCTGACGCAGCCACCGAGATTTCCCAGGTGAAGCCACTTCAGGAAAAAAATGTTTCAGTCTTTCATGCAGCAGAACACTTTGCTCTACACTCTCAGTTTAGACCATGGGCAGATTCTCAGCTAAAGCTGTCCAAAGAATGGACATCTCCCTTTTTTTAATCGCTTTAGTGTTTCCACACCCTAAAGCAGTTGAAAGAAGTGACATAATAATAATAATCTTTATTTTTATATAGCGCTAACATATTCCGCAGCGCTTTAGTTTGCACACATTATCGTCACTGTCCCCGATGGGGCTCATAATCTAGATTCCTTATCAGTATGTTTTTTTTAGGAGTGTGGGAGGAAACCGGTCTACCCGGAGGAAACCCACGCAAACACGGGGAGAACATACAAACTCGTTGCAGATATTGTCCTTGGTGGGATTTGAACCCAGGACTCCAGCGCTGCACTGCTATCCACTGAGCCACTGTGCCATAAGATGTAACATGCATAATAATGGCGTTTTGACATTGCTGTGCATTATGTGCATTTTTTTGGAGGTTTTGTAGTGCTTTTGAGAATCCACCTAAAAAAGATGTTTACAAAACTCCAGGAAAACGGAGAGTTTCCTGAAGCGATTGTTTTTATGGTATGTGCACATGGAATCTTGTAGACGCCAACAAATCCACAGACTTAAGAAAAATGTTGGTAGTCGTTTCCCTGATATCTAATCTGTGTCTCCTCCCATTCAGTTTCATTCTATTGCTTCTAGTCTTTCTGTAGCGCCCGCGTCCCTGCCTGCTGCCAGACAGGGACGTCGCTCTCCTCACCTGTCCTCGGCGCCCTCCTTCCGCCCTGCTGGTCCCGCGCGCTCCTTCCCTGCTACTGGCCTTAGGGCGCGCGCCCGCACCCTCCCCCGCTCTTAAAGGAGCCGCGCACATTTTCCAAATCAGTCTCCAGCCAATGCTGGAGGACTCCACCCTATATTAAGGGCTTCCTCCTTAATGTAGGTGCCCGAGCAATGTTGTTCCTGTGCAGTCTAACTCTGTTTCAGCCATCAGCTCCTGATTCCAGTTTCCTGCCTGTTACCTGTCGGCTTGCCTGTCTGCCATCCGTCTGCAGTTCCATCCAGAGGTTCGGACGTCATCTGCAGAGATCCCCGGCTCTTGCCTGCTCACCTAGGAGCGATCATCTGCCATCCGACTGCAGCTCCATCCGGAAGTTCGGACATCATCTGCAGAGATCCCCGGCTCTTGCCTGCTCACCTGGGAGCGATCATCTGCCATCCGACTGCAGCCTACCTGGAGGCTCCACCATATCAGGTCGTATATACCTGCCTGTCTAGAGTCTGCCTGGTCACTTGCTGTGACATCCTGCCTGTCTAGAGTCTGCCTGGTCACTTGCTGTGACAACCTGCCTGTTCCAGAGACTGCCTGGTCACTTGCCATGTCAACCTGCCTGTCCAGAGACTGCCTGGTCACTTGCCGTGACAACCTGCCTGTCCCAGAGACTTCCTGGTCACTTGCCGTGACAACCTGCCTGTCCCAGAGACTGCCTTGGTCACTTGCCGTGACAACCTGCCTGTCCCAGAGACTGCCTGGTCACTTGCCGTGACAACCTGCCTGTCCCAGAGACTGCCTGGTCACTTGCCGTGACAACCTGCCTGTCCCAGAGACTGCCTTGGTCACTTGCCGTGACAACCTGCCTGTCCCAGAGACTGCCTTGGTCACTTGCCGTGACAACCTGCCTGTCCCAGAGACTGCCTTGGTCACTTGCCGTGACAACCTGCCTGTCCAGAGACTGCCTCGGTTACTTACCGTTACAACCTGCCTGCCCAGAGACTTCCTTGGTCACTTGCTGTGACAAACCTGCCTGTCCAGAAACTAAATATATCTCCTGCCGTGAATCCCTGCCCTTTTCCCAGGTGCCACCCGCTCTCTTACAAGTAAACTCTCTTGTATAATAAAGCTTTGTGGTTCCACCAACCTGACCTGTCTCGTCAGTAGTTCCACCCACCAGACCCGTTACAGTTTGCTCGGGCCATGGAACCCGGTGGCACCCAAACCCCTTCACTCCCGGAACTGTGTCATGAGCTGTCTCGCCAGAGGTCTCAACAGGAGGCCATCCTGGGTCACCTGCGGAACGTCAAATCCCGTCTGGACACTCTGAAATCATCAATAGCAACCATCGCTGGAGCCATGACTCAAAATCCGTCAGTCCCGCTGATTCCCAATTCCGTGGTTTCCATTCCCGGACCCCGACTGTCAGCTCCTCCTAGGTTTGGAGGCGATCCTGCTCTGGCTCGGGGTTTCATTAATCTGTGCACCCTGCATTTTGAACTCCTGGCACACCAGTTTAACTCTGACCGGGCCAAAGTTGCCTTCATCATGTCCCATCTCACTGGAGAGGCCCTGGCCTGGCTTAACCCTCTCTGGGAGAGAGAGGATCCTCTGGTGTCTGACCTGCCTGCGTTTCTCTCGGCCTTCCGGAAGGTATTCGACGAACCTGGACGGAAGACTTCCTCTGCATCATCTCTGCTGCGTCTCCGTCAGGAGAGTTTCACCGTTGGTCAATATGCCATACGGTTCCGGACTTTAGCCTCAGAACTAGCTTGGGACAATGAAGCTCTAATTTCGGTCTTCTGGAGGGTCTGTCCGGCCGTATTAAAGACGAACTTGCCGGTCGGGACATTCCAACCTCGCTTGATGATTTAATAAATCTTGCCAATCGAATTGATCTACGGTTCCAGGAACGAGCCAAAGAGATCACCCGTAAAAAAGAGTTTTCCCATCTTGCACCCTCGTGTCAGAGATCTATAACCTCTTCCGTTTCTCCTCAGGTGCACCCTGCTGAGCCTATGCAGGTCGACCACACCAAGATGGTCAAAGCCCGTCAGGACTCACGCCGTGCCGAGAAAAGTTGCTTCTACTGCGGCAGTAAGGAGCACTGGATCCAAACCTGTCCGGAGAAGTCGGGAAAACGCCTGTGTCTAGGTTCGCTCGGAGAGGTCAATCTAGACAAAAATAAATCCTCTTCATCCCTGCTGCTGTCGGTTTCAATTCTGATCGGCAAGAACCGCCACTTCGAAATGGCCCAACTTGATTCTGGAGCAGCTGGGAATCTCGTGTCACAGGCTCTAGTAGAGAAGTATCACATTCCCACCAAACCTCTTGTTGAACCTGTATCTGTTGCTGCTGTGGATGGGGCCTCCTACCTCGTCCCATCCGACTTATCACCGAAGTCATAACCCTGCAGGTGGGAATGTTGCATTCTGAGAGCATCTCGTTTCATGTTTTACCTGGACTCTCTCATGCTCTCTTACTAGGTCTGCCTTGGCTCCAAAAACATGCACCTGTGCTCGACTGGCAGAATGGAGAGGTTCTTCGCTGGGGACAGGACTGTCATAAAACATGTCTGGTGCCTGTTCATCCTGTCTATTCTTCTCCTACACCTGCTAATCTACCTGGACTCCCGATTCCATATTGGTCATTTGCTGATGTCTTCAATAAAAAGGAAGCAGAGACATTACCCCCGCATAGACCATATGATTGCCCGATTGACCTGTTGCCCGGTACTACGCCTCCCCGTGGGCGTATTTACCCGTTGTCTGCTGCTGAGACCAGGTCGATGTCCGAATATATCGAGGAGAACTTAGCAAAGGGATTCATCCGGAAATCTACCTCCCCAGCGGGAGCAGGTTTCTTCTTCGTTAAAAAGAAAGACGGATCTCTCCGTCCCTGTATTGACTACAGAGGCCTAAATTTGATCACGGTGAAGAATAAGTACCCTCTTCCGCTCATTCCAGAACTGTTTGATCGTCTTAGAGGGGCTAGAGTCTTCACCAAACTAGATCTTCGTGGAGCATACAACCTGGTTCGTATCCGTCAAGGAGATGAATGGAAGACGGCATTCAACACCCGGGACGGCCACTACGAGTACTTGGTGATGCCCTTTGGTCTCTGTAATGCTCCAGCAGTCTTTCAGGAGTTGGTCAACGACATCTTCCGGACCTCCTCTATTCCTGCGTTGTGGTGTACCTTGACGACATCTTGGTCTTCTCTCCGGATCTTCAGTCTCACCGGAGGGATGTTCGTCAGGTTCTGCTCAGGCTCAGGCAGAATCACCTCTTCGCCAAATATGAGAAGTGCCTCTTTGAGCAGACATCGCTTCCGTTTCTGGGCTACATCATTTCTCAGACAGGCCTACGAATGGATCCGGAGAAATTGTCTGCCATCGAGAAGTGGCCCCGACCGGAGGGGTTGAAGGCCATTCAGCGGTTCCTGGGATTTGCCAACTATTACCGTCTCTTCATACCGCACTTCTCTTCCAGGACTGCTCCAATCTCAGCGCTCACTCGCAAGGATGCTAACCCCAAACAGTGGACGCCCGAAGCAGAGGAGGCCTTCCTTTCTCTGAAACAGGCCTTCTCTTCCGCTCCAGTGCTGCATCGCCCGGATGGCAACAAGCAGTTCTTCCTGAAGGTGGACGCTTCCTCTGCTGGAGCCGGAGCGGTTCTTACCCAAAAATCGCCATCCGGGAGGATGGTATCCTGCGGTTTCTTCTCCAAACTCTTCTCCTCCTCCGAGCGCAACTACTCCATAGGAGATCGAGAGCTATTGGCCATTAAGTTGGCATTGGAGGAGTGGCGTTACCTACTCGAAGGGGCTCTTCATCCGGTAATCATCTACACGGACCACAAAAATCTGGCATACCTCCAGCAGGCACAGAGACTTAATCCTCGTCAAGCCCGGTGGTCCTTGTTTTTTGCCCGCTTCGATTTTCTTTTGCATTTTCGCCCAGCTGACAAAAACGTCAAGGCGGATGCCTTGTCTCGGTCTTTCCTGGTGTCGGATCTCGAAGATGAGCCTAAACATATCATCGATCTCGCCAGAGTGATGCAGGTGGCTCCCGTGAGTCTAAATCGTCTCCCTCCTGGTAAGACGTTCGTATCAGAAACCGATCGGAAGAGAATCCTACATTGGGGTCACTCGTCTAAACTCGCTGGCCACGCTGGTCAAAGAAAGACCCTCCAACTCATTACCCGGCATTATTGGTGGCCTACCCTGCACAAAGACGTAATAGACTTTGTTTCTGCCTGTGTTTCCTGTGCCCGCAACAAAGTTCCGAGACACCTGCCTACCGGCCGTCTTCTTCCGCTTCCTGTACCCGCTGCCCCCTGGCAGCATATAGCCATGGACTTCATAACAGATCTGCCCGTCTCTGCCGGTTGTACGGTCATTTGGGTGGTCGCTGACCGCTTTTCCAAGATGGCTCACTTCATTCCTCTGCCAGGTCTCCCGTCTGCACCCGAGTTGGCTAAAGACTTTATCCGCCACATCTTCCGTCTTCATGGTCTGCCTCGTCACATTGTGTCGGATCGTGGGGTTCAGTTCACCTCACGTTTCTGGAGAGCCACTTGTAAGTTGCTAGACGTCACCCTGGATTTTTCCTCCGCTTACCACCCACAGTCCAATGGACAAGTTGAACGAATAAATCAGAATTTGACCAGTTATCTTCGACATTTCGTTAATGCCCACCATTCTGACTGGGTGGAGCTCCTGCCTTGGGCCGAATTCTCCTACAATAATCATGAGAGCGAATCTTCCACCAAGTCTCCGTTTTTTGTAGTCTTCGGTCAGCACCCTCGGATCCCTGTTTCCATCTCTGTGGACAATCCAGCTGCGGAATCTCTAGTTAGAGAATTCTCCTCCATCTGGGAGAGTACCCGGTCCGCACTCATTCAGTCTTCCGAGCGCATGAAAAGACATGCTGACAAAAAACGTCTGGATCCTCCTCAATTCCGTCCTGGGGACAAAGTCTGGCTTTCGTCCAAATATGTTCGACTCAAAATTCCGTCCTACAAGTTAGGTCCTCGGTTCATCGGTCCTTTTGAGATCATCAGTCAGATCAATCCGGTGTCCTATAAATTGAAACTCCCGGCCAATTTGAGAATTCCTAATTCTTTTCATGTATCTCTCCTCAAACCTGTGGTTCTTAACTCTTTTTTTAAGTCTACAGGTACACCTCCTGCTCCAGTGTCTGCTGATGATGAATTTGAGGTAGAGAACATTCTGGCCACAAAAAGGGTAGGAAGAAAGACTTATTTTTTGGTGGATTGGAAGGGGTTTGGTCCTGAGGAGAGAACCTGGGAGCCTCGGGAGAACATCCATGCCCCTCTTATCCTAGCTAAATTTCTTTCTGGCCTAAAGAGGGGGGGCCTAGAGGGGGGGTACTGTAGCGCCCGCGTCCCTGCCTGCTGCCAGACAGGGACGTCGCTCTCCTCACCTGTCCTCGGCGCCCTCCTTCCGCCCTGCTGGTCCCGCGCGCTCCTTCCCTGCTACTGGCCTTAGGGCGCGCGCCCGCACCCTCCCCCGCTCTTAAAGGAGCCGCGCACATTTTCCAAATCAGTCTCCAGCCAATGCTGGAGGACTCCACCCTATATTAAGGGCTTCCTCCTTAATGTAGGTGCCAGAGCAATGTTGTTCCTGTGCAGTCTAACTCTGTTTCAGCCATCAGCTCCTGATTCCAGTTTCCTGCCTGTTACCTGTCGGCTTGCCTGTCTGCCATCCGTCTGCAGTTCCATCCAGAGGTTCGGACGTCATCTGCAGAGATCCCCGGCTCTTGCCTGCTCACCTAGGAGCGATCATCTGCCATCCGACTGCAGCTCCATCCGGAAGTTCGGACATCATCTGCAGAGATCCCCGGCTCTTGCCTGCTCACCTGGGAGCGATCATCTGCCATCCGACTGCAGCCTACCTGGAGGCTCCACCATATCAGGTCGTATATACCTGCCTGTCTAGAGTCTGCCTGGTCACTTGCTGTGACATCCTGCCTGTCTAGAGTCTGCCTGGTCACTTGCTGTGACAACCTGCCTGTTCCAGAGACTGCCTGGTCACTTGCCATGTCAACCTGCCTGTCCAGAGACTGCCTGGTCACTTGCCGTGACAACCTGCCTGTCCCAGAGACTTCCTGGTCACTTGCCGTGACAACCTGCCTGTCCCAGAGACTGCCTTGGTCACTTGCCGTGACAACCTGCCTGTCCCAGAGACTGCCTGGTCACTTGCCGTGACAACCTGCCTGTCCCAGAGACTGCCTGGTCACTTGCCGTGACAACCTGCCTGTCCCAGAGACTGCCTTGGTCACTTGCCGTGACAACCTGCCTGTCCCAGAGACTGCCTTGGTCACTTGCCGTGACAACCTGCCTGTCCCAGAGACTGCCTTGGTCACTTGCCGTGACAACCTGCCTGTCCAGAGACTGCCTCGGTTACTTACCGTTACAACCTGCCTGCCCAGAGACTTCCTTGGTCACTTGCTGTGACAAACCTGCCTGTCCAGAAACTAAATATATCTCCTGCCGTGAATCCCTGCCCTTTTCCCAGGTGCCACCCGCTCTCTTACAAGTAAACTCTCTTGTATAATAAAGCTTTGTGGTTCCACCAACCTGACCTGTCTCGTCAGTAGTTCCACCCACCAGACCCGTTACACTTTCCTTGTGCAAATGAGAATAAAGATATCTGTCCATATATCCCACGAAGAGCGTCCAGGCCTGGAGGTGCCTCTGTACAGTCCTATTACCCTGTACATGAAGAGCCCATACATTCTGGTGTCACACATATAAGCACAGTGATATCAGCAATGACCTCTAGGTGCGAACTACAAACTTCTAGATATCACTGGATGAGGATTATCCCCTTAAAAGGAAACTAAAGTGAAGCTTGTTACAATGGGGGTCAATGGGAATCACGCCAACTCCTATCCAGCTACTGAAAACAGTGGAGTGAGTCATGAGCAGACAGCCAGTGATTTAGGAATTAAGCCCTCTGAGTCCATACACACATGACCCTAGGTCTTCACTAGGTACAAGCTGTAAATAGTTATTTTACACCATGCTCTTAGGAATACAAGATATTCATGTGTGTGCAATCAGACATTGTACCACGTAGAATGAAAGTCTCCAGTATATAAACCCTAGCTGGGTGCCTAACGATTCACAAGTAGGTACCAGGGTCGTCACTAGAGTTGAGCGAGTATCTTCGGTTCCTCGCTTATTCGGCAAGCTATAGCGCTTGCCGAATAAGCTACAGCAACTTTCTGGATTGCGCCTCCATAGCTGCATGTGTCGTGGCTGTGTCACTGTCACAGCACTTGCATGGAGAGCCCAACACACAGGATCTCCATGAATGTGCTGTGACACAGCCGCGACACATGCAGCTGCGGCGCCGATCAGCTGTTCAGCCGGCATGATCCAGGAAGCCGGGTTCCCGCTGTAGCTTATTCGGCAAGCGCTATAGTTTGCCGAATAAGCGGGGAACCGAAGATATTCGCTCAACTCTAGCTGTCACCCGGCTCTACTAGACTCATGAATAGCAATGTCCATTCTTACAGTAATATTCTCCACTGCCGCAAAACATAGAGATGTATAACTAGGTAGGTACTTTTCTGGAATCCTAGAAAGATGGATAGCAGCAAAATGTAACAGCCATATATTTATATGTGTGTATGTATAATATTGTGTGATCCTGTGTATGTAAGTGCAGGTATTTCTTTCTGTGAATTCACCTATTGTGTATACAGAGGACTCTATTTAATTTTGTGCATGCAAGTGTATATATAATGTGTATGTATATATATCCATCTATGTATGTCTGTATTGTGTTTGTACGTGTATATATACAGCATGACTATGTCATACCTCCTTGACCATCCCAGATCCAGCAGAACATATCTAGGTTTAGGAAACTGTCCCCGGAGGCCAGTGGCATGTCTTTGCTTGTGCATCCTTTTCTTTTTTTTTAGCCAGTACCCTACTAGGATGGGCTGAAGGGTCACCATACTGGGAGGAGGCACTGTGGGTGCATCATACTGTGTGTGACTGAAGGAAGGGGGCACTGTGTGTGCATCATAGTGTGGGTGTATGGAGGGGAGGCACTGTTGTTGCACATTAGAGTGTTGGGGGAGGCACTATCAGGCATCATTGTTTGGGGGCAAGATTGGGGCATCATACTATGTGTGGGGGACATTGAGGGGCATCATACTGTGTGGCAGGGCAATGAAAGGGTAATTTTACTGTGTGAGAATGCAAAAAGAACTGGATTAGTAGTGTGACAGTCAAAAAAACACATCGCTCCTTCCTATTTTTCGACGTTGGAAGGTATGAGTATGCATGTGCGTATATGTTTAATATGGTGTATGTGTATTACAGTGTGTGTATGGTGTGTGTATATGAAATGTATGAGGAAATTTGTGTATACGTGTGTATGAGTTTAAGCATGATATTGTGTACGTAATTGTAAATGTGTTCTATTGTGCATGTAACTTTTTCATATGTCTGTTCGCATATGTATGTGGTAAGCGATGACTGTTAAGACCACATGTAAATGTGTGACTATAAATATGAGTGACCTGTGTATATATCTGTGCATTACGTGTGTGTCTTTGTATAAATGTGTACATATGCTTATATGAGTCTATGTATAATATCATGCATATGTACACTGTGTTCCAAATTATTATGCAAATAATATTTTCTCAGACTTTCCCAAATTACCTATATGAATTTCAGTCATTGTAATTTTCCAGTCAAATAACTATCAGGCTAAGTGCACACGTTCAGGAATATTTGCGTTTTTTTCGCGTTTTTTCCGCGATTTTCCGCGGTAAAAACGCGAAAAAAACGCAAGCATTAAGCATCCTATACATGTTAATTGATTCCGCATGTTTTCACATGTTGCGTTTTTTTCCGCGAAAAAAAACGCTTTGCGGAAAAAATAGCAACATGTTCATTAATTTTGCAGAATGTTAGCGGTTCATGTGCGGTGGTACCCAGGGTCCGGAGGAGAGGAGACTCTCCTCCAGGGCCCTGGGTACCATATCCCTGGTAAAACAATAATTAAAATAATAAATAATGATATTCTCACCTTCCGGCGGCCCCCGCAGCTTTCCCGCCTTCAGCGACGCTCCCGGCAACTCCCGGTCCCAAGAGTCCTTTGCGAGAATCACCCAGATGGCGTAGCGGTCTCGCGTGATGCTACGTCATCGGTGTGATTTGTCGCAATGCATCCTTGGGACCGGGAGTTGCCGGGAGCGTCGCTGAAGGCGGGAAGGCTGCAGGGGCCGCCGGAAGGTGAGAATATCATTATTTATTTTTTTTTTATTATTTTTACATTAGATCTTTTTACTATTGATGCGGCATAGGCGCATCAATAGTAAAAAGTTGGTCACACGTGTCAAACACTATGTTTGACTCGTGTGACCAACCTGTCAATCAGTTTTCCAAGCGATGCTACAGATCGCCTGGAAAACGCTAGCATTCTGCAAGCTAATTACGCTTGCAAAACGCTACTATTCTGGCGGGAATACGCATACAAAAAACGTGCGTATTTCCCGCGGGAGAAGTGGGGATTGCCGCGGAAATTTCCGCGGCAATTCCGCAACGTGTGAACTTAGCCTCAGAGTACAATTGAAAGGTTTTTGTACAAACTGCCTATAATAACAGTATATTTTTTAAAAAATAAAACACTCAAACTGCACTCGAAATGCATGTTCCAAATTATTATGCACCGCAGAATTTTCAACCTTTTCATTTTAATAAAGAACAAAAAAATGGTCATTTTTGAAATTATAAGCATTAGCAGGTTCTTACAAACTGAAATCAAACAGTTTTCAACTCAAAACTTTATTCTAGGTGATGTTACATTTGCACATAGGACCCAATCTCTCTCCCCATGATTCCAGCCCAAAACATTACTCCACCTCCTCCTTGTTGGCGCCGTAGCCGTGTTTGCATGGGTGTCCATCAACCAGCCATCCTCCACTCCATCCATCTGGACCATCGAGTGTTGCACGGCACTCATCGGTGAACAAAGCAGTTTTGAAGTCAGTCTTCATGTATTGTTTGGCTAACTGGAGCCGTTTCTGCTTGTGTGCAGTGGAAAGAGGAGGTCGAAAGGATGGCTTACGCACAGCTGCAAACCTCTGAAGGACCCTGCATCTTGTTGTTCGGGGGACGTTGGAGGCACCAGCAGCTTCAAAAACTTGTCTGCTGCTATGACAAGGCTTTTTTGCCGCTGCTCTTTTAACCTGACGTAATTGCCTATAGGAAAGAGTCCTCAATTTTCCCTTATCAGCACGCACACGTGTGTACTGTGAATCAGCTACATACTTCTTGTTTTGTGATGATCACGATGAAGTGTCTTGGCAATGTTGATTGTAGTCATGCCTTGACCTAAACACTCCACAATTTGTTGCTTCTCAGCAGCCGACATATCCTTTTTCTTTCCCATTTTGGCAGAAAATGTAGGCTGCTTAATAATGTGGGACAGCCTTCTTAAGTAGTCTTGCCTTTCATTGGACACACCTGCCAAACTAATTAGCACAGGTGTCTGCAATTGCTTACAGTGATATAAAGAGCTCTGACACACATCAACATCAATGAGTTTAACTGACAAACAAAAAAATTCTTACCGTATCACTCCTAAACAATTTTTGCATAATAATTTGGAACACAGTGTAATACGGGCAGAATGGTGGCTCAGTGGTTAGCACTGCAACCTTGCAGCGCTAGGGTCCGAGTTTCAAATCCCTCCAAGGACAACATCTGTAAGGAGTTTGTAGTTCTCCCCGTGTTTGCACGAGTTTCCTCCTGGTACTCCGGTTTCCTCCCACACTCCAAAGACTGATAGGGAATCTAGATTGTGAGCCCCAATGGGGACAGTGCAATAATGTCTGTTAAGCGCTGTGGAATTAATGGCTCTATATTCAGTGGGGAAAATAAGTATTTGATACACTGCCAATTTTGCAAGTTTTCCCACCAACAAAGAATTGAGAAGTCTGTAATTTTTATCGTAGGTACACGTCAACTGCGGGAGACAAAATCTAAAAAAATCCAGAAAATCACATTGAATTATTTTTACATAATTAATTTGCCTTTTATTGCATGAAATAAGTATTTGATCACCTACCACAAGGGGTTAATTAAGGGTGGGGGTTCATAATTAAGGGTTTATAAGGGCCAGCTGGTTGGGGCTCAAGTCTTTTTGGAAGTGCATTTGAGCAGCAGGGTGATTTGCTGTTGAAGGAGGAAAAAAAAAAAAAAAAAATCTCTTTAAATCTTCTGCTTCAGCGAGTGTGAGCGAGCTGAGTGTGACCGGTGCGCAAGTGCGAACGGTGGTAAGTGTGACTTGAGATTCAGTGACTTTGGATTCAGGGAGTTTCCAAGGGAGGAATTACTGAATTGCTGTTATATTTTATTATTACTTTTTGTTTATTTTTACTTAACTTTGCTGTCTGGTGAAATCCCCATTAGATATGTGCTCCACTATTGCCAATGCCATCCAGTGTACCGTACATCTTGCCACATGTGTGCAGTCCTTGAACAGCCGGTCGAGGGTACATACTGCTGTGTGAGATGTGAGCACGTTGTGCATTTGGAAGCCCAAATCCTGGATCTAAATGTGCAGCTGGCAACACTGAGATCCATAGACAATATGGAAAGGAGTCTTCTGCTCACTGAGCAGACGCTCAATGGGAAGATGAGGGGGGGGATGCTAGTGTGGAGCTGCAGGACACTGAAGTAGGAAGCTGGGTGACAGTTAGAAAGCGGGGTAGAGGGAAGAGCGCCAGGGAGGCTAGTCCTGATCTGGCACGCCCCAATAAGTTTGCAAAGTTGGCAGATGAGGGGGTTGTCAGTACAGGGGTAGCACTGCTGCAGCCAGGCATGTCCTCTGAAAGCCGGGGGAGTGTCTGCTCCAGTAAGGGGGGAATTAGGAGAGCAGGGCAGGCCAGACAGGTGCTGGTAGTGGGGGACTCAATTATTAGGGGAACAGATAGGGCAATCTGTCACAAAGACAGGGATCGTCGAACAGTGTGCTGCCTACCTGGCGCTCGAGTCCGACACATCGCTGATCGGGTTGACAGATTACTGGGAGGGGCTGGTGAGGACCCAGCGGTCATGGTGCACATTGGCACAAATGACAAAGTTAGAGGTAGGTGGAAGGTCCTTAAAGACGATTTCAGGGAATTAGGCTGCAAGCTTAAAGCAAGGACCTCCAACGTGGTATTTTCTGAAATACTGCCTGTACCACGTGCCACACCAGAGAGACAACGGGAGATTAGGGAGGTTAATAAGTGGCTCAAGAATTGGTGTAGGAAGGAGGGGTTTGGGTTCCTGGAGAACTGGGCCGACTTCTCAGTTGGCTACAGGTTCTATGCTAGGGACGGGCTGCACCTCAATGGGGAGGGTGCAGCTGTGCTGGGGGAGAAAATGGCTAAAAGGTTGGAGGAGTCTATAAACTAGGGACTAGGGGGGAGGGTATTCATTTTATAGGAGGGGAAGGCAGTGCAGATAGAGACCAGGGCACAAATAATGAAATTGGGTGGTGAGGGGTGGGGTTAGAACAGTTAATAATTTAAGAAAGAATAGAGGTTCAGAGAGATACATAAAGTGCATGTATACTAATGCCAGAAGCCTCACCAACAAAATGGCGGAATTAGAATTAATTTTGTTGGAACATAATTATGACATGGTGGGGATATCTGAGACTTGGCTGGATGAGAGCCACGACTGGGCGGTTAATTTACAGGGCTATAGTCTGTTTAGGAATGACCGTAAAAATAAGAGAGGTGGGGGTGTGTGTTTATATGTAAAATCATCCTTAAAACCCATCCTGCGTGATATCTGTGAATCTAATGAAAATGTAGAGTCTCTGTGGGTGGAGATTAGGGGAGGGGGGAAAAATAATAAATTACTGATAGGGGTTTGTTATAAGTCTCCTAAAATAATGGAAGCAACGGAGAATATCCTCGTAAAGCAAATAGATGAAGCAGCAACTCAAGGAGAAGTCATTATTATGGGGGACTTCAACTACCCTGAAATACATTGGGGAACAGAAACCTGTAGTTCCAGCAAAGGTAATAAGTTTTTGGCAACTATGAGAGACAATTACCTTTCACGACTAGTTCAGGACCCAACAAGAGGGGGGGCACTGCTAGACCTAATATTATCCAACAGGCCAGAACGCATATCAAATATAAGGGTTGGGGGTCACTTGGGTAATAGTGATCACAAAATAATAAGCTTTCATGTATCCTTTAATAAGATGTGTAGTCGAGGGGTTACAAGGACAATAAAACTTCAGGAAGGCAAATTTCCAACGAATGAGAGATGATCTTAGTGCAATAAACTGGGACGATATCCTGAGACATAAAAATACACAAAGAAAATGGGAGACGTTTATTAGCAATCCTGAATAGGACCTGTGCACAGTATATACCCTATGGGAATAAACATGCTAGAAATAGGAGGAAACCACTATGGCTACATAGAGCTGTAAGGGGCGCAATAAGGGACAAAAAGAAAGCATTTAGGGAATTAAAGCAAGTAGGTAGTGATACGGCATTAAATAAATACAGAAGACTGAATAAATTCTGTAAAAAGCAAATCAAGACAGCAAAGATTGAGGCAGAGAGACTCATTGCCAGAGAAAGTAAAAATAATCCCAAAAAATTCTTTAACTACATAAATAGCAAGAAACTAAAAAATGATAGTGTTGGTCCCCTTAAAAATAGTCTGGGTGAAATGGTGGATGAGGATGAGGAAAAAGCCAATATGCTAAATGACTTTTTTTCAACTGTATTTACACAAGAAAATCCCATGACAGATAACATAATCAGTGATAAAAAAAATTCTCCATTAAATGTCACCTGCTTAACCCAGCAGGAAGTACGGCGGCGTCTAAAAATCACTAAAGTTGACAAATCCCCGGGCCCGGATGGGATACACCCCCGAGTACTGCAGGAATTAAGTACAGTCATTGATAGACCATTATTTTTAATCTTTAAAGATTCCATAATAACGGGGTCTGTACCACAGGACTGGCGTATAGCAAATGTGGTGCCAATATTCAAAAAGGGGGCAAAAACTGAACCTGGAAACTATAGGCCAGTGAGCTTAACATCTACTGTGGGTAAAATCCTGGAGGGTTTTTTAAGGGATACTATATTGGAGTATCTGAGGCTGAATAACCTCATGACACAGTATCAGCATGGGTTTACGAGGGACCGTTCTTGTCAGACTAATCTGATAAGCTTTTATGAAGGGGTAAGTTCAGGACTGGACCAAGGGAATGCAGTGGACGTGGTGTTCATGGACTTCTCAAAAGCTTTTGATACAGTGCCACACAAAAGGTTGATACATAAAATGAGAACAATGGGGATAGGGGAAAATATGTGTAAGTGGGTTAATAACTGGCTCATGGATAGAAAACAAAGGGTGGTTATTAATGGAGCACACTCGGACTGGGTCACGGTTAGCAGTGGGGTACCACAGGGGTCAGTATTGGGGCCGCTTCTCTTTAACATATTTATTAATGACCTTGTAGGGGGCATACAGAGTAGTATTTCAATATTTGCACATGACACTAAACTCTGCAGGGTAATAAATACAGAGGAGGACAATTTTATATTACAGGAGGATTTATGTAAACTAGAAGCTTGGGCTGATAAATGGCAAATGAGCTTTAATGGGGATAAATGTAAGGTCATGCACTTGGGTAGAACAAACAAGATGTATAATTATGTGCTAAATTGTAAAACACTGGGCAAAACTGTCACTGAAAAAGACCTGGGTGCATGGGTGGACAACAAACTCACATTTAGTGGCCAATGTCAGGCAGCTGCTGCCAAGGCAAATAAAATAATGGGATGCATTAAAAGAGTGTCACGCGGTCTTATGATATGTGTACGAGTCAGTAAACTATTCTTAAAGAACAACACTCTATACAACATATAGATTAGCAACATCAGCATGTAAATATAGAATAGATTTACCTGACACGATATCCGTTGAACTCAGGGTTAATCTTGATGACTTGATACACTGTCACAGGAAAGAGGAGGACCGGGGGTCTAACCTGACCCTAAACTGGGTCCTACTAATCCCTCACCTTGGAGGTACTGATAATGGTTCAGAGGTCCAAGTCTCCAGCCTAACCCTGTCTCCTATCAGTCCCTGAACCCTGTAATCAGTCCTAAGAAGGATTCTGATTACCACCAAAGGGATGTGGGCTGATCTCTGCTAAATACACAGTTTAGACATATAAGACAGACTGGAGAAAACACAGACTTGCATACACACTCAAACACAGAAGGAACATAAATGATCTGGGATATTAAACTCTAAGCAAGGTGAGCTTAAAACAACTAAGGAGCTCTTTAACTTAAGTCTATACAGATCCAATCCTATCTGTGGTCTGCATGAAGAATTTCACTGACAACTCCCAACACAGACAACCAGAGATTTAAGGAAACCAATCAACAAATAATTAATTGCAGCCGGAAGAAACTCACCCCAGTCCCAGAACTGAGCACAGACAGAATTAACTCCCTAACTGCCAAACACAAAGAAACAGCAACTCAGCTGTGAGAAGTCAGAATGTGCAACCGCGACGATCTTCGTGGCGATGCACACATGACAAAGAGGCATAGATGCTCATGAGGAGAACATAATTTTACCTCTATACAAGTCACTGGTGCGACCACACTTAGAATACTGTGTGCAGTTCTGGTCTCCGGTGTATAAGAAAGACATAGCTGAACTGGAGCAGGTGCAGAGAAGAGCTACCAAGGTTATTAGAGATCTGGGGGGTCTGCAATACCAAGATAGGTTATTACACTTGGGGTTATTTAGTTTGGAAAAACGAAGGCTTAGGGGTGATCTTATTATAATGTATAAATATATGAGGGGACAGTACAAAGACCTTTCTAATGATCTTTTTACTCTTAGACCTGTGACGGGGACAAGGGGGCATCCTCTACGTCTGGAGGAAAGAAGGTTTAGCCATAATCACAGACGCAGATTCTTTACTGTAAGAGCAGTGAGACTATGGAACTCTCTGCCGTCTAATGTTGTAATGAGTGATTCCCTACTAAAATTTAAGAAGGGACTGGATGCCTTTCTTGAAAAGTATAATATTACAGGCTATATTCACTAGTTTCCTAGATACTGCGTTGATCCAGGGAGCTAGTCTGATTGCCGTATGTGGAGTCGGGAAGGAATTTTTTTCCCCAATGTGAGGCTTACTGTTTGCCACTTGGGTTTTTTTTGCCTTCCTCTGGATCAACATCTTAGGGCAGGTTAGGATAGGATATGGGTTGAACTAGATGGACTTAAAGTCTTCCTTCAACCTTAATAACTATGTTACTATGTTACTATGTTACCAACCAGCAACAATTGTGGCTCTCACAGTCCTGTTTTTCTTTAAGAAGCCCTCCTACTCTGCACCCATTTCTTGTATTAATTGCACCTGTTTGGACTTGTTACCTGTATAAAAGACACCAGTCCACACAATCACACTCCAACCTCTCCACCATGACCCAGACCAAAGAGCTGTCTAAGGACACCAGAGACAAAATTTTGGACCTGCACAAGGCTGGGATGGGCTGCAGGACAATAGGCAATCTGATTGGTGAGAAGCAACAACAACTCGTTGGGGTATAGATGATTCTGAGAAAGATCAGGAATCAGTCCACAACTACTTGGAACTTGGTCAGTGACCTGAAGAGAGCTGGGACCACAGTCTCAAACATTACCATTAGTAACTCACTACGCCGTCATGGATTAAAATCCTACAGGGCACACAAGGTCCCCCTGCTCACGCCAGCAAAAGTCCAGGACCATTTGAAGTTCGTCAATGACCATCTGGATGATCCACAGGAGACATGGGAGAAGATCATTTATTTAAAATTCTTTTCAACCAGAATTAATAGTAATACAAAGGCATTAGGGTAGATCATGAAAGACTCAGGTAAAGCAAGTCTGAGGGTCAACACATAGCACTATAGTGTAAGGATCGGGGGATTCATGTTCCTGAAAAAGTATATCCAGATTAATAGCTATGTTAGTATACCTTTAAAAGGTCGACAATAAAATAACTAGTTCAGGAGTGGTTCTTACCCATGTGGATCCCTGTGTGACTCCAGACTCCCAGCCCCAACTGCGCGTTTCGTGTGGGCTTCCTCGGGGGGCCGTCAGAGTTTGGAGTTTCGGTACACCTTGATCTGCTCTGCTAGTTGACTGTAGTCTACAGGACATCTCCTACCTGCCTACAGTTTTCAGCATCCCAGCTGCCTATCAGTGGTCTCCAGGATGTCTTATATCTGCTCACAGCTTCCAGTAACTCCGCTACATGTCTGTGGTCTCCAAGACATCTCTGGTCTGCGCGCAGCTTCTAGGAACTCTGCTACCTATTTCCGGTCTGTCTCCGGCTGCCTGTGGTTTCCAGTCCCCAGTTACCTGTCTTCCTGAGGCCTACAGTGCCTCTGCTAACGGCCTCCTGTCTGCTAACAGTCTCCTGTCTGCCTCACCTATCTGTTGCACCAACGCCTATGGCCTGTGTGCTCAGCCGGACCTTGGGCTTAGACTATCCACCTTATTTAGAGAGACCCTTTTTTAAGACAGTATGTATATATATGTATACATATGTATATATATATATATATACTAGATGGTGGCCCAATTCTAACACATCGGGTATGCTAGAATATATATGTAGTTTATTTATGAAGATTTAAGAATAATGCAATTAATACACAGGATGCGGCAGGAGATGACCCGCGGCTACCATCGGGAGATCAGCGGCTAGTGCCACTGATCTCCCGACGATAGCGGTAGCGTGCGTGGTTCAAATCCTGCGCCAATTCGTGACCGGACTGCGCCTGTCGCTGATTGGTCGCGTTCGGCCGGGCGCGACCAATCAGCGATGCGGAATTTCCGTTACAGACAGACAGAATTAGACGATTTAATAGTAGATATGTATATATGTCTGGTTTAGGTGTGCGTTTGTGTGCATTTCTATATGCTAGGCCCGCACAATTTTTGATGTTACATTCCACTACTAAGGCCTTATTAGTTAAAACAAAATCCCAATGTGAACAGATCTTTACTGATATCTCCTTCTGCTCAGTATATGTATCTACATTTCATCAGCCGGTGGGAATGCCTCCTCCAGCAGGGACCCTGGTGTATGGTACAAGTGATGTCCTGGGCTCGCTGCAGTCAGCACATACTCCCTGACTATATAAGGAATTGCACAGCAATGGTTTATCAGAGCTGCGAGAGAGTGTGACAGCTGGGAGCCAAATTGCTTCTTCTATCCAAAGCCACTCATCCATACAATCTGAGAAGAAAGTGTCTTATACTGATTTCTGAAGGTGCAGCCTGAGACTAGGTCCCTGGTACTGGAAGAAGAAGGCACTACCTGTCTAAAACAACTGCTATGATTTCTATAAAGACTTCACTTTTTACAAAAGGATTAGAAAACACAATGTCCTTTAATTCCAGAGACAGCGCCACATTTGGTGTCCTCAGGCTTTGTTCTGGTATTGCAGCGCTAAATCACTTTTGAAGCAAAGGTTGTAACACACTACACTACACTAGCCTGTGGAAAGCAAGGATGGGGCGCTGTTCCATTCGGAAAACACAAACCCAAAAAATTCTGGATGTGAGAGTTTCTAAGACATGATGTCTGACAGAAGATTCCAGGAGGCCATTTAATAGGAAATTGATAAAATAACAATTAACATAAAAGTAAGAATGACCTCCTTTAGTCATAGAGCATTCCATATACTGCATAACTGTAGAGAATAAAAAGGAATGCTGCAATAGTAATGTCATTATGAGGAATTGCTATGTGGATGCCATCAAAATCACCAGTGGGATCGGCATGGTGACCCTTGTGATTTTTATCTAGTGGTATTTAACTTACGCAAAAACTCTGACAGCCATATTAAATAGCAATTGACTTTGGTCAAGGACTATACTGCTCTTCATATCATTTACCATAAATTCAAAAATATTGAAAGTCATGAACTGACAATTTGGGCATTAAGGCATTATCCAAAGGCCCTTGGCCAGAGGGGCACACTGATCCCAGTCTTTTCTACCAAAAGTTGTGATAACCTTAAAAAACATTGAAAATTAGATTACACATAAAACATTTAAACAATAGGACAATTTCTGATTGTATGTTCCCTGTAAAGAGACATACGAGCCTCAATCTTCTAGAGGTCATCAAACTTCTGAAAATCCTCAAACCTCTGGAATTACAGTATAGTATACATCATTCTTAGCAAGTGTCACCTCCCAGGAGGAGATGAGACGAGACATGAGGTTGCCACCTAATTTTGGCTATAATATGACTAATAGGAACATAAGGGGACATCAATTATAGTGTTTCTTAACTACTCTAGTGCAAAAAAAAAAGTTGAATATTATGGTCCACTCCATTTGTACGTCATCATTTGTGACTTTTTCAAGCTAAATTTGCCTTTAAAAAATTGTATAATGAACAAAAAGTAAAACTAGATGAACAGAGCTTAGTGAAAATGGAGTGGAGCCAAGAGGAGAGCGCACAATCTTTTGCCAATAAACTACAACAGTCCTAATAAATGCCCCCCATAATTCTCCTAGCCAAAGTGAAATTAAGGTTGAATGAGGAGCTCAGCAGCCAAGATGATGGACGCTTGTGGTCAGCTTATGAATGCCGCTAGGACTATGGAGGTTCCTACCAGTGCCGGACTAGCCATCTGGCAATTCTGGCAAATGCCAGAAGGGCCTGTCTGGTCGTAGGCTGCCTTGTCTGCTACGTTGATAACAGAATCGGTGTTCTCATGACACCCATACTGTTGAGAGTTGTGACAGAGTTTAAAGTCACTGACTCCGTCACTTACCCCAGTAGGCCACGGGTATCATTAGACATATTGGTCTTGTAGTAAATCTTGCTTTCCTCCATCCAGGTTAATATTAGTAATATATCCCATCTGGTGCTTGGGGACAGTGACATCATGGACCTGTCTGACTTCAGATGCGAGGGCTGAATTTCAGTCCCAGTCCGTACCTGGTTCCTACTATAACCGTTTCCTAACATGTAACTGTTTTCCTATGTAAGATCTAAGTAGACAAAGCGACTACATGACTGAATTCTATACAATAAAAATTCCTAAGGATTTTTTATATACGTTCAGATAGTTTCGAGGTCACTGTGTCTCTAGATTCTTGTATAAACATTTATTTTGTGCAATTGTTTGATCACTTTTCCCAGTTTCATTAGCTCGGAACCCAAGCCATGGATATTCTCACTTGTCTCATTCACTGCCTTCACTTTCATACCAGTGGAAGGACATTGTTTGCATAGATATGAGGTGACCGCGTCTATATCTTGTAAATTCCACAACTGCTTGGACTTTTCTCGTAAACCCTTTAGTCATCAACACAGTTATCTGGTTGGGGGTGAGAAACCTGATTAAACTTCTGGATCTATGAAGAGCAATGGAGCTATTCTGCTGTGGAATAAAGAATGATCATGTATATAGCCAAGTGCACGAGAACTTTGGATTTTTACTTGCCCCAACCATCATGAAAGTATGCTACAGACGTTCACTTAACAGTGCAAGACAGCCAGATGCGTGCCTCATTAAGTGCCACAGTCTCTTATGCACCCATAGTGCTTGCCACAGTCACTACCATTATACTTGCTTAAGAAACCCCTAAAGTGCCTGCATCAAACAACCTTACAAGTATAGGAGAACGGTTGAACTTGATGGACTGATGTCTTTTACAGCTTATGCAAGTATGTCAGTTTCTGAGCCTCAGATCCCCTATAGTGCTTACCACAGATGCCTCTAAAAGACCCCAGCCTCAGATGCCCCTATGGTGCCAGCCTCAGATGCTCCCATTGATGTTTGCCTCAAAAACCCCATAGTTGACTTTACAATGAGAAGGGATTGTTCTTCTGTAGATTCACATATGGTTGCTTACCAGCATTCGAATCCAAAGTAGTGATACAATCTACACTTTAGATAGATGTTGGCCACACCTGACCCCCATACACATGTATTTGTGACTCATTGTGCCTGTGTTCCTAATTTGGATAATTCCTTAAATCAAACTTATCCTACTCTTCTTTCCCCACAGTTGGGGAAAGTTGGTGTGCCACCATACACGTTATATGGTCACCCAACATTTACCTACTGTGTATGGCTATCATTGACCTCTCATTACATCCAGAAAAGCACCATCTGACATGCATATTTCACACCCTATAGTAGCTAGACATTGACATTTCAAATGATTAATTTGATTGAACTGAAGAATATTGATAAAAAGGATCCAATAAAGCCAAAGTCTATTATAATGGTGTAGTTGATTCCTTTATTAATTTCTCTGTATGGCCCAAGCATGTGCCCAGAGAATCTCTACATAACTGTAGCCTAAATGGTCTAAAATGTCTCCCATGGTCTAAAATGTCACTGTCAAAAGATAATATAGTTAAGGGGGAGCTGCCACTTTGAGTGCCTATTCGGCTGCACATTGCTGCAACCTGAAACTTAACAGTTTGTGCCACCTCATCAGCTTGCTGAGACCTAGACACACCCCACACATTCCAAGGTGTCCAAGTGCACCCAGGGGGATATATATATATCCACACACCACATACTTCAAATACAGTACATGCGATGTGGTCGTCACTGGAAGTATAATGATCTTGGTGAGGTTCAGCATCGTTAATAAAACATTATGTGGTTTCTGATTCATAAGTAGACCACCCACTGCCATTGTTCACCTTTAGTGTGTGAATGACCTTCCATATTTTGAGACTGTACCCATTATATTAGGATAATTGACACCTCTCACCATAGAAATACTTAGATGGGAGAGGACTAAAGGCCCCACATACATTAGACTAATGTAGGCCCAATATGCCGAAAACTATGAATTCGGCAGTCTAAAAAGTTTGGGGGCACCAACCAACTGATGGTCAGGGGATATGTCTATTGGGCGTGTCTGATTTTGGGGGTGCCTATTGCTTTGCTCTCTCAGAGACAAGCTGTTGCCAGACATGTCTGATGATGTCTAACTTACAGAGAATGCAAGAGAATTGGCCAAACAAGCTCTCCTGTGTATGAGAGAGATAGCCAAGATAGCTCTCAGCAAACCGGTCTGCCGAAGATATCATTCAGCTGATAACCATCTAATGTAAATGGCCGCTTCTATTGAATGAATCTACACATCCTTTGGGCCCTTTCTACTTCTGAGTGCCAAATCATTTCAAACAATGGACACAATCAAAGCCCTATAAACTCCAATGACTTACAGTTGGGTCCTCCTGAGAGGTCCCCAAGGTCCCCATTCGAGAGGTATTTAGTGGCGGTAGATGGTGGTAGATGGACACATAGATCCTCTGTAATAAGGCATCAAATCGTTACTCCTCAAGGGATTATTCTATCTCATGAAGAATGGCATTTCACTAGGACTCGCCATTACGTTATGATATTCTTGGACTTCTACCAATCCTGAGATTGAAGGAGCCACAGTGCCGATTCAGTGTTTACATAGCCCATAGGAAGAAAGAGGATGTGTAGAGATTGCATTGACTCACAGTTTTTTTTAAAATACTGCTAATGTGGAGCCCAGCTGTGACTGGATCCATATCTTCCAGAAGGATGCACTAAAGGAAGATCCCACTAGAGGTCATGACACACACACGCATTTCAGCTTACCTAAAAGACCACTAGAGGGAGCTGTGATAGGCATATAAAAACGAGTTAGTTTCAGTTTGCCTCAGACAGACTGAGACACACAGACAGAGAGACAGACAGAGAGAGAACAGATTAGACCTCGGATCTCCTCAGGACACCAGAGGAGAGGAGTTTAGCTCAGTTCTGCTCAATAGCCTAGTCAGAGCAGATTCTGAAGTGTAACTCACAAGGAAGCGTGCCGACGCTTAGAGAGCGGCGAAGAGGCCGATTACCAATTGCCGGTGTGTGTGATCTTAGTAGGACCCAGGTAGGCCGAAGGCTAGTGGAATTGGAGGGGTCAGTGAGCATTAATAGCTCCCCTCAGCAAGAAATACCGGACACCGGGTCCCGAGCCTATAAGGATCTCCACGACCTATTAGGAGAACACCGGAGTTCCTGGAGGACTACAAGTCCCAGGAGTACCACAGAGTTGACACGTAGCAGGACCAGGAGAACGGAGTCTGCCTGATAAGCCATAAAAAGACCCTGTTCTGCCAGAGAGAAGGTCCAACCACCAAGTCAGCCAGGTACAGGACAGAGACTAAGTTAGACCTAGCTACAAGCAGGTCAGGACTTCATTATATGACGACAGAGGATAGGAGGCCATACACCTACCAGTGGAGGAATCTGGATGTGCATCCTTCGCCCTGCCGTGCTCCGGGGAGTACCTGCCATTCCTACAGTAAAGGTACCAAACTGACTTTTGTGTGTGTTCTCCCTTATTGTCTCTGAGGGAGGGATTCCTATCTGTCCTGCATCCTCATATTTCTATCTGCCTGGAAGGACATTGTCTTACTTGTAGAAGACCTACCATCTAGCTGCCCAACACCATCCCTTCCAGAGTATGTACATAGCAGCGCTGGTTCCCCTGACCAGATACTACAAGTGGCGTCACGATAAATTATATGAATATTCCATCATCCCCTGTAAATATCCCACATTACGGTGAGCGCTCAGGGCACGGACCGAGCTGTGCTACCCGTGACATCCCCCATAGACATCAACGGGCTCGGTGCTGAGTACCCCAAAGCCCTGGTACGTGCGCATCACTAACGTCTTTGGCTACTAAAGACATTTCTGCACTAAAAAATGGCCACTGGCACTTCACAAATCTCTCTACAAAGTGCAAAAGAGCTCCTTGACAAAAAGCAGCCGGGAGTCGAACTGACACAGGGAGCGTCTATTTTGAGAGCAAATGGATCTGTTTGTGACACTTGATACAGAAGCCTCTGCAGCCAGAAATCATCAATTCATCAAGTGTCGATGTTTAGGCCACTGGCAGCATCCCACCACTAGGGCACATGGCCATGCCAAGAGAAATATTATAAAAGCAGATATGTGCCGTTGCTGATGCCAGTCTAGTAAAACTGGTATTTTTAAACCATTGTACTGCCATACTGTGCTACATTATATACACAATCACTTATGATAAGGCCATTCAAATAATAGTTATTCTTTAAAGGCAATGTCCTTTTCAATTTTTCAAAGTGCACAAATCATTAGAACAATAAAAATTCTTCTCTGGGCAAAATGTAGATGTGTATTAGATGGAATACGCCTAGAAATGTTGTGTGTCTTTTCTGATCTTTTTATCTACATGTATAATTGTCAAGTGGGCGATCTTTGCCTAGTGTGATGGGCACTCTGAGCCAATCAAAAGGCTCCCCCATTGATACCCTCCTATCTCACCTCCTGCACTGACTGACATTCTGCAGCTCCATCTCCCTCCTCCCTAACTCGAATTTACTGTATCATACTAGATGGATTTTTAGTGATGTTGAATGAGGAGGTTTCCGAACATTTACAAAGTGCCTGGTGGAAGGGAAGAAGAATAACAAGGAGAGTGAAGAAGATGCCAAATTAAGGGATATAATAAGGTTTCATATATTCACATTCATTTTACTATTTATAAACATTCCACTTATATTAAATGTTTAGGTCTGGAAATGACCAGAAAGCTTGTGGTGGTGGCTGTATTATGGATTTCAACATGCTCGAAACTTTACTTTACTGGGAGATATGTCATTGCCAGATATGTCTGTCAGTGGCTTGTCTCTTTTTGTTAAATGAATAAACATGCATGCTTGTCTGATTAATGCATACATGTTTAGGGTACAGGAAAGATACTAGTCTTATGGGTATGTCAGACTTACAGCCAAAAAGCGACGTTATCCCATTCAATTTTCCAAGTGATACTTTTTGGATTCAAAACATAAAAAAAGCAGTGTGTTTCAGGTGTGCGTTAAAATACATCCACAGGTGTGTCTCTGATTAACTCAGATGTTTCCAAAAAACCTATCATAAGCTTCCAAAACACATGACATCATCATATGGGCAGTCCAGAATTGTTTAAATGCATAGTAATCTTAGTGTATGTAAAATTTTGACTTTGCAGTAAGTAATAAAAATGCCTTAAAACATTCTTTCTCTCATTTTTCTGGCATTTGGCAAATATTAATAATTATGGTAATCCTAACTGACCTAAAATGGAAAAGGTTTATTATGATTTCATGTCAGATATTGTGAAAAACATGCATATGTGTCTTTTTATATAGAGTATATAAACTTCTGGTTTCAACTGTAATATATATATGCATAGTACACAAGAAAAGAAGTATCTTTTTAATATATCTTATTAGACTACGTTCCAACCTGGGGCGGATTAGCGCATGTGCACCCTGTGCGGCTGCACTGGGGCCCGGAGGTGGAGGGGGCCACTGCAGGGTGGCTAATAATAAGGGCAATCTGGCCTGTTTATCCAGTCCCGAGGCTCCAGGGGGCACCTGGCCAGATTGCCCTCATGTGCTGTGGGCAGGAAGCGATCCCTGCAGCTCCGCTGCCTACAAGAGAAAATAGCAACGGAGCGGCAGCGATCTGTCCTGCTTCCTGCCCCTTCTTCCTGTCTCACACAGACAGCAGTGTGGCTGGATGATGTCATCATTCAGGGTCGGCTGTGCCAGAGAGAGGAAGCTGCCAGAGACGATGATGCTGCGGCTGCGGGAGAGTGTGCGGAGAGGTGAGAGTGCTGTGTGTGTGTGTTTTTGTATGTATGTGTGTTGTGTTTGTGTATGTGTGTAGAGATGAGTGGTGGTTTGTGTGTGCGTTCATAGCGCTGTGGGGGAACGTGCAGAGAAGTGAATGGTGCTGTATGTGTCTCTGTGTATAGGTAGAAGAGAGGGCAATGATGGGGGTGATGGGGAGGAGGCAATGATGGGGTGATGGAGAGGGCAATGATGGTGTGGTGGGGAGAAAACAATGATGGAGGTGGTGGTAAGGGCAAGGATGGGGATGGTGGGAGGTGGTGGAATAGGCAATGATGGTGGTGGAAGAGAATGCAATGATGGAGATGGTGAAAAAGACAATGATGTTGGTGGTGGAAAGGGCAATAATGGGGGTGGAGGGAGGAGGAAATGATGGAGGTGGTGGAATGGGCAATGATGGGGTGGTGGGGGATAAAGCAATGATAGAGGTGGAAAGGGCAATGATGGGGTGGGGAAGAAGGCAATGATGGAGTTGATGGAAAGGGCAATGATGTGGGTGGGGAGAAGGCAATGATAGAGTTGGTGGAAAGGGAAATGATGGGGTGGTGGGAAAAAGCAATGATGGAGGTGATGTAAAGGACAATGATAGGGGTGGTGGAAATGGCAATGATGGGGATGGTGGGGAGGAGGAAATGATGGAGGTGGTGGAATTGGCAATGATGGGGGTGGAGGGGAAGGCAATGATGGAGTTGGTGGAAAGGGCAATGATGGGGTGGTGGCGGAGAAGGCAATGATGGTGGTAGTGGAAAGGACAATGATGGGAGTGGTGGGAAAGGAGGCAATGATGGAGATGGTGGAGGAGAAGGCAATGATAGAGGTGGGGGAAAGTGCAATGATGGGGTGGTGGGGGAGAAGGCGGTGATGGAGAGGGCAATGATGGAGGTGGTGGGAAAAAGCAATGATGGAGGTGGTGAAAAGGGCAATGATGGGGTGGTGGGGAAAAAGCAATGATGGAGGTGGTGGAAAGGACAATGATAGGGGTGATGGAAAGGGCAATAATGGGGGTGGAGGGGGGAGGAAATGATGGAGGTGGTGGAATGGGCAAGGATGGTGGTGGTGGAAAGGACAATGATGGTGGTGGTGGAAATGGCAATGATGTGGATGGTGGAGAGGAGGAAATGATGGAGGTGGAATGGGCAATGATGGGGTGGTGGGGGAGAAGGCAATGAAGGAGTTGGTGGAAAGGGCAATGATGGGTTGGTGGGGAGAAGGCAATGATGGTGGTAGTGTAAAGGACAATGATGGGAGTGGTGGGGAAGGAGGCAATGATGGAGGTGGTGGAGGAGAAGGCAATGATGGAGGTGGTAGAAAGGGCAATGATGGGGTGGTGGGAAGAAAGAAATAATGGGAGTGATGGAGAGGGCAATGATGGGGTGGTGGGGAAGAAAGCAATGATGGAGGTGGTGGAAAGGGCAATGATGGGGTGGTGGGGAAAAAGCAATGATGGAGGTGGTGGAAAGGACAATGATAGGGGTGGTGGAAAGGGCAATAATGGGGTGGAGGGGGGAGGAAATGATGGAGGTGGTGGAATGGGCAAGGATGGTGGTGGTGGAAAGGACAATGATGGTGGTAGGGGAAATGGCAATGATGGGGATGGTGGGGAGGAGAAAATGATGGATGTGGTGGAATGGGAAATGATGGGGTGATGGGGAGAAGGTAATGATGGAGGTGGTGGAAAGGGCAATGATGGGGTGGGGGAGAAGGCAATGATGGAGTTGGTGGAACGGGCAATGATGGGGTGGTGGGGAGAAGGCAATGATGGTGGTAGTGGAAAGGACAATAATGGGAGTGGTGGGGAAGGAGGCAATGATGGAGGTGGTGGAGGAGAAGGCAATGATGGAGTTGGTAGAAAGGGCAATGATGGGGATGATGGGGAGAAGGCAATGATGGGGGTGATAAAGAGGGCAATGATGGGGTGATGGGGAAGAAAGCAATGATGAAGGTAGTGGAAAGTGCAATGATAGGGGTGGAGGGAAAAAGCAATGATGGAGGTGGTGGAAAGGACAATGATAGGGGTGGTGGGGGAGAATGTAATGATGGTGGTGGTGGAAAGGACAATGATGGTGGTGGTGGAAAGGGCAATAATGTGGGTGGTAGGGGAGGAGGAAATGATTGAGGTGGTAGAATGGGCAATGATGGGAGTGGTGGGGAAAAGGCATTGATAGTGGTAGTGGAAAGGACAATGATGGGGTGGTGGGGATGAGTAAATGATGGAGGTGGTGAAATAGGCAATCATTAATGGGGTGGTGGGAGAGAAAGGCAATGTTGGAGGTGGTGGAACGGGCAATGATGGATGGTGGGGGAGAAAGCAATGATAGTGGTGAGGGAGAAGGCAATGATGGAGGTGGTGAAGAGAGCAATGATGGGGTGGGGGGAGAGGACAATAAACGATGGGTAGGAGGACAATGAGGGGTGTGGGGGATTGGGATGGGAGGAAGGGGGACTTATAATGGACTTAGGAAGAGAGGGAGGTGGAATATGACATTATTATCGCTTATTATGTCTAAAAGTCCCTTAGTACCATATTTTTCGGACCATAAGATGCACTTTTTCCCCAAAAATTTTGGGGGTGCGTCTTATGGTCGCAATATACTTACAAATCCGGTGGCAGCGGTCCCGATGTAGCCTCCCTGTGCTCTGTGGTGCGGTGGTGTCGGGGCGCTATGTTATGTGGCGGCAGTGGGGCTCTGTGCTGCGTAGGGGGCTCCGCCGGCATTTTGTCAAAGCCCAGAAGCTCCCGCAGCTCCATTGCTTCGATTCGGTGGCCTCCGGAAAGATGGCCGCTGGGGGCGGCGCATACTCAAATTCAAATCTCGGCAACGAGATCTCGTCTCCCGAGATCTCGGGATAAGATCTCATTGCCGAGATCTGAATCTGAGCATGCGCCGCCCCCGGCGGCCATCTTTCCGGTGGCCATCGGCGGCCATCTTTCCGGAGGCCTCCGCGTCGCAGCAATGGAGCTGCGGGGGCTTCCGGGCTTTGACAAAATGACGGCGGAGCCCTCCAGGCAGCACAGAGCCCTGCTGACGCCACACCACAGAGCCCTGACACCACCGCACAACAGAGCACAGGGAGGCTGCATCGGGACCGCCGCCACAGGATTTGTAAGTATATTGCAATTAGAGCCCTGACACCACCGTCCCATAGAGCACAGCCACCCCACAGTGCACCCCTGCAACACAGAGCACCGCCACCTCACCAGCCTGGACCACCGAACGACCCTTGTGACCACTCCTCTACCTGTGCCAATCCCTTTCCCTGGTAAGCTGAATATGGACTGTAAGACGGACCCCCATTTGACACATTATTTTTTTTCCCTATTTTCCTTGTGAAAATTTGGGGTGCGTCTTATGGTCCGGTGTGTCTTATAGTCCGAAAAATACAGTATATAGTGTACTCACTTATACATAGCACAGTCCCTTAGTATATAGTATACTCACTTACAGTATGTATAGCACAGTCCCTTAGTATATAGTGCACTCGCTTATTATGTATAGTGCCATCCCTCAGTATATAGTGTAGTCACTTTTTATGTATAGCACAGTCCATTAGTTTATAGTGTACTCACTTATGTCTAACACAGTCCTTTAGTGTATATAGCGCACTTACTTATTATGTATAACACAGTCCCTTAGTATATAGTGTACTCATGAATTCTGTATAACACCATCCTTAGTTACATAGCTTCCTCTTTTATTATGTATAACACCGTCCCTTACTACGTACCATCTTCTCTAGTTATATATGGTGCCATCCCTTATTATATAGCTTCCTCTGCTGTTAAGTACAGTGCTGTCTCTTACATAGTGTATTCTTGTTAATTTTGTTATTCACAGCGCCCTCTTTTATTACCAGACGACCAGTCCATCATCTCCTTCATTAGAAAAGAAGCTTACCCATGCTCCATCAGCCATCATTGCTTTATACAGCTAACAAGACAGGACAGTATGCAATAAAAAACTGGGCTCTATATAATCCAATATGTAAGGGACGGTGCTGTACATAACAAGAGAGGGCACTGTATAATAAGGGATGGCAAGATACATAATAAAGGAGACTATGTAATATAAATATATGTATGTGTGTGTGGCTATATATATAATATATATATATATATATATATATATATATATATGTAGCTTTGTCGCCATAAAGGAAAGGGGGCCCAAACACATTTCTTGCACAGGGGCCCCAAGCTGTTAGTGTTCACCCCTGGTTCCAACAATGATTTTTTTTTAGTTTTTGACGCTGCATATTTAAACAAAAAAATGCAAGTAATCTATCTTACTTAATGGGTGCGGAAATGCTGCAGAAAATCTGCAACATCAATAACTCACCAAAAAGCTCATTGTGCAAACTTAGCCTTAAAGATATCCACTTCTTTCTCCTCTGGATTGATTATTCATTCTTAAAATTCTCAATTCATGCTTAAAGTGTGTTTTGAGTGAATACAGGCTGTCCTATTTCTGAGATAGGAGATGACAGTTGGTGCTCATAAAGTTCTATGGGGAATTATAACTGATGTTTCAGGATAACTTGCAGCAGGATGTTCGTTTCAGCCTCTAGCGCCTCTTTCCTCCATAGAATTTTAAAAGCACCAACTGGCATCCCCCATCTCAGTAATGTGGTAATCTGTCTTCATTGAATACAGCTTTTACCGATTAATTAAGAGTTAAAAATCAGTCCAAGGTCTATGAGAGGCTTTAGTCACTACAGTACTTCATCTTTTACTGACAAATGCAATGGCTCTACTGGGCTAAAAGGAAAAGAAGTAAAAAGTTCCCCAGAGACCCTCCATACATAAATATTGGTGTAATAAGTGAGGAGACAAGCCATACAACAGTCTGTTTCTCTGCTTACTGAACCCGTGGAAATATGATTTGAGAAGAAATTTGGTTGGTATTAATTGTGGTTACTAATTTATTGCACATTATGTACTTAAAAATGTTGTCCAGGACTACGCTATTTATGACCCATTCTAAATGGGTGCATGGCTGAAGCAGTCAAGAACTTCCGCCTCCATACTCTGACTGAATCCAGTAGCGTTGCAGAACCTTCTAACAGCTGATTGCTGGGTTGCAGGAATTCAGGCCAATCAATCTGACTTTCATGACTTATTGGAAGGCATTTTCCATACGCCACCAGAATGCCTGCCAGTTTCTCCTCAAAATGACTGCCACCAAGCTGCCTTCCTCAGTGTCTATCACAGAAATGCCTCCTAGAGAGCCTGGCAATGAAATCCCTATAAGAGTATCTTCCACAGAGATGCCACCAAAAATGCCTGCAACAGAGATGACCCCTAGAGTGACTGTCGCCCTTAGGGCATGTGCACACAATGTCTTTTTCAGAAAGATTCCACCTGGAACCCGCCTGAAAAAGTGGTAAAAATGACAAAAAGATGGATATATGCACTGCAATGTCAAAACAACTTGCTGTGTATAGTTTTCTTCTTTTGCGAATTTGTGTAACCACTTCAGGCAATGAAAGCCGGAAACGGCTAAATGAAATGACCGGTCCACACTTCTGGTGGCTTCTGCTTGAAATCCGCCACTATGTGATATATGGAATTTAAAAATAAAATGCTACCAGCAAAAGTTGCTGGAAAAGACGTCCATATCAGGTTAGGCATCACAAAAGACATATGAGATGTTTGATGGAAAACACTGCTGCCGTCTTCCTAAAATGTCTTCAAAAATGTCTCAAATAAGTTGTGCACACATACCCTTAGTTTGTCTGTCGACTAAAGCACGGTAGAGTACATGCCACAGAGATGCCTTTCAGAGTGCTTGCTACAGAGATGCCAATAAAGATGCCTCTAAAGTGCCAGCCAAAGAAGCTTAAAATCTGTACTAAACCTAATTTGCCAAACCTTTTTATCTACAGATTTTCTTCCACTACACCTTGTATATTTTTTTGCACTTGCATTTTACTGATTATGCAGTTGCGTTCAGTCAGAATCGGAGACGCATATGGTCTGTACACCCGATGACCTCTGTGCCTCCAGAAATCTATATTTGGCCACTGAAGTTCCTGCAGACGTCTCATTCAATCAACGCTGTATGCTGGTTTGAAGGGAATGTAATCTTATATGTTATTTTTGCCAGGTTATCCTCTTCAGTGATATCTCAAAATATATTTTGGATCTAGATCCTTGGTTGCCAACCTGTAGCTCTAAAGTTTTTGTGAAACCACGAGCTATCAGGACATCCTGGGAGATGATCATTCCCAAATAATATGGGCTGGAAAAGAGCATACTGAATGATGAAAGTTAAACAATGGCAAGTCTGAAAATCCACAAAAGAGCAACGTCAACGTGTACAATCATTCTTTAAGTCTTGTGCATATGGACAAACCCAACGGGGAGAAGAAATGCATTAGAGTCTCTAACAAGGAGCAAACATGATCTGCTCTTCATCAGCCGGTGGAACGCTCTGTTTTGCTCTTACTGTGGAACAAGTGTTGCAGCCAAATATTTCTACTAAGAAAACTTCTGACAGAGATGTTAAAATAAATTGCATCACTTGTGCATGACCTGATACATCCCCGAATGTCCTCATCATCTCCAGAACTTGTAGTAAAGTCCTGAAGAACACAAGTACAAATGTCCTTTATTATTTTGAAAAAAAAGGCTGCTTTCAAACACAGCGCTACCCCTGACCCTCAGTGAATGGGACTGAGCTGAGCTGCAATACCTATATCTCACATAACCTGTGTGGACAGGTGTGGCACTGTTTCTGTTTTTTTTTAATCCTAGACAGCCATTTTAATGTGCATTATGCTTTTTGGTAAGTTTACGGAAATCTTTTCTATCTGCATCCATCAACGTCTTCATACCAAGCGTCTACTTAACCACTAGACACATTCTACACATAGACTTCCTAATCTCCGATTACTTTGATTTTCAAGAGGATCTTGAGTGTCCACCTGTTTTTCTTTATAGACTTCCCAGACTAAGGCTTCATCGATGCGGCGAGGGTTGTAACTTGACGCGCCTGGCCCCAATGCAAAATCTGTAACAGGGCCCACTTACTATGGCGCCCTAAAGCACCAGGACTCAAAAAACGTCTAATACCTTTGAAACCAATCTAGCTACTTCCCTGTGCATGGAAGAACCTGCAGAGTGGTACATGGAATTCTTTTGATCTATAGACAACCAGTATCTATGGTACCACCATTTAGTGTTCTGTGGTCTACCATAAAGAAGAATGATGTAGCATTCAATGAAGCAAGCCATAGAGTTCATTGTCAATAAAAACTACTGAATACCTTCAGATACAGTTGGAGGCACAGTATAGCCCCAAACCATTCAGCTATTCCCAGACAGAAAATATTGGCGTATTCCTCTGAGGACTTACAGATTTCTTATAGATATTGCCATGTTTGATGGCAGCCTATAGCGCACAATGAACAAAAGTAGCATAGGTCCCCTGTATTTGCAGTACTCCTAGTTTAGTTAAATACAAAACTAATATATGGCTGATTTTCGTGGACTCTAATATTTCTTCTGAGCACTAAGTACACATTTTATAGTGTCCCAGTGGTTAGGTTAAGTTTGAATTCGACCAAAGCACAAAATTGTTTTTTTCCAATGTTGAAATGAGTCCTCTATGTACTCTGGTTTACTCCATCACTCCAAAAATATACTGATGTGTTATTTAGCACCATATGAAATTAGCCCTAGAGTGTCTGAGAGATGGTGGCCCCAGGCTCTAATACAATAGTTGGTTCAAATGTCAAGCAGCAGACAACTCTATTTGGAGGTGACTTTGGAGTCCATTAATTACCACTTGGGTTTGTTTGCCAAATACCCTATTAGATCTTACTGCTGATGTGCCCTGTATGTACAATGACATTTTAAAGATTATGATGCAATTAAGGCAGTGAGCCCGGCCCATGGTCAATGGCTCCATCAGGGCTTACATCAAAAGCTCATACAGCCGAAGATGATGCCCAATAGAGCACACAATGACTCAGTCTGTACTATTACAGTCAATGGCATCTTCAGCGCAAACATCCATATCCAGTTTTCCAGAGCTTCAGACGTAAGTCCTGATGGAACAACTGACCATAGGGTAAATCGCAAAGTAATCACAGCCTAAGGATTAGATGCAGTTTGGATGATGGAGATTGAGTATCATCTCTTTTGGTGGACCCCAAGTACTCCAGCATGCCACATCATACAAGTGGTCATTTAATTATGTATTTACTGTGACTATTCTAAATAATGACCATATTACCATTCAGAAATACTAATAAACAAGGTGGCACTATGACAAGCACATGGTAAACATTGTAAGTCTCAAGTATGATGGAGCTGAAGATTGGTGGACCTCAAGGATTTTGAATCTGAACAATGCTTGATTAATATAGTCAATCAGGAAAACCAATTTATGGGGGAGAACATATTTTTGTAAAGTTACAATTTAAACATCCAGTATAGCATTCTGTTCTCGAAGCATATATGAACAAAAAATTATATTTCCCATATCATCTTACCTGGAAGCAGCAATCTCTGATTTCTGTCGAGCTATGGCAGCAGCTCTCTGTGCTCCTTCTATACTTCTGTCTACTTTTTGCCTGATTTTCGCACTCTTTAGGGGGATCACTCTCTTCTTCATTCCTTTAATGAAAACATTATTCCTATACTTTCCTTCCTCTTTTGTGCCATCTGGAAAGGTGGTACAACCATAGCCGTGCCTCAGGTTGTCCAACCATTCTCCCTCATACTTCAGCCCGCTGGAGCGCTCGCTGATTCCAAAGCCAGATCTCTTGTCTTTCTTCCATTCACCCATGTAGTTTTCAGTGGTGGTGGCATCAATGTCGGCCTCAACTGGTGGAAATTCTTCTGGTTCAGTCCCATCTCCAAAACTTACAGTAGATGTGGCATCACTAGCTCCAGAGCTCATACCGCTAACACTCTTCAAAAAACTTAGTTTACTTCTTTGAGATGAAAGTGATGTCTTAGAATCAGATTTTCTTAGCTTGCCTAGCAAGGAACCTCTTCTGAAAAAACCTGTCTTTTGCGCCTTAAGGGCTTCAGCATCTGCATAAAGTGAAAGAGCAAAGCCACCTCTCGTGATGGTTGGAGACACTATACTATCTGGAGAAGTTGACATGGCGTCATGTTGGGCCAATGTTCCATTGCTGTGTTCGCTGCGAAGAGAAGTCAGGGAGGTGCGTAAAGGATTTCGAACAACTGCAGCCATTCCATACGGGACACTCTGACGTACACCATAGCCCTCTCTGATACCATTTCCAAACTGACCCTGGTAGGTTCCTGAAGATAAGAAGATAAAACAAAGAAAACAATCTGAATCTCTTTTTACCCCCAGATCACACAGTTATGACCTATCAATGTATCATGGAAAATCTATTCACTGCTTTCACATATTTTAGCACAAAATCCAAGATGTGTATGTATATTTGTTTTGCTTAAAAACATTTAGTATTATTGAACTTTTATAGCCTCTCCTAGGTTAAACTATCAATATATGTATGATCTGTAAGGTCCGAGTTAGTATGACATCCCCCACAGTCCACGAAGGGGGTGCTACCTACCATTCACTACGGTACAGGACTCAGCTGCTCTCATCTGTATGGCTGTGCCAGGTTGTGCAGTTCAGCCAGAGCAGTAGTGGTGGTGATGATGATATTAGTAGTGGTAGTAATAATTATGGTGGTGGTTTTGAAGGTAGTATTGTATAGCTGAAGGGCAGTTACAGTATAGTAGCAGTAGTAGTGGCATTATTAATTATGGTACTGGTGCTCCTGAAGGAGATTATAGTACTGGTTTAGTATTAGATGCAGCAGTATTACTATAAGAGTAGTATGCGTAGTAAAGGTAATAGTAATAGTGATAGTAGTTGTAGTAGTTGTGCAAGTGGTATAGATAATGGTAGTATATCATTATGAGCAGTACTAGTAGCAGTAGCAGTATAGGACTACTAAGAGTAATAGTATAGAAGTAGTGGTGGTACTAGTAGTAGTAGTGGTGGTAGTACAGTGTTAGAAGCATAAGTAGTAGTATTGGAGAAGTTGGTTTAGTGGTAGTATTAGTTGGGATGATAATAACAGTGGTACTAAAGTGTTAGGAGCAGGAGTGGTATAGGAGTAATATGGTAGCAGTACTAATGGTGAAAGCCATGATAGTAATTCTGGTAGTATAGTATTGCAAGGAGTAGGTGTAGTAATAGTAGTAATAGTGGTAGTAAGGTGTTAGAAGCAGGAGGAGTAGTAGAGTAGTAGTATAGTAGTGGTGGTGATAGTAATACTCATGGTAGTATAGTATTAGTAGTAGTAGTAGTTGTAGCATGAATGGCAGTAATAGTGGTAACATAGTATTAGGAGCAGGGGTAGCAGTATAGTAGTGGTGGTGAAAGTAGTAGTGGAAGTAGTTTTTAAAGTAATAATGGTGGTGGTAGTAATAGTATTAGGAACTGTAGTTGTATAGAAGTAGCATTGGTGGTATTAGTAGCAGTGATAGTGTAGTAATAGGAGCAGTAGTACTAGTGTAATGATAATGTAGAAGTGGTAGCAATAGGGAAACTGGAAGTAATGTGGTAGTATCATATTAGAAGCAGTAGTAGTGGTGGTAGCAGTAGTGTAGTAATGGAGATGTTGGTAGTAGTTCTGGAGGTAATGTATCAGTAATAGTAGTATAGTAGCAATGGTAACTAACTCTAGTGATGGTGATACTAATGGTAGGATAGTATCTGGTCTAGTAGTATTGTAGAAGCAGTGTACACTGAATTTTCAGATGACAACTGCATAATAATAATAGTTACCATTACAATTAATAATAATAATTCTCTCATATCTCCGGTAACACTGGCATGCATTAATACACAATGAGCTATTCACAGCTTGCATCTGAAGTATGGTTATGGGACCAGCTCTATGAAATGGTTCCACTGACCATTGTTGAAGTCCTGCCAATTCGTATAAGCTCGGAGAACAATCCCTCCTTCATTACGCCTACGTATTATTCAAGCAGCCTTTCTTCAAAAATAACGCACCACTTATTCCTCAGCTATGGCCTGACAACAATTGTATAGAGAATTTTTCTAACGTACATAAGGACCATTGTCCTAAATTTAGTTCTGGTCAGAAGTCCATCAGACACCAACATACTTCACTGGGGTGAAGGCATCCAAGAAACAGAAGTGGCAGATGACCATATTCTTTAGATGGCACTCTCCATATACTTAACATTACACAAATTATAAATATAAAGTGTCATAACTATGCTCAGTACTCCAGACATATCATATTCCCACATCCCATACTGCAGCACATAGCAGTAGAAATAATATCTTACATGCCCCCCACTGTATAACGCTGAACCAGCTAATTTCGGGTCAAATGATCCCCTGAATAGTCTGAGCAGTGATCTGATATTTCTGTTGACTGATTGTAAAGCTCAGGGTGAAATATCTCCTATTTATAAGAAGAAGAGGTCATATTCACATTCATCATTGAATTATCTGTATATTGGGTATATACTTTAGAGCAGGGGTCTCTAACCTGTAACTCTGTAAGAGTCCTGCACCTATATACGTTGCGAGAAAAGTGTTCGAGAGAGACAACTTCCCTCCATAGATGGTGGAGCAATGGGGGCACATTGATGAAAACTAACCAAACTTTTGGAAGCATGGGTGTAGTTTTTTGAGGTGTTAAGGTTGTAGTCGCACCCAGACCCACCCTGATACTTGAGGTGGCTCAATGGCCCCTCTGCTACGTAAGAGAATATGACATCTCAAAAGTCTGGGGAGGGAGCTGTAATAGATTTTGCATCTGGGACTGAGAGCATCAAATTACACATTTGGCTGGTAGGTTGAGTCCATGTCCTTAGACATATTGCAGGATTCAATACCTGTTTGAAAGACTGTATTGCCAATTACTAGTGGCATTTTGTTTGGCACCTGCTTGTGTTGAAATATGATCAGACCAGTTATTGGCATAAAAACATTTAGTCACCAAGTATAGCAGTTTGACTCCAGAAAAGTACCATTAGTGTTCAGCATTACTACAGAATGTGCCTGATGTGGACCTGCATAAAGAAGGAGTCTGAGGGCCAAGACTCCTACTATTATTGAGTCTGAAACTCTTCCTTCTTTCCCAATTTCTAGAGGTGGTAATAGTATGCCCCATTTCAGTATGATCGCAGTCAGTTGCTCTCACAGATACAGTTGCCTGACTGTACCATCTTCATAGTAGGAACTAGTAGGCATTTCAGCTCATGGATCTCCACAATAACCTTGAGAAGATATTAAGACGATGGGGAGAGCACGATGTATAACTGGTCAAATATTAGTGAGTCTAAGGTGAAATGTTGTCTTTCAAATCATAACTGACGTAACGTAAGACATCTGCCGTTTAATCTCCTGTACAACTAGTTGCTAGCATAATTACCTTATTTCAGAGCAAATAAGTCTCAAAGGTCCTAATGTAACTAAGGTCAAGGACAAGTTCATATTAACTTTGCCTTCTTTGAACAGGACTTTCCACATCGGTTCAATTCATCTTTAAAATATTTTTGATCTCTTGTGGCCTATTCAAGATAATAGATTGGTATACCCATAATGTACCAATCAATTTCCATCCAGTCTGTTGGGTCCACAAGCACACAAGCAGTGACCACTACTTGGAGAAAATTGCACGTCTTCTGCTTGTAGAGCTCCACTCCAAGGGCTTTAACTGGATAAAAACTCTGAGCACATTTAGTTTCAACAACCTCATTCTAATGCACATGCTCAGTCCAAGGAGGGTAATCAATAAACTTTGGTAATCTTTATGGTAAACAACCATTTGGATTTGTTTCAGATGCTGTAAACTTTGGTGAGTGGACTAAAATGTTTAAAATGTAGTCAAGTTCAAGGGTCTCTAATCTTGGTTCTCCATTTGTTGTAAAACTCCCAATTGCAAGTGGTCATTTTTTAGAACAACTGGAGAGCCACAGGATTGAGATGGCTGGCCTAGAGCATTCATTGCTTCCAGGTGCTATGCTTGGGAACTCCTCAAGGCCATGCAAACAGCACAGTTGCAGGTGGGAGGTATAGAAACTTCACACAAAATAACTTGGTCAAATACTGCTCCACAAGACATCCAAAATATATTGTATACTTCAATCCAGTAGAGTTAAAAGGGTTGCACACTGAATATCATCTAACTGCCGCATAGGTGATAACTTACTGAATGTCGGGGTTCGACCGCTCTGACTAGGAATTTATATCTCCAAAGTGGTACTTTTATAAAATGGAACAACAGGTTGGATGGGGCTGCCAAAAAAACTAATACAGTGCTCGGCAGGCCCATAGGGTATGAATTAGGTAATTGCGCATGAGCACTGCAGTTTCATTCATTATGGGCTGTCAAAATAAACTAATGCAGTGCTCAGCAGAACCATAGGGAATAATTAGATAGCTGAGTATGAGCATTACAACCCTATTCTAACAGGTATAGAAGTGCCCCATTATCCTGATCCATGAAGATCCCAGTGGTTGAACCCCCATCGATCAATACATCAATAAGTTATCACCGGACTTAGTTTCACCGGACACAATAAGGTTTTAAAGTTTAGTGAACTTCGAGTGACTTTTGGGTGATATCCCTAAACAACTGAACATTCCCAAGGCTGATGCCAGTTGGCAAAGTGAAGTTGTTTGTACATCCATTGCTTACTATAAGTAAGTGTTGGACAAGTATGAATGACCAAGTGCTCAGCTCATAGATATTTAGCTAAAAAATATAAAGTTTTGATGGTCATTTGGTGATTTAATGACAAAGAAACATTGCCAAATTTGATTGCTAATTTTTTGGGGGGTCACTCATTTCCATGTTTCTGTCCATTTATGTAATGCAGCATAAGTACTTTTGGTGGGAAGAGGTCAAAGTGGAACCCATAGGACACTTTCTCCAGCATAAATTTTTATTCTTACTTTCCAAGCACGAATAGGTTGAGAGTAGAGTTGAGCGAAACAGGTTGGTCAAATTCAAAAGTCGCCGACTTTCACCAAAGTCGGGTTTCGCTGGCCGAAACCCAACCATAGCGTGCAGTCGGCCTTGCGACCCGAGCGCCCAAGTCGGTTTTCGCATAATGCTTGCAGGCGCCTTTTTTCAGCCAATGAGCAAGGATGTACACTGTGGGCAATGAGATGACATGTGCAGCGTCCACCACCATCTTAGAGAAGGGCATTGCAGTGATTGGCTTGCTTTGGGGGGGCGTCATAGTGTCTATAAAAGCCCTCACCGCCGACCACCATTTTACTTCTGCCGATATTAACAGTAGGGAGAGGTTGCTGACGCTGTTTATCAGTAGGGAGAGAGTTAGGCAGGAAAGAGAAATTCTTCTGTGCTTGTGCTGATAGCAATTGTGCTGTACAGTAAGTGTGCAGTGACAGGGGAGGATTTTCTTGTGTGCAGCAGCGCTGGTTATTAGGCTGCCTGCTAGCTGTATTGCTGTGTGTACACTGCTGTGCAGACTGCTTTTTACACAGCACTAATACTTTGATTCTTTTTTTCTGCACACTTACCGACAGTTCATTTTTTCCCACACCGTATAGAGCTGTACGCTACTCACACACTACCGTGTACCGGCTGGTATCACAGACAAATACATGCTGACTATCTGTGTGTGACTCCGGAAATATATACGGAGATTGCAATTTTCCCCTACACTGTATACAGTTGAACGCTTCTGAGACAGTACCGTATATCTGCTCTTTGTATTACGGTCAAATCCATACTGAGTGAGCGTCTGTGTGTGACTCCGGAAATATATACGGAGATTGCAATTTTACCCTACACCGTATACAGCTGTCCGCTTCTGATACAGTACTCTATATCTCCTCTTTGTATTACGGTCAAATCCATACTAAGTGAGCGCCTGTGTGTAACTCTAGAAATATATACGGAGATTGCAATTTTCCCCTACACCGTACACAGCTGTACACTTCTGAGACAGTACCGTATATATGCTCTTTGTATTACGGTCAAATCCATACTGAGTGAGCGTCTGTGTGTGACTCCGGAAATATATACGGAGATTGCAATTTTCCCCTACACAGTATACAGCTGTACGCTTCTGAGACAGTACCGTATATCTGCTCTTTGTATTACGGTCAAATCCATACTGAGTGAGCGTCTGTGTGTGACTCCGGAAATATATACGGAGATTTAAATTTTCCCCTACGCCATATACAGCTGTATGCTCCTCATACAGTACCATATATCTGCTGGCATTTTTGGTACATTTTCCCAAACATGAGGATGTATGGTGGAAGAGGCCGTGGACGTGGGCAGGGGGGGCCAGCTGGGAATGATGGTGGTGGTGGTGCATCTGCTGGTAGTGCCAAAAGCCCAATAGCACCTAAGGCAGGAGGTGTTGAGCCTGCGTCATCGTCTGGCTCCAGAAGGCCTGGAAGGCTCCCTTTTCTGGGAGTAGGTAAACCGCTTTTAAAGCAGGAGCATCAGGAACAGGTTTTGGCTTACATTGCCGAAACAGCTTCCAGCTCTATCGCCTCCTCTTCTGAACTTTCAAAAAATGCAAGCACTGAGTCGTCAGTGCAGGCTCCTGGTCAGGAAAGACGCCTTTCCTTGTGTCCTTCACCCCCACCAAAAGTGAAGGATGCGGCAGGCCACACTTCAGATTACTCCATGGAGCTCTTTTCACATACCATGCCTGGGTTATCAAGTCAAATCCTGAATTCCCCATCCAAGATGAAAATGACATGGAGTGCACTGATGCACAGCCACTGCTATCTGATTCTGCTGGTACATTCACCCAGAGCACTACATTGCCTTCGCAGTCTACTGAGCCAGAATCTGACCCTGATGAAACTCAGGTGCCCCTTCCTCGCATACTCTAGCACCTTACATGGTGACACAGAGGAAGGTGCAGATGAAATTGAAGAGGAGTTGATGGATGACCCAGTTGTTGACCCGGATTGGCATCCATTGGGGGAAGAGGGTGCCGCTGGCAATAGCTCAGAAGTGGAGGAGGATCCCGGCAGGCATCGACATCCAGCTGCAATTATCTGGCAGGCCCGTAGCAGTCCAAAAACATGTTAAAACAACAAAAAGAGTTGCAGGACAGCTTGGCCAGACGGTCAAATTAGCACTGCGTGCAAGCCCTGAATATTTATCCATAGTAGGAAGAGTGCACTGTGACACTTTTTTGACCAAAATCCTATTGACGAGGCAAAGGTTATCTGTAAGAAGTGCGGAAGGACCTTTAGCCGATGGAAAAATCTCCGAAAATTGAATACCAGTTGCATGCTTAGACATTTAAACACCATGCACTTGCAAGCGTGGACGGACTACAAAACCTCACTGGCTTTGAACGCCTACATTGCCAAACTGATCTCATTAGAGATGATGCCCTTCTGTTTGGTTGAAAGCGCAGCGTTCCGAGAGCTCATGGCCTACGTTGTCTCACGCTATGACCTACCCAGTCGGCACTTCTTTTCTAGAAAAGCCATCCCTGCCCTCCACCTGCATGTGAAAGACCGCATTTTCCATGCACTCAAAAAATCAGTGAGTGGACAGGTGCATGGGCCAGTAGGCATGGCCAGGGCCGTTACGTGTCCATCACTGCACACTGGGTTAATGTGGTGGATGCAGGGTCCACAGGGGACAGCGGCAGTGGGACAGTGCTGCCTAGCCCACGGTATAGGCAACAGTTGGCTGTAGGCGTTCGACCCTCCTCCTCCAGAAGCAAAAGCTCGTGGACAGAGCGCAGTCGCACGAGCACTCCATCCGCAACTGCCAGTGTTGCACACAAGGTGTCCCACTAACGATCAGCTAGTGGTAAGCGTCAGCAGGCTGTTTTAAAGATGATAGTCAGTGATAACGGCCGTAATTTTGTGGCGGCCATAGCCTGGCAAAATTCAGACACATACCTTGCCCTGGCTCACACCGTGAACCTGGTGGTGCAGTGCTTCATAAATAATTATCCGGAGTTGACAGCCCTACTCCATAAGGTGCGAAGACTGTGCTCGCACATCCGTCGCTCGCCCGTAGACTCCAGTTGTATGCAGAGGCTGCAGCGATCGCTCCACCTCCCCAAGCACCGCCTAATCATAGACGTTGCAACAAGGTGGAACTCCACCATGCACATGGTTGAGAGGCTGTACGAACAGAGGCAGGCTGTAATGCATTTGTGGGAGGATCCATGGGCAGGCAGTTTGAGGGCAGACATGGAGTTGTCGGGTGTGCAGTGGTCAAAGTTGAAAGACCTCTGTAAAGTCCTTCAGTGTTTTAAGGAATGCACACGGCTGGTAAGCACAGACGATGCCATCATAAGCATGAGCATCCCACTTATGCGTCTGATCATGCAAACTTTGACGCACATTAAGGATCAGGCGTCTGCAGCGGAGGAGGAGGAGGTAAGCCTTCATGACAGTCAGGCATTGTCTGCTCAGAGAACTGTCCTGGAAGAGGTGGAGGAAGAAGAGGAAGAGGAGGAGGATGAGGGGGATGATTATTTTGGGGAGGATGATGCTTCTCAGGGGGCAAGAGAAAATGTTGGCTTGCCAAGGTCACGTACAGGGTTTGTGCGTGAATGGAGGGATGTGGATTTGGCAGAAAGTGCTCCTCCACCCACCACTGGCAGTGCATCATTGACACCTGGAACATTGGCCCACATGTGTGATTATGTCTTGCGGATCCTAAAAAGGGACCCCCGCAATGCCAAAATTATGAAGGATGACGACTACTGGTTGGCCAGTATCCTCGATCCACGCTATAAAGGCAAATTACAGAACATCATGTCACAGAAGAACCTAGAGCTAATATTGGAGAACAAACAAGCAACTCTGGTAAACCGTTTTGTTGTGAACGTTTTGGAGACGACTTCGGAGCTGAAGCTCCCTCTGGTGGTTGCTGAGGGTATTGAACCTACGTTGAATACCAAGAGTCCTACACCTGCAGATAACGAGTGGTTGTCAGGTGGTACTGACTGGCCTGATATAAGTAAGCTGACCTCCCATGATCCTCGCCGGTGATCAATTGTGCTTCCTGGTCTAGGTTGGAATTCAGCTTGCTTTCCTGCTGTCTCCTGCTTTCTTTCAGATAAGTTTCTTTCAGTTTTTTTTTTACTGTGGTTTGAATTCCTTGTTTTTGCTGCATTGCTTTTTGTCTTCAGCCGGGTCCCCTTTGGGGGACTTTGGCTGGTCTCCGTTCGTTTTTGTATTTGTTCATTTGCTCAGTTCTTGTGATATTTTACTGCTGGGTAGCTACGTTTCCACACCAGAGATCTGATATAGGTAGTCGAGACCGTGTGGTCTCAGTGTTTTTGGATTCAGAAAAGTTGGAGTTTTTCCTGGGTTTTTCTGGGTTGCAGACAGTATTCTCTCCTGTGCTATCCTATCTAGACAATTTTGGGCCCCAGCGTTTGCTCAATCTATTTTCTGTCTGTGTTCGTATTTTCATCTTGTCTAACCGCCATTATATGTTTGGGGGCTTCCTACTCTTTTGGGGTCTACTCTGGGGCAGTTAGCTTTCCTCTTTCCATCTTCAGGGATAGCTATCTCTCCGGCTGTGCCGAGGCGTCTAGGACCACCGTAGGTACGCTCCATGGCTGCTTCTAGTTGTGCGGTTAGTTTAGGGGTCTGCAACCTGTTAGTTTCCAACCTCTCTGGTGTTAGGCTGCCTATACGGTTTTTTGCTCCTGCCTCCTCAGCTACCTAAACATAACACCGTTTGTTAGAGGCATTCCCAGCACACAGCAGCGGTGCAGGTTCTACCACGAGCCATACTGGGCCAAATGGAAGAGGTGTTCGTGGTGCACACAGTCGAAGTGGCATTGGAGACAGGGGTTTCATGACCATGTTGTGGTCTGATTTCTCGAGTAATGCTCACACGACTCGTAATACTGAATCGATTGCAACAGACAGGAGACAACAGCTGTCAACTATGGTTCAAAATTACCTCTCCTCCCCTATCGATGTTCTCCCTCACAGTTCATTCCCCTTCGAACTACTGGGCCTGTAAACTGGACACCTGGCCTGAATTGGCACAATATGCCTTACAGGAGCTCGATTGCCCTGCTTGTAGTGTGCTATCAGAAAGTCTTCAGTGCTGCTGGATCAATCCTGACAGAAAGAAGGACCCAGCTGTCGATCCTTAATGTAGGTGATCTCACCTTCATTAAAATGAACCATGCCTGGGTTTCAAAGGATTTTGTACCACCTTTCCCTGATGACACATAGGTTGCCAGCAAAATGGCTCGCTTTGTCCTCCTCTTCCTCCTCTTCCTCCGACTTCTCCAATTCCTCCATTTGCAGCTGCTGAACGTCCAGCCTATAGCTCAACATATGCCAGTTTTTCCACCTCCGTAACTGGGCTGTACCCCCCCCCCGGGCCGGGGTCAGCACCTGGCGCACCCGAGCAAGTGCCGTGCCCTGAGCAGGTGGGGGGCCCACTTGCCGTCAGAGACATTTTTTTTAATGGCTGGAGCAATATATGGGGAACATTATACACTGGAGAATTATATATGGGGCCCATCATACACTTGAGCATCATAGATAGGGCCCTTTATACACTGGAGCATCATCCATGGGGCACATCATATACTGGAGCACCATATGGGGCCCATTATATATGGCGCATCATATGGGGCACATTATATATGGAGCATCACATGGAGACCATTATATATGGGGACCATTATATTTGGAGCATTATATGGGGTTCATCATACACTGGAGCATCATATATGGGGCCATCATATACTAGAGCATCATATGGGGTTCATTATTTATTGGGCATCATATAGGGCCCTTTATATATGGAGCATCATATGGAGCACATATGGGGACTATTCTGTATGGAGCATTATATGGAGCCCATTCTGTATGGAGCAATATATGGGGCTCATTATTCTGTATAGAGCAATATATGGGGCTCATTATTCTGTATGGCGCACTATGTGGTGGCCATAATATTGTATGGAGGACTATACTGTCCGTTTTTTGAGCTATTGTAGAATTTAAAATATATATCACTCGTGTAATGTAAGAAGTGAAGTATTTGTCATTGTACTATACCTATATTTCTCTGCCGTATCGGAGCATCATGAATTGTGGTATGTGTTAAAGGGGCCCACTGAGACTCTTTGGCCCGGGGCCCACGAAAACCTGGAGCCAGCCCTGCCCCCCCCCACAACTTTAGCCAAATAACCCCAGTTTTCAATGCGTTACTATTATTATAAAGTTAATTAAGGTTGACCAGCTTAAGTAATAAGAATTGATGTCGTTGGCATTTAAATGGGCACTGTAGGTGTGTTTACTGTCCTCCACTCCCTGCCGACTTTTATTCCCCATTGACTTGCATTGGGGTCGGATTTTCGACTCCGACACGACCATTTCCGTTAGTCGGCCGACTTCGTTCGACTCGACGTTTGAGAAAGTCGGGTTTCACGAAACCCGACTCAACCCTAAAAAAGGCAAAGTCGCTCATCTCTAGTTGAGAGCAATTATCCAACTTCTGCAGCCTTCAGAAGGAAGTAATTAGGTGCTTGTTGGCTGAATAAACGGTTGGCCGAGTGAACAATGGCCATTAGTGCACGTCTACCTATAGTATGGAGGTTCTGTTGTCTCTTGGAGCTCAATATAGTCAGTAGAATTTGGAACATCCCACAGATAGATATATTTGGGATTTGCTAGCCATCTAATATCTATGGAGGCTACCTGACCCTCGAACAAAGAACAACTGAACAAGTTGGATTTTACCTATTCACTCATTATTACCCATTAAATAAGTGGTGTTTGTTGTCTCGCAGCCATCCATCCCACCATTCTCCATAGGATTAGTATGGGCCATCACCAGTATAAACGTGTTGGATAAAATAAAATAAGAAACAAGAAATTTTGTAACGGATAAAATAAGGGGAAAACTCCTAATAGAACAAGACTGACAGACATAACAGTACCCTCACCGTACACAGGACCAGACACAGTGCTCTACGTTTGCTTAGTCACTTACTTCACATTAGGGAATATATTACAATTAACACGTATATCGGGATAATTAGAATATACCATACATTGCATGGGATGTCCTGCTTAAATCTGTAACCCAGCTCCCTCCCCATTTACAGGTTATTTATCTTTAATCACTTACCTCCATCTGCATACGTTTCAGTACCATATCCATCTTGTAGTCCACTCTGCCATGTTCCTTCATACTTGGCTCCACTGGTCATACTCTGACGGACTCCGTACCTTCCTTTAAATCCATGAGTCCATTCACCCTTGTATACCCAGTGTCCTTTGGTTTCAATACCTAAGCCATGCCTTTTTCCTTGAGACCAGTATCCTTCGTAGGTATTACCACTGGGCCAGGTGTAGATCCCTACCACCTCGAATCCATAATTCCAAGATCCAGAGTATTCGCCCTGGCCTTTTGGCCCTGTGCAGATACCATGACCATGTGCTTTCCCGCCTTCCCACCCGCCGCAGTAAGCTCCTCCATCATCAAAATCAAACCGACCGCCGCTCATAGTGCCTTCTATGTCCAAAAATTAAACAAATAAAATTAGTAATTTTTTTTTCTAAATTAAGAATTAAATTAACGCAAATTTGAATAATTTATCACCGTGGACGACATGAGATTAAAAATTCTCATTAACAGAGCACAGGATTCGGAGGGGTGTTACGAAGCCTTATAATAAAGCTTGTATGGGATAGCTGCTGGGAATCCTGTGCTAGTTCTCACGGTGTAGAGATGGGGAATCTGATTGGATATCTTCAGCCTGAGTTGTATCAAAGTTTGGAAAGGGTTAAATTGCCCAGCAGTCCGTCCATATCCTTGCATTATTTGGCACTTATTGATCATGATATCATCCCGGTGGTCCTGGATATGAACCCCCCTCCCCTTTCGCAGCAAGACTCCCTCTTTCTGCCCAGGCAGGAGCAGGGCAGAGTCCCTGGCTCCCAGTGTGTGAGGGCTGCAGATGAGTGAAAGTTAGAACAGACCTAACAAGGCTATTGCATCCCAGCTGTTCCAAAAATAAACCCCAATCGCAGCTCTGCTCAATGGCTACTTCTCAGAGCAGTGCAGAACTAGTGGAGAACAGGGGCGGCCTGCTAAGAAAAGGAGGGGGACTTAAAATAGATCTGCTGGCAGATTGGCAATTTTTCATGCCGTGTGTCTATGTGACACTTGAGTGACACCGAAGAAGACTTTTTCGATCATAGTCTTAATAGTGAATGGCTACAAAATAAATAAATAAATAATGAAATGCAATATTGCAACATCCAAAAGAATTAAAAAGAGAATAATACAATATCTGTCACACAATACAAAATATACAAAAAGAATAACACAAAAAAAAAGAAACAAGAAATAAATCAGTGTAAATAACCAGGCTCACAAATAATAAAAAAAAATATAATATGAAAATAACTAACAAGTTTCATACCTAACGACGCAACGTTTTTTATTTTTTCTCATTTTCTTATTACCATATATCAAAAGCTTTGCGTTTTTTTAATTTCCACCAAGGTAGCCAGCACATCCCAAGGTCCCACACACTTTAGATAACTGTCAGAGGATCGTTCAGTTGACAGCTATCTTTCCAACTCTTTTGTGCACAGGAGCGCTCTCTCTGTCGAGCCCTTCTGTGATCTCTGAGTCAGAAGCTGCCAGACATCTCTGGCAGTGTTTTTTTTTTTTCTTACAGAATACAGAAAACAGCTGTCCAAAATAGGGGTTACTTCCCCATACCCATTAGACTGTCAGCAGATCCCACAACATTGATGGGTTCGGCCTACACTAGTCTAATGTGTGGAGGGCTGCATAAAAAAGGCAATTCTGACAATTCTTCTTTATGATATTCAGTGTTAAAAATAAAAGATGATTAGTTTTTTCTTTTACTTTTGTATTTAGTGATTTATGGCTTGATTTTCTTTATCATTTATTTTGAATCATTCTAAGTCCCCAGGAACAGTCAGTTGGCTATCGCTATTTTTGAGGTGATGACTGGGATCCTGGCTGTTAGTGCAGGAGTGTGGCTCTCAATTGCCTTCAAATGGTCCTGATAGCAGAAGCACATCTCTTATACCTGCAAGATCAGGGATGAGGCCCATGTACGTCCCGCTGATGACAGGCATGATGATTGGTAAAGACTATACAGTAGCGCACAGAAGTTGTGTAGCTTCTTACTAAAGAACTGTACAGTTACATCTATCCTCCCAAAAAGTTACCTAAATAACAATGCCATATAATGCTTCTGTCATGGGGTTACCGCAACAGAGAGGAGCCAGAAGACTGCAGCGATGATTGCTCCTACTCCTGCGCTGAAAAGAATCTCTTCACATTCTTTTTAAATGGTGTTTATTTCTTTTGACAGAACAGGGGTTAATCGGCCATGTTTGGAGCTCTGGGAGTCTGAGTTCTCAGCTGTGCTCAGTTAGCCACTCCCATCTTCTTTGTAATCTGGGACCTGATTCAAACCCTTGTCAGAGCTAGCTTATGCTGCATGGCTTAGAGGAAAGGTGTTTATATAGGAAGGAGTTTGAAGGAATTATCTGTAACTGTTGCCTGGGTTTGTAAGTGTGATAATTCTCTTCCCTCTTCCAACTTTGGTTTTATCCTGTCCTCCACTCCCCGGTGCATTCCTCTGTTATATGTGAGTGACTATTTGTATGTTTGGTATTTTCTGTTACCCCTTGTTCGTGGTGCCTTGTTCGTTGGGTTGGTGTACTGCAGTACATGATAGCGCCCCTCTTCCCTGGGTGGGGGAAGAGAACAAATGGAGGGCTGATTCAGGAGATAAGGCAAGGGTGGCGGCCCTGGCATCTTCACCTTCAGACGTAGCCCGGAGAATAGGGTGAGCTAGGGCGCCCCCTAGTGTTAGGGACAGGGAAGGAGCCCCTAGTCCCGGGTAACTCAACAGCTAAGTCTTGACAGCTTCTACCACAATGCAATGCGAAATATCATAAATTGTACAATGCCCAAGTAACAATGCTAACTATTTGGGCTCATTAGCAGTGTACCCTTCAGCAGGTGGTCACCTCTTTGTATATTTTTGGAAAAGAATTGTCAGGTTGGTTTATATTGTGAGTCCCTAAGAATTGTGGGGATTTCCAAATTGGATTTTTAGAATGAAGGAGGGGACTATACTAGCATTTACAATGCCAATCCATCAGAGGCATGCAATATAGAAGAAGAATCTCTGACAATGTAAACTCTTCATGCCTTACCTCAAGCCAGAGACCCTCTAAAACATAAAAGGACTGATACAAGGCCCCTCCTTTACCTCTATATTTGGGAATCAGGTCCCAGAGAAGGCAAGAGTTGCCAGTGTGCAACTTATCAGAGGGGTTAGGGCACAGAGGCACAGAGTAGACATCATTGAGTAGAAGATATTGAGAACAAACTTACAGCTGAGTCTCCAAGTCCATAGATAAAAGTATGTATGGATGCTTTTTCAGGACAGAATGTCCAATGTCCCTCTATCATCTGTAAAATTGCTTGGTCCATCTTGGGTTCTGATCTGTTGGCCAGACTAGAGGTTGGTTACAAAGAGCACCTCTTGTTCTGGACGACCTGTCAGACAACTTATTGATGTCAATATATACCTAAAATTAGGCAGTTATACACAGACTTGCCCAAATCAAAAGACCCCTGTAACAAGTAAAGTTTTTCCGATGTAGAGAAACCATTTAAGTTCCATGCAGTGGCAAAGGGTTAACACAACGACTATCACGATTTATTACAACTTATTTTAAGAACTTTTCTTTTTCCAGTTATGAAACAAGATTCCTAAAATAGAAGAAATGATTCAGTGACCCGGCCGCCCATGTGTTTTACTACAGAATGCGCTTCACAAAATAAACTTTTTACTACGCTCTCCATTTAGAAGCAGCTTACGGCACAAGTGGGATGGAAAGCGGTAGAACCTGTGATGACTTTGTCTCCACGTTATAAGTCAGAGTCACAATTTTATGGTGTAAACACAGATTCTTTTCCAAATGCAGCTCCTCCCTAATGTATAGGATGTGTCTGGTATTGCAGGTCAGTCCCATTTAAAAGGTTATTCCAAAAATAACAAAATATCCCCCCTCTACATTATAGGAGATAACTTGCTGATAGGTGTGGTTTCTTACCACTGAGACCCTCAATGACCCCGAGAATGGGCTGTGAAACCCCATGTTGAATGGAGCACAGGTGCACATGCTCGGCCTCCTCTTATTTATGTGCTCTACTCGGCTTCTCGAGCAGTTCCACAGACAATGAATGGAGGTCAAGCATTGAAAATTAGGCTACAGATCCCATTTTCTGGATCATTGGGGGTCCCAGTGGTTGGACTTGCAGCAATCAGCAAGTTATCTCCTATCATATTGATAGCGTATAACCTGCGATTTTGAAAATAACTCTAATGTTAATGTAATACTGGACACAGGCCAAGGGCATGAATAATACTTTTTTTAAAAGCAGACTCGAAACATTAACCCCTTAACCCCCAGAGGTATTTTCGTTTTTGCGTTTTCGTTTTTCGCTCTCCTTCACAGAGCCATAACTTTTTTCTTTTTCTGTCGATATGGCCCTGTGAGGGCTTGTTTTTTGCGGGACAAGTTGTACTTTTGACCAACACCATTGGTGTTACCATGTTGTGTACTAGAAAACGGGAAAAAAATTCCATGTGCGGTGAAATTTAAAAAAAAAAAAAAAAAATGCAATACCACACTTGTTTGTTTTTTTGTTTGGCTTTTTTACTAGGTTCACTAAATGCTAAAACTGACCTGCCATTATGATTCTCCAGGTCATTATGAGTTCATAGACACCAAACATGTCTAGGTTCTTTTTTATCTAAGTGGTGAAATGAAAAAAAAATCCAAACTTTGCAAAAAAAAAGTTGTCATTTTCCGAGACCCGTAGCGTCTCCATTTTTCGGGATCTGGGACGGGGTGATGGCTTATTTTTTGCATGCTGAGCTGACGTTTTTAGTGATATTTTGGTGAAGGTACGATCTTTTGATCGCAGCGACCAAAAACACGTATACCATAAGAAAGAGGAAAAGAAGCATGCAAAGCATGGGGATCACCATATAAATAATACATCAATCTTTATTAGGCCGGGATCACACATGCGAGAAACTCGCATGATTCTCGTGCAAGTCTCTCACATGAACACCTGGCACTGCTGTCGGCACTCGGACCGGAGCGTTCGGCTGCATAGAAATACATGCAGCCGCACACTCCGGTCCCGAGTGCCGGCAGCAGTGCCAGGTGTTCATGTGAGAGACTTGCACGAGAATCCTGCGAGTCTCTCACATGTGTAATCCCGGCCTTAAAGTGACAACATGACAACACTGCATAATTAAAAACATTTAAAACATAATGTAGCAACATATCACAATAGCCCACAATAGTGCCATGCAATTGCCAAACCCCCAGTTGACAATAATACTTCAAAAGCTGCACAATGAGCATATGATCATACTATCGTGAACAAAATTGGCCAAATAGAGTAGACTTCAAAGGAAGCCCGGTGTAGCAATATATACCCCCAAGATCCAAGGAAGGTTAACATGCAAGTGGTCCAAAAAGGGTCTTTTAATCCACATACTACCTGGACCTAGGCAGAGTATAGCCCACATGGAAAGAATCCTTTTAGGAATAGGAAATTTATTTTGCAAATTGCCTCTTCAGAGAAAAAGGGACTTGAACTCTATAGCGCCACCTGTTGGAAGTAGCGATCCTACAAGTCATAATCAACCCTTTAACGAGTCGTGCAATATGACTTAGGATAAAAACCAAATCAGAATCTCAATTTGCAGACATGGTGTTTCGGACTATTTGCCCTCGTCAGTGCAAAGTATGAGATCTGATTTGGCTAGGTGAGAGGCTCTGGACTGAGGTCTAAGGGGTAAGGTTTCTCCTTGTGGACAGTGACATACCAGCTCTGGCTTGTCAAGGTAAGGAGGCTTATTCGCCGTGCAATGCTCCTCTGCGAAACTCGGGACTTAAGCGTTCAGCTGCATAGAAATACATGCAGCCGCACACTCCGGTCCCGAGTGCCGGCAGCAGTGCTGGGTACTGAGGTGCGAGACTCGTGCGAGTTTCTCGCAAGTGTGACCCGGCCTTACTGGTAGCTTTACCTACAGATCCAACTTGATCGTTATGGTCACTTTGTGATCAGCCTATTGTCAAGTGATCCTTCTTCTAACATGTAGGGATTGTCTACACTGTGAATCACTTTAACCAGACATCGGCCAAGTGCCGTAAATTTATGGTGCTTGGTCCTGGGCTATAATTCTGTTCCATTGTGAATTTTTAGTGCAGGGTTAAAGGTCTTACTCCTGCAATCTAGCAGGATCAAGTCTGGTCCCTGGTTATCATACATAGCTGGGGACCCTGGGGATAAGACAGAAGTGGTTTATTACCACTTGTTTTTTCCTTTGCAGAGGGCTGATTTCCCCTATAACTGGAACTCCTATGGATGCTCTAGTTACAGTGGAGAAAAATGAACAAAGAAGAAAAGAAGTTTCCCAGAGACCTTATATGATCTCTAGGGACAAATTATGCAAGAAAAAATATATAAATTGCGCAGTAATTTATATCTTCCCCAAAGGAGCGTTAACAAAATGATACAATTTCTCTCACATAAATCAAAGTCTCATGCAGCCACGTCAATAAAAAGAAAACAATATATGGCTGCTGAAAAGATAAAAGCAGGAAAAAAGTTATATCTTTGACAATGGAATGTATAGTCTATAAAGGACTTTACGCTAAGGCTGGAGTCACACACAACCACAAAAAATCGGTCCGTTTTAGACGGTCGACAATCGGATCAAAATAAAAACATCACACATCCTTCTGGCATCCATTTTCCTTCAAAGATGTGATTTAATCGCATGTGTGTGTACCTTGTAACATCCGATTTTCATCCGACTTGCGAGATTTTCTCGCAGGCTTGCAAAACTGACATATAATGGATCTAAAAGAATAGTATTTCAATCACAAAAAAAAGAATAGATATATACACATAGAACACATTATATATATATATATATATATATATTATATATATATATACACACATGTCATTGTGACATGTATATATACATATATTTATAGTTCCTAGACTTCTACATACTGTTATAGCCGCTAATTCAATTGCCGGGTTTTGTGAAATCACAGAAGCCGACATGAAATGATACATTGTTTCCACACATTTAACCATGTAATTTCCTGTATTTTGATATTTGTTTAGAACTTACAATTACATGACTGTATTTGTGCAAAATTTCAGACATGTAGGGGTTAATTAAAGGTGTAATTTCGTTGAAAAAAAATGCGTGGGCTCCCGCTGTATTTTCTCCACCAGACAGACAAAGCAAGCGAGTGGGGGCAGATAATAACAGCCTAGGGAGGGTACATTTTTTGTGCCCCCCCTGGCTACTAACATCTGCCCCCAGACACCCCAGAAAGGGCAAATCTATAATTAGATTCGCCCTTTCTGGCACTTTGCCCGTCTATTCCCATTGCCCTGTAGCGGTGGCGAATGGGTTAATTATCTCACCTTACTGTCACCTTGCTATTGAAAGGTGACCTTAAGGTAGGTTAATAATTGAGAGCTGTCAATTAGACAACTATCAATTATTAATCCTATTGAAGTAAATAAAAAAACACACACTTTAAGAATAAATAATTTTAATGAAATAAAAACACATTTTTTTGACCATATTTTATTTTACACTTAATCCGTGCGAAGCCATTGATCTCCTAAAATAAAGAAAAAAAAATAAAACAACATTATTCTTACCTATTCCGCCGATCTGTCACGTCCCACGCTGTAATCCTTCACAAAGGGTTAACTAGCTTTGAGCCAAGCAGTGCAAGTAATCCTGCATGCTCAGCTCAAAGCTCATGAATGAATAAGTTCCTCTCCTGGCGACAGGAGAGGATGTGTTTCATGAATGAAGCTTAATTGATTGTGTCCACTTTCCCTTTAGGTCAGGTCACTACAGTTAAATTGGCAATAAATCAATTAAGCTCCATTCATGAATCTATTCCTCTACTTTCGCTGGGAGAGGAAGTTATTCATTCAGGGGAATACAGGTCTGAGACAGCATTATTAGCTCTCTGCGACCTGTAACCTGTTAACCCTTTCTGATGGATTACACCGTGGGACCTGACTGTACATTGGATTGGTAAGTATAATTTTGCTTTTTTATTTTATTTTTATTACAGGAAATGGTTTTAGCAGGAAAATAAAATATGGTCAAAAACTGTGGATTATTTCATTAAACTTATTTTTTATTAAACTGTGTGTGTTTGATTTTTCTTTCATACAATAGGATTAATAATTGATAGTTGTCTAATTGACAGCTCTCAATTATTAACCTACCTTAAGGTCACCTTTCAATAGCAAGGTGACAGTAAGGTGAGATAATTAACCCATTCGCCACCGCTACAGGGCAATGGGAATAGACGGGCAAAGTGCCAGAAAGGGCGAATCTAATTATAGATTTGCCCTTTCTGGGGTGTCTGGGGGCAGATGTTAGTAGCCAGGGGGGGCACAAAAAATGTACCCTCCCTAGGCTGTTATTATCTGCCCCCACTCGCTTGCTTTGTCTGTCTGGTGGAGAAAATACAGCGGGAGCCCACGCATTTTTTTTCAACGAATTTACACCTTTAATTAACCCCTACATGACTGAAATTTTGCACAAATACAGTCATGTAATTGTAAGTTCTAAACAAATATCAAAATACAGGAAATGACATGGTTAAATGTGTGGAAACAATGTATCATTTCATGTCGGCTTCTGTGATTTCACAAAACCCGGCAATTGAATTAGCGGCTATTACAGTATGTAGAAGAGTAAGAACTATAAATATATATATATATGTCACAATTACATATATATATATATATATATATATGTGGATTCTATGTGTGGATATGTATTGATTCGATTCTTTATTAAAGCTGTCAGTGTGATTTTACAGTATAGCCGGGGATGAATTGCCGGCTTTTCTAAAGGACACCGATGCGATTTAATCGCAAGTCACACATGCGGTCCGTTTGTAATCAGATTTTTCATCGCTCCCATAGACTTGCATTGGCGATTGTCGACCGACAATCGGTGACAATCGCAGCATGCTGCGATTGCAGACGGACGTTTAAAACGGACCACAAAAAATCTGATACTGGGAGCTGCTCCATAGATTAACATAGGGCAGACTGCAATGCGATATTTCATCGCATTGCAGTCGTCCGATTTTGTCGCCAGTGTGACGCCGGCCTAATACTTTAGAGCTGACTAGTCTGTGGTGAGTCTCAACACATCCACAAAATCCTGACACAAGTAACCCCTTAGTGACTAGACCTAAATGGGCCTGAAAGGGAATCTGTCACTAGGTTTTTATTATCTCAATTGGCAATTGCATGCTGTAGGAGCAGTGAGCCTGATTCCAGGGATGTGTCACTGGCTGGGCCGTTTGCTTCATTTTTTGTAAAATGCAGATCTACCAGTTCTCTGAATGATGAGCTTTAACGCCATCCACACCACTGATTGGCAGCTTTCTGTGTACACTGTGCATAGGCAGACAGCTGCCAATCAGTGCGTGGGGTGGGGTTACACAGAGTTCATGAATATGGAGGACTACCATACTTTGCAGCAGGCTTACTAGTCCTTTAACAATAATCAGCTGATAAAACAGTGATTTTATCAAAACTACAGCAAGCAACCCAGTGACAGACAGCTGGAATCAGGGTCTCTGTATATAGATTATACTGCCTTCAGATTGTGTAGCAAAGACCTGGTGACAGATTCCTTTTAAGGTCTGGTCACTAAGAGGTTAATTGGGCTGGGTTTTAGGGGATGTGTTGAGAGTCACCCCCAGACTAGTCAGCTCTGAAGATTCCATTCTTAATGATGTAACTTTATGTAACTGTGCTGGGACATGGGACATTATTTTTCTGGACATGGAGACAGGTGTTTGGCTATTAACCCCTCTGTGGCAAAGTAAAAAAAAAGCAACATCTTCTATCAGCAGAGGAAGTAAAAATAATGTGAGTGGATGTCGTAGGAGTTGGTGGTTGAAGCACCTGTTCATCTCAACATTCCCGGGGCATTATCTGCTCAGCTCTGCTTGGTAAACCCTCTGGCCGTGAAATCCAGGCTGGCAACGATCACATCAATGGGTACAGACGTGTAAGGAGACCACTGCAGTCACCATTCTTAGGGTCTAATTTGGTGACAGGATTAGTTAAGAGTTTAAAGCCCTCCAGCCTATCTTGTGATATAAAATTAGACCGTGGGCAGATTATCATCGATTCTTACATTACATTTCCAAGGACACTAGAATTACATTCCATAGCGTTGTTACTAGATTTTTTTTTAAAGGAGTTGAAAAAGATGGTTTTTATTTTAAAAACACCACATCTGTCCACAGGTTATATCTGGTACTGCAGCTGCATTGTAGTGAATGGGACTGAGCTATCACCTTCCTGACCAGGCCAATTTTTACAATTCTAACCAATTTATGACGTTATAACTTTGGAACACGTCAATGAATCCCACTGATTCTGAGAATGTTTTCTCGTGACATATTGTACTTCATGATAGTGGTAAAAAAATTTTGATAAAAAAGGAAATTTGGCAAAAATGTAGAAAATTTCGCAATTTTCAAACTTTTAATTTTTAGGAGTCATATCGCACAAAGTAGTTAAATACAATTTCCCATATGCCTACTTTACATCAGCACAATTTTGGAAACATACCTTATTTGTATTTCTTAGTAAGCTGTAAAGGTTAAAAGTTGACCAGCGATTTTTCATTTTTGCAACAAAATTTGCAAAACAATTTTTTTTAGGGACCACCTCACATTTGAAGTAACTTTGAGGGGCCTATATGACAGAAATTACCCAAAAGGCTAACAGGAGAAAATGGACCAATTTATTGTGCAATATCTGCTGAGAACGCAGATACCCCATATGTGGGGGAAATCTACTGTTTGGCCACACGGCAGGGCTCGGAATTGAAGAAGGGCCATTTCACTTTTTGAATGTAAAATTTGCTGGCCCTGATGTGCCTAAACAGTGGAAACCCCCCACAAGTGACCCCATTTTCTACACCAGATGCTTTAGGGAACTTATCTAGATCTGTGTTGAGCACCTTGAACCCACAGGTGCTTCACAGATGTTTATAACGCTAAGCCATGAAAATATAAAAAAATCTAATTTTTCCCAGATAAATCTTTTTTAGCTCCAAATTTTGCATTTTCATAAGGGTAACAGGAGACATAGCTCCATACAATTTGTTGTGCAATTTCTTCTGAGGGCGCAGATACCCAATATGTGTAGGAAAACTGTTTGGCCACACGGCAGGGCTCGGAAGGGAAGGAGCGCCATTTGCCTTTTTGAATGTAAAATTTGGTGGCCCTGATGTGCCTAAACAGTGGAAATCCCCAAGTGACCCCATTTTCTACACCAGATGCTTTAGGGAACTTATCTAGATGTGCATTGAGCACCTTGAACCCACAGGTGCTTCACAGACGTTTATAACGCTAAGCCATGAAAATATAAAAAAATCTAATTTTTCCCAGATAAATCTTTTTTAGCTCCAAATTTTGCATTTTCATAAGGGTAACAGGAGAAATAGCTCCATACAATTTGTTGTGCAATTTCTCCTGAGTGCGCAGATACCCAATATGTGGAGGAAAACAACTGTTTGGGCGCACGGCAGGGCTCGGAAGGGAAGGAGCGGCTTTTGACTTTTTGAATGTAAAATTTGCTGGAATTAGTGGTTGCCATGATGCGTTTGGAGAGCCCCTGATGTGCCTAAACAGTGACCCCATTTTAGAAACTAGACCCCTTAGGGAACTTATCTAGATGTGTGGTGAGCACCTTGAACCCCCAGGTGCTTCACAGATGTTTATAACATAGAGCCGTGAAAATAAAAAAAAATAAAAATAAATCACATTTTTCCCACAAAAATATTTTTAGCTACAAATTTTGTATTTTCACAAGGGCAAAAGGAGAAAATGGATGCCAGTTTGTTGTGAAATTTCTCCTGAGTTCACCGATACACCATATGTGGTCGGAAACTACTTTTGAGGCACAGTGCTAAACTAAGAAGGGAAGTAGCGCCATATTACAGTGCAGATTTTGCTGCACTTGTTTGAGGGTGCCATGTTACATTGGCAGAGCCCGAGGTGCCAGAACCGCAGAACCCCCCAAAAGGGACCCCATTTTACCAATTAAACCTGTCAATGAATTCATCTAGGGGTGCAGTGATTATATTGACATCACAGGTGTGTCGCAGACTTTTATAACATTGGGCAGTGAAGAAAAAAATAATTAACTTTTTTACCACCAAGATTGAGTGTTGGCCCCAAATTTTACATTTTCATACTGGGAAATGGGTAAAAATGGCACCAAAATTTGGTCCACAATTTCTACTGAACGTGGCAATACCCCACGTGGCTGAGTGAAAATTGAAACTGCCGTTGTAGTGACCAGTACGCTGTAGTAACCAATTAAGCGGTTTCTCATCACTACAGAAATACCAAAACGTGGATGCAATATGTGGATTAGGTACACTGTGAGGCTCAGAAAAGAGGAGGGGGCATTAGGATTTGGGAGCGGAGAATTTGCTGAATTTCTTTTGGGGAGCGAGGAGCCATTTAGCTTTTCCAGAGCCTTTGTGCTACCAGTTACATGGAAGCCCCTATATTTCCGTTACCAGATAACGGACCTGAGTAAGGGCTTTTTTTGTGGATTAGTTTAAGCTTTTATTGGGAACATTTTACATAACGTTTGGAATCACAGTTATCCGGAACTCTGCGCTGAGCACTTACTTTGCGGTTTTCATCTAAATCTGAGTGAACTGATTCAGATGAAGCCCCCGAGGGGTCAATTCACTATAATGAGGCAGCAGACTTACTCTGGACGCCGTCTGGCCTCTTGTTCAGCAGAGTCCTTTTGAAAAGTGCACAAAACTGTGGCCGACAGCACTTTTATGCACGCCTAAAAAGACGGACACCGCCAAATCACAGGTCAGATGGCGTCCACCGTGCCTCCATCTGCCTCATTATAGGGAATCTTCCGCCGGGTGTTCAGTCTGAATCACGTATGTCACAGATTTACACGGAAATCCCAGCGTAAACGTCCAGGGTAGAACGCAGGATAAATGTACGCCAAGCCTTACTGCAATCTTTGGGAGGCAGAATGGAAAAAAATCAGCATGTGAAGAATTGGTTTTATTTTTTACGCCGTTCCTCATGCGGTATAAGTGATTAGGTGACTTTATTCTTCGTGTTGGTGCGATTACAGTGATACCAGATTTATATCGGGTTTTTATGTTTGGCAGCTGTCACACACTAAAAGACGTTTTGTTGCGAAAACTAGTTGCACCACATCTTGAGAGCTTTAATTTTTCCATACTTCGGCCGACAGAGTCATGTTATGCATTGTTTTTTTGAGGACGAGCTGATGTTTTTATTGATACCATTTTCAGGCACATGACATTTTTTGATCGCTTTCTATTCTGATTTTTGGGAGACTGAATGAACAAAAACAAGTAATTCAGGAATTGCTTTGTTTGGTTTTTTTATACCGTTCCGTGTGTGGTAAAATTGGTAAGGCAGCTTTATCCTTCGGGTCAGTAAGATTACAGCGATACCTCATTTATATCGTTTTTTGCGTTTTGGCGTTTACACAAACACTATTTTATACAAAAAAATCATTTTTACTTCACTTTATTCTGAGAGCTATAATTTTTTTTTATTTTTCTGCTGATGGAGCTGTATGGCGACTTGTGTTTTGCGGGACAAGATAATGTTTCCAGAGGTACCATTTTTATTTACATTTCGCTTTTCCAGAGCCTTTGTGCTACCAGTAACATGGAATGGGTTTCCATGTAAATCGCCGAGTGACACGACAGATAAAACCCCCGAGGGATCCATCCACTATAATTACTGAGCACGTCTCTTCAAGATGGAAATCAATTTTAGGGGTCCTGGCTGCAATAACCAATTTCCTCACTTTGACAATCAGACTTCCAGCATGTCCCTCTTGCAGACTATCTCTTATTGCCAGCTGCAGCGTGTGTACAATACAGTGCATGTGATAAATATCAGAGAGCTTAGGAGGAGCTTCAGCAACATCATCTAATTTTGTTATTCTTCTGTAATAATATCTATTTGTTCCTCAGTTACAGGACTGTGGCCTTCCATCTCAAACATACCGAATCTGAAGTTTTCTTCTAGCTGCTTTTCACCTTCATTCTCATTCATCAGTATAATAATAATCTTAATTACTTTCTAAAAGTGATTGGAAAAGGTCCAGAGCTGGTACCCTGGATTGCAGATGGTAAAACGTTGGGTTTTTCATATTTTCCGCAATATCAGAATCGGATAGTGGAAATAAATTTGCATTTTCTTTCTGTAACTGTTGGAGAAATAGCAAGACATATTGCTCCTTGAACAGTTTATCACAAAGTTTGTTGGTACTAGAAGAGGGGGACACATCAAACAAAACTGTAGGTTGCGCGGATATGTTGAAAAAAATGTCTCCTGACACAGTCAATAGGAGCACAAACATATTAACGTCTTGGATAGTATGAAACAGGTTGAAGATCTGACTAGGGATAAAATTAAGTCCCTTAGCCAGAACTTCAACCTTTGTTTCTATCAGGCTTTCCTCAAAAAGCAGAGTGAGAAGTGTTCAGACAAAAAAAAAAAAAGTTTACAGTCCACAGCTTTGGGCAAAGGAGTAAATTGCAACACCAAGAAGGAAAAGTCATAGGAGTCATGAAAATCAGAAGATGGACTGTTACGGATAGGCAAATGGTGAAAAAATTGAATCACCATTTTCAGCACATCTGGATTAATTCAATATAGAGTGTGAGCACCACATAGAAATCCCCGCAGTTACATGCCTTGGCTGTTATCAAAATAGATTATTAGTGGATGTCTGAGGAATGTTCTGCCTGAATGCACTTGGGAAAATCATCAAAATACACTGCTGGCAGTTCCAGACCAATGGTGTCCCAGATGTGCTCGATAGGAAGCAAGTCTGAAAACGCTGCAGGTCATGGTAGCAGGTTTTGGACACACAGGCTGCTCACAGTAGCATTAGCAACATGTGGCCTGGCATTCTTGTGTTGGAAAACAGCATCTGGGATATTTGGAGAAATGGCCGTATGACTGGTTCCACGACCAAATCAGTGTAAAGGCAAGCTGTATATGTAGCTGGAATGAAGATTAGAGGGGTCTGGATAACGTACATTATACCCCCTTCCCCATTATCCCAGAAGTAGAATAGTTGTGATCCACATGGTGATCTGATGCATTCTGTGCAGCAAGTAAAATTACACGTCACAAACCAAGCATAAAGCGTCAAACAGTGTCTGCACAAGCCATCAGAAGGTGTTGGCATGACATTGGGCTACGAACCTTGGACACAAAGGTAGCCATTGATTTGTCTAGAGAAAACGTGGGGAACCCATTGTCTCCCATTGAGCAGATCTGGGACATCATTGGCCGGCGATGGCAAAGGGAACTGCCAGCAGCGGATCTTGACGACTTCCATGACCAAGTGCATTCAGCATGGCAGAATATTCCTCATTAATAATTTCACTGAGAGCCATGAAGGTGTATAATTGCAAATTTCTGCACATGGCGTTCACACTCCATACTGAATAAATTGAGATGTTTTTAATATTTAGTTTCCATTTTTTCATCATTTGCATATCAGTAACAAGTCCTTCCATCCTGTAAGTTCCACAACTTTTCCTTTTTAGTTTTGCAGTTTCACTGTTGGAGGAGTGTACAATGGGGTTGTAAAGCAGAAAAGAGAACAACAAACTTTCACCATCTTCCATGCACTATTCAGTTTATCATGACTCCAAAGAAACCGAGTGAATGACACTGTACGAGACGCTGATGTAATTTCAATGAATGTTTATTAGCCAACAATAATCTACCGAGCCGTAAATGCAAGCTCAAAAACAATTCAATACATTGGCAGGAACGATCACTGCAACAGGGGGCACCGCCTTGCCTTACTTTAAATAGAAGCCGTTCTCACTTCACAATCCTGAGCCTACTTCTCCTATTGTCAAACACACAAAATGTTACCTAACGTGACTGACATTCATGTAACACTGCGATGAACTTAAGGATTGCCCATGATACTGCATGAAAAGGTTTTCTTCCAATCAACCCACCCCTGCACACCACCACCACAATCGTATTTCAAGAATTTCAGAATCAGCACTGGGAATACCCCACCTCTAGAATTTAGCAATACGTGGAGACAGCCGCTTCCATGCAACTACTCAGCTGGTGACATCAAGTGTGGCCAATGGCACAGGAGAATGGCCAACAGAGACATTATGGTATGGCAAAAAGCTAGAATATCATTTAAAGGGAATTATCCAGCAGATTCACTTCCACATCAGGAGTTGAGAGATGCTGGATGGCCATATGCCAGGTATCATGCTCACGTCCTGTTCTAGACCTGGCAAGGTGCTGCACCTGACACTTCCTAGAGCGAAAGTGATGAGAGCTTGATAACCCCTTTAAGTGGCTGGTTATTTTTTTGGTGGTTCTTATACGTTATCAAACCATGTACGTAATTCAATGATGGGATTTTATTGTCCACAAAATAGTGATGAGAGGAGGTTTATGGGGTCAGAAGGAGATTCCTCAAAGGTGACCTACATGCGTTACTTTTCTCCCATGCATCAAGGTCAGCCATCAGGTGTACATCATCTCGGCCATGTGTGACATCTTCTTTGGAATATACAGGTAATATTCCATGTATCCAGCGAGGTCTTCTATAGTTACATCATCAACCAACGCTCTGGCCTGTTCGGAGCAGGAGCGGGGAGATCCAGAGGAGCCGTTTCCGGACGTTTGAGTTCTGTTTTGTAAAGACTGAGAGTAGTCCTCCTTCACAGTCTTCTCGCATTCTGTAAGCATGTCCCGCAAGCCAGAAAAGGAGTACACTTTCATGTTTTGCCAGTTGTCACACTGGCAATCACTACCGTTACAAGTACATTTTGCAGCCGTGCCAAGCTTAGATACCGAGTGGAAATCTGTAGGAGACTGGCCTTTGTGTTTCCGCTGTTATCCAGAAGAATGGAAAAATCTGACTTGCCCAATTGAGATGTAGTCTCCGATGCGGACACCTCTGAAGGCTCCACGCCAAATCTTTTATAGCCGCCGATGGTAGTGCTGGAAGGGTCGCTAACCGCTAGACAGCTGCCGGCAGCCCCTCCTTCCACGGCGTCGCAAAGGCTCTTGTGCTTTAGTTGGGAGTTGCACGTGGTCTTTGTGCTGCAGTGTGTAAACTTTGGGGGGTGAAGGACTGGGGATTTCGAGCGTCGTCTTCGTGGTGTTCTTCCAGCTCCCCTAGTGGTTTTTCTTGATGATCTACAAAAAAAAAAAAAAAAAAAAGTTATAAATAGTCAGACATTGGATAAAAATACCTGAACACCCTCCTCGATCTGCAGATCACTTATATACAGTGCCTACAAGTAGTATTCAACCCTCTGCAGATTTAGCTGGTTGACACATGTGGAATTAACTTGGCATTGTGACATTTGTACTGTAGATCAGCCTGGAAGTGGGAAATGCACTGCAGCAAAAAAATTTTTTTTAATTTTTTTTTTTTTTTAAAACCGTTAAAAGTTAATTCAGAGTGTCATTTATTATTCAACCCCTCAAACCACAAGAATTCTGTTTGGTCCCCCTAAAGTATTTAGAAGTAGTTCAGGCACCAAGAATAATGAGCTTCACATGTGTGGATTAATGATCTCTTTTGCCAGCCTTTTCTGACTATTTAAGACCCTCCCCAAACTTGTGAACAGCACTCATACATGGTCAACATGGGAAAGACAAAGGAGCATTCCAAGGCCATCAGAGACAAGATCGTGGAGGGTCACAAAGCTGGCAAGGGGTACAAAACCCTTTCCAAGGAGTTGGGCCTACCTGTCTCCACTGTTGGGAGCATCATCCGTAAGTGGAAGGCTTATGGAACTACTGTTAGCCTTCCACGGCCTGGACAGCCTTTGAAAGTTTCCTCCCGTGCCGAGGCCAGGCTTGTCCGAAGAGTCAAGGCTAACCCAAGGACAACAAGGAAGGAGCTCCGGGAAGATCTCATGGCAGTGGGGACATTGGTTTCAGTCAATACCATAAGTAACGTACTCCACCGCAATGGTCTCCGTTCCAGACGAGCCCGTAAGGTACCTTTACTTTCAAAGCGTCATGTCAAGGCTTGTCTACAGTTTGCTCATGATCACTTGGAGGACTCTGAGACAGACTGGTTCAAGGTTCTATGGTCTGATGAGACCAAGATCGAGATCTTTGGTGCCAACCACACACGTGACGTTTGGAGACTGGATGGCACTGCATACGACCCCAAGAATACCATCCCTACAGTCAAGCATGGTGGTGGCAGCATCATGCTGTGGGGCTGTTTCTCAGCCAAGGGGCCTGGCCATCTGGTCCGCATCCATGGGAGGATGGATAGCACGGCCTACCTGGAGATTTTGGCCAAGAACCTCCGCTCCTCCATCAAGGATCTTAAGATGGGTCGTAATTTCATCTTCCAACAAGACAACGACCCAAAGCACACAGCCAAGAAAACCAAGGCCTGGTTCAAGAGGGAAAAAGTCAAGGTGTTGGAGTGGCCTAGTCAGTCTCCTGACCTTAACCCAATTGAAAACTTGTGGAAGGAGCTCAAGATTAAAGTCCACATGAGACACCCAAAGAACCTAGATAACTTGGAGAAGATCTGCATGGAGGAGTGGGCCAAGATAACTCCACAGACCTGTGCCGGCCTGATCAGGTCTTATAAAAGACGATTATTAGCTGTAATTGCAAACAAGGGTTATTCCACGAAATATTAAACATAGGGGTTGTATAATAATTGACCCACACTTTTATGTTTAAAATTTATTAAAATTCAACTGAGCAACATAACTTTTTGGTTTGTAAGATTTATGCTTCTGTTAATAAATCCTACTCTCGTTTGCAGTTTGAAGGCTCTAACTTATTTGCATCTTATCAAACCAGCTAAATCTGCAGGGGGTTGAATACTACTTGTAGGCACTGTACATCAATAGCCACTGTTAACCATTTCCCAAAAAACAATTTTCTTTTTTTGCCTTTTCTTCCAAGAGCCCAAACTTTTTTTTTCTATTCTTTTATTTTCTACATCAATAATTATGCATGACCTGGCAGCATGAATCTTCAGGTCAGTACAATTACAGTGATATCATACCTTTAAAAAGTTTTTTTCTCCATTTAAGCAATGAAAAAAAAATTTGATTTATGTTGTCGTATTCCGCGATTGGTGACATTTTTATTTTTCTGTTGAAGGAGCTGTATAATGGCAACTTGATTTTTGGTTGGCGAGTGAAATTTTTTATTAATACTAGGATGGGTACATACAACATCTTGATTGCTTTTTATTTTTCTTAGGAAAGTGTGCCAAACTAAGCAATTCTGCCACTTTTGTATTTTTTTTTCTTTATTGAATATCCAATTTGAATTAATTTTAGATTCTGATAAACCAGACTTTTAAAGAGGCTAGTCACTTTTAAAGAGTATTAGATGTACAAAATAAAATATTTTATACGATTATATTTAACTCCTTTCTGCCATCGGACATACTATCCCGTCAAGGTGACATGGGCCCGTCTGACCATGGAAGGGATAGTACGTCACATGCGATCGGCCGCGCTCCAGGGGGAGCGCAGCCGAGTATCAGCTGATTATCACAGCTGACACCCGGCACTATGTGACAGGTGCGGTCACGGACTGCTCCAGGCACATTAACCCCTGGCACACCGCAATCAAACATGATCGCAGTGTACCGGGGCACAGGGAAGCATCGCCAGGGAGGGGGCTCTCTGCATGCTTCCGTGAGACCCCCAGAACAGCGCGATGTTCCGAGGGACCCTCCTCCCTGCAGGACCGCAGATCCAAGATGGCCGCGGGGTCCTTTGGGGTCTTGCAAGGAGGCGGCTTCCTCAGTGCCTGCTGAGAGCAGGCGCTGAGAAAGCCTGCAGCAGTGCCTGTCACATCACTGGTCTGACAGAGTGCTGACAGACCAGCGATCTGACATTATACAGTGATGTCCCACCCTGGGACAAAGTAAAAAAGTTAAAAAAATGAAAATAACGTGTAAAAAAAAAAAAAAATCCAAAATAAAGGAAAAAAAAAAATATTCCCCAATAAAGTCATTTCTTCATGTAAATAAAAAAAACATAACAATAAAAGTACACATATTTGGTATCGCCGCGTCAGTAACAACCCGCCCTATAGAACTGTCCCACTAGTTAACCCCTTTACCGAACCCCTTAAAAAAATTTAAAAAAAAAAAAAGCAAAAACCAATGCTTTATCATCATACCGCCGAACAAAAAGTGGAATAACACGCAATCAAAAAGACGGATATAAATAAACTGAAAACGTCATCTTGTTCCCCAAAAAACAAGCCGCCATACAGCATATCAGCGAAAAAATAAAAAATGTATAGCTCGCAAAATAAAGCGATGCAAAAATTATTATTTTTTATATAAAATTGTTTTTATTGTATAAAAGCGCCAAAACATAAAAAAATGAAGAAAAAACCCGAAGAATAAAACTGCTTTATCAATTTTACCACACGCGAACGGTATAAACACCCCGCCCCCCAAAAGAAATTCATGAATTGCTGATTTTTGTTCATTCTAACCTTCCAAAAATCTAAATAAAAAGCGATAAAAAAATGTCACGTGCCCAAAAATGGTACCAATAAAAACGTCAACTCGTATCGCAAAAAATAAGACCTCACATGACTCTGTGGGCCAAAATATGCAAAAATTATAGCTCTCAAAATGTGGTGATGCAAAAACTATTTTTTGCAATAAAAAGCGTCTTTTAGCGTGACAGCTGCCAATCATAAAAACCCGCTATAAATAGTAAATCAAACCCCCCTTTATCAACCCCTTAGTTAGGGAAAAATAATAAAATTAAAAAAAATTATTTATTTCCATTTTCCCATTAGGGTTAGAGTTGCGGCTAAAGTTAGGATTAGGGTGTGTTGGGGTTAGGGTTGGAGTTAGAATTGGGGAGTTTCCACTGTTTAGGCACGTCAGGGGCTCTCCAAATATGACATGGCATCTGATCTCAATTCCAGACAATTCGGTGTTGAAAAAGTCAAACGGTGTTCCTTCCCTTCTGAGCTCTGCCTTGCGCCCAAACAGTAGTTTAGCCCCACATATGGGCTATCAGCGTACTCACTTGGGGGTTCAAAGTGCTCACCACAGATCTAGATAAGTTCCTTAGGGGGTCTAGTTTCCAAAATGCGGTCACTTGTGGGGGTTTCCACTGTTTAGGCACATCTGGGGCACTGCAAACGGAACATGACCCCCATCAACGTCTGCATTCCAAAACGTTACTTCCTTTCCAAGCCCTGCCGTGCGCCCAAACAGTTTTTCCCCTCCACATATGGGGTATCAGCGTACTCAGGACAAATTGGACAACAACTTTTGGGGTCCAATTTCCTTGGGAAAAATCTAAACTTTGGGACTAAAAAAATCATTTTTGTGGAAAATTGTTTTTTTTTCACACAGGCATTATAAACTTTTGTGAAACACTTGGGGGTTCAAAGTGCTCACAACAGATCTAGATAAGTTCCATAGGGGGTCTAGTTTCCAAAATGGTGTCCTTGTGGGGGTTTCCACTGTTTAGGCGCATCAGAGGTTCTCCAAACGAGACATGGCGTCCAATCTCAATTCCAGCCAATTTTGGTTTGAAAAAGTCAAAAGGCGCTACTTCCCTTACGAGCTCTGCCGTGTGCCCAAACAGTGGTTTTCCCCCACATATGGGGTATTGGCGTACTCAGGAGAAATTGCACAACAACTTTATCTGCCCATTTTCTCTTTTTACCCTTGTTAAAATAAAAAAATTGTTGTAAAAGATCATTTTTGTGACTAAAAAGTTAAATGTTCATTTTTTCCTTCCACGTTGCTTCAGCTCCTGTGAAGCACCTGAAGGGTTAATAAACTTCTTGAATGTGGTTTTGAGTACCTTGAGGGGTGCAGTTTTTTAGAATGGTGTCACTTTTGGGTATTTTCTGCCATATATACCCCTCAAAGTGACTTCAAAAGTGAGGTGGTCCTTAAAAAAATGGCTTTGTAAATTTTGTTGTAAAAATGAGAAATTGCTGGTCAACTTTTAGCCCTTATAATTTCCTAACAAAAAAAAATTTTGGTTCCAAAATTGTGCTGATGTAAAGTAGACATGTGAGAAATGTTATTTATTAACTATTTTGTGACAAATTTCTCTGTTTTAAGGGAATAAAAATTCAAAGTTTGAAAATTGCAAAATTTTCAAAATTTTCGCCATATTTGCGTTTTTTTCAAACATAAACGCAAGTTATATCGAAGAAATTTTACCACTAACGTGACGTACAATATGTCATGATAAAACAATCTCAGAATCGCGAAGATCAGTTGAAGCTTTCCAGAGTTATAGCCTCATAAAGAGACAGTGGTCAGAATCGTAAAAATTGGCCCGGTCATTAACGTGCAAACCACCCTTGGGGGTAAAGGGGTTAAAAAAAAAATTGTGGTGGGGGGGGGGGGGGAAATCAGGGGACTTGAACCTGAAATTGTTTCATTGTTTTTTCTATCTACTGTACTATACCTGCATTTCAGTATAAGGATAAAAAGATGTTCTCCTAAAAGGCCATCAATAGGCTGGGCTTCACATAAGGACAAAGACGGCACACACGAAGGTCTGCAACCCCAGGCTGCCATGACAACTGATCGATCATTAAAGTGCCACTATTAGTGATTGACAGCAGCATAAAAATGGTTATTAAAGTGCAACAATCAAAACAAGCTCTGGTCGCTGCAGTTACAAGAAGATGCCAGGTATAGTCCAGGATCAACTGCTGATCTGACACTATACACTGGGACAATAAATAGTACATAACTGGATGTCCTATGTCGAGAAGAGAGTTAAAAACAATTTTTTTTTTTTTTTGCTTAATTTTTGTGAAAGTAATTTTACATATGGTGAATTGGACACGATTTTTTTTTTGTAAACAGGTCTAGTGTTAAATCAGATATGCACAAGTCTACCACTGGAGGGGGCATTTATCAAGTTGACTTTATACAGGGAGTGAAGGAGATCTCACATCCCCACCATGTAAATAGTAATCAGATAAGCCCGCCTATTCTCTATATATGATCAGGGTCTTACCTATCAAACAAAAAACTGAAAAAGAAATGGCATGGCTTAGACTGTAATAATTACGGTACATCGTTGGCAATTAAAGGGTTGCAGAGATTTCCCAAATAGTAAAGTGACCTCATTGTACTTCATCACCTCCGGATTATTCAATCTGCAGCTATTCAGACTATAGGGTATGCCACACTGAACAATATCGCTAACGGGATCGCTAAAAAACATCACTATTTAGCGATCCCGTTAGCGATGTTGTTCAGTGCGGCATCTGCCAGCGACGAGCTTCCTGCTGTGATCTCGCTCGTCGCTGGAATCGTTCCGGACCCTATTTTCTCGTCGGCGCTCCCGCTGGGTAAGTATATATCGCTAGTGTGGCACCTTTTCTTAGCGATTTAGCGGTACTTTTGTACCGCTAAAGTCGTTAAGAAGATCGCTAACGGCGATAGCGTCGTTAACTATATCGCTAAATGTGGCCGCACTTAGCGATATAGAAACAATCCTGCTAGCGATCGCATTAGTATGCGTCGTTATCATCATCGCTAGCGGGATTGTTTAGTGTGGCAGTACCTTTTGTCTCAGCAAAGCCAACAAGTTACACCAGCTCTGTGTCCTTATCACAGCACACACGTCGGCTTGACTGGATTATAGTAAAACACTTAAACTATTTAGATAATACACTTCATAATACCTCAATTGTAGTTAATACTAAGCATGGGTTCTGCATAGCCCAGGTAACACTTGAATAAAGAAAAACTCAGTTTTGCTTACTAACACAAAGGGTTAAACTTTATGGTTTGGATCCAGGAGAATAGGTGTGTAAGGACATAGGCACAAAGGGCCTGACAGTAATGGATAACAGAAGCTGTACAGCCAGTAACCAGCCATCACTCCACTTCAGTGCAGCCTTACCCATGCCAACTTTCCTTCAAGGAACCTAACACTTTTGGTTTGACGTCTTCGAGGTTTGTTCTCCCGCCTGATCTTGAAACAGAGCCGTCTGCTCCACGCAATGATGTTGTGCATCTGCAATACAAAAAGCCTTAGGTTAATATCTGGATTGCAGAGCTAAAACAGATGTAGTGGGGGGAAATTTTGGAGCACTTGCAGAAAACCAATATTCATGAAGCAATGCATTCTGAGAGTTGTAGTTCAGCAAGCTGGGGACTTCCAGTTTACAGCAACAGCTTTTTTTTTACAAATGTATTATTTTATTATGCCACACTATGTGTGCAGAACCTCTCTGTGCTTTTCAGCCACATATATCGTCTGTGTGATGATATGACGCAGCTTGGTATATTTAGCTGCGCTGCTATGCCTCCCGGGCAAAAGGGACTCCGCTCTGCCCAAAACATAGAGGAAGGCTGGAGAGCGGTGGAATGACGTACCCTTCAGCATCGACCCGCAGCTTTTTAAACGCACTCTGAAGGTTGTCCTCATCGCCGTCTTTGGCTTCTGACTCCATCACTGGCTCTCGCAGGCAGATGTGAAGGCAAGAACTGCAGTCGAGATCTAGAATATAACAGCAGAGAGGGCGGTAAGACAAAGAAGTCTCTATTTCATACAGAATCTGCTATAAAATGATTAAAACAATGCTGCATCTTGTCCTGCACCATACACAAACCCGAAGCAGGCGCTGCATGGGATGAACATGTCTCTGTGTTCAGGCCTAGGACGTGACAATGCTGGCGGGTCTCATGAGAGGAGTCCTTCTAGTTTAAGCCAGCGGTAGACAAGCGCTCTCTTATTGACTGCATGTTACCCAGAACATTAAGACAAATCACTCTCAAAATGATCAGACAGGGATCGATAAATCCAATCAACCCATTAACCCAGAAGGAACAGTGTGCCACCCAAGTGGACAAAAATGACATCTGGCATATCTCCAGCCCTGACCAAGGGGGCTGTCACCTTCAACGTAGGTTGAAAAATGACTCCGGTCCATCAAGTTCCACCTTCTCCACCAGTTCTACATACTCCACAATGCCATTTATTGTGAGAAAAGCATCCAAACCTTTTTGAAATGGTGAAATAGTATTTACAATTACTACCTCTTGTGGTCGGGCATGCCACAGTCTGACTGCTTTAACTCCAAAGAACCCTTTCACATTTAGATGTCAGAATCATCTTTACGTCACACTTAATGATGTCCCTTGGATCCAGTCCTTTGTAATGCCAACATGCATTTAGGAACCATTGGGATCAGCTGACATTGCTTGTGGAAGTGCAGTACCCTATAGCAGAGTGTCAAATAAAATAGGGAGACGTGTAATTCATTATCACATGCGTTACATGAAGACCACGTCTATTAAAATTAAAAGGTGTCTTGCTTCAGTAAGTGCAGTGGCCAGCTATACATTTCCCCAAGCAGCCATTTGTAAAAGTAGTGGAATATCAATATGTACGTGCCCACGTTCAGGAATTGCTGCGGGTTTGACGCTGCATATTTTATGAAGCGTCAAAACCATATCGGTCATATGTTACAGCATAGCGGATGGGATTTCTAGAAAGTACTGAGGGGAAAAAAGGGCAATTCGTTTTTTTTCTGTTCACTATAAACTTTTTTTTATTTTTTTTTTCAGTGGCCTTAGAGAACTTGAACCTGTGATCATGAGTTCTATATACTGCAGTACAACTGTGCTTCATGGGACTGCACGTCTTAAATGCCGCTGTCAAGAGACTGACAAGGGGCATGCAAGTAGTTAACAGCAGCAATCAAAACCTAAGTTTGATTGCTGTAATTACATGCAGATGCTATCAGGGCAAGGTGCGGACCCAACTCCTGATTCTACTTGCGACGTACATAAATAATGGATTGTCAGGAAAAAATATAACAGAAAGAAGGGGGAAAAAGTGGTAGACTGGGGGTAAAAATATCAAATGTTGACACAGTGTGATAAATTCACCATACAGTTGCGAAAAGTTGCAGACCTTTTCAGATTACAATATTTCCATAAAATCAGAAGACCTCTTTATACATATCACTGGCGCACACTTCATCGTAAGTACACATTCCTACACTACTATCCACCACTTGGCTTTTTTCTGAAAGAGCAGGAAAGTCAATGAGTCTGAGTCACGGCTGTAAATATACAGCTTTCATTAGGTAATCCTCATTACGGTTATGTAACTAGAAATACTCCTCACCGATTCATCCATGACAAGCCGAAACGCTTCATCAGATACATTTACATTTCCACATCGTGAGCACCTGCTTATTGACGGACTGTCTCATTATAAACATTGGAGACATACCAGTAGCAGATGGCATAAGTGTATGACCAAAGGGGGTCCAACCACTAGGTCAAGGCGGCAGTGGCACTAGGGAGTTGCCCTGCTATCTCCTAATGCAGGGGTCCTCAACATGTGGCTAGTGGCCCATGATGTGTGGCTCGCACATGTCTGCCAGATGGGAGAAAACAGCTATAAAAAAAAAAGTCTCCAGATGGTGTCTTTTGTGAGTAACCCTATGCAGAACAGATCTGGATGTGCAAATACTAGAAAGAATATATATGGTAAGCTGGACATAGGCTGATAATGCCAGTCAAAGGGGTGTTTAAAGCTGGGTGGGGGATAATGAGGGAAAGGAACCACTAGATCAGTGATTCTCAAACTCCAGTCCTCACAGACCCCACAGGTCATGTTTTCAGGATTTCCATAGTAGTGCACAGGTGAGAATTTCTGATGATACTTGTGCAATACTGTGGGGTCTGTGAGGACTGGAGTTTGGGAAACACTGCACTAGATATGTACTGCTTGTAATCAAGGGGGTACAAGGTCTTTGTGTATATTCTGTGGTGAAGTTTTGGCTGTCATCATAATGGTAACATGGCCCTATGGGTTCATCTATGGTGTGAGAGCGCAGATGTACCTTGCCAGAGGGCTCTGGATTTGACTCACGATCATCTCTCATAGCTGAATGTTGCTCTTAAGATACGAAAGTTGGAGACCACTGTCCTAATGGATGCACTAGCCATCTCTATGTAGCCACACTGAATCAGTACAATCAATTTTGGACAAAGTGGAGCAGCACACTGCTTTCACAGCTCTCTCTTCGCTCTCACAATCAGACGGTGTATTCAGCTGTTGCCTCAAAATGGACAACTCAGCTCAATTTACAGACAATTCCTCTAGCGTGAGTTTTGCAGAGCCTGGTGCATTAGGGACACTGGGCAGTGCCTGGCATCACAGCAACAAACATCCTAGCGCCAGCGTTAAGATTTCTGTTTCTTGGGATTGGGGGGGGATGTGAGGGCGGAAAATGCAAGTGTCGAGATCAGTGAACTTGAGATGGTACTGTACAATTGCCAGTGTAATAAGGCTTGGCAGGACAACGGTATTTGCCTGCAGTATTCATTAACACATCAGTGAGGGCAGTTTACGTGAGTGCATCTGCAGCCTTTGTTTGGGGATCACGTTGCTTAGTTCAGCTGAGGAGTCTGAGTCATCTGTGGCCACAAACTAATCAGTATGGGAGCCAGCCGCACATTAGTCTCATGTGTGCATACACACAGGTTATCCAAGAGAGGGCGGTATACGAAGTATATACACACACGGTTTTACTGAGTACCTATATTGCAATTTGAAACGTACAAGAAAGCAAGTAAACAAGAGCTGGAACTATCAGATAAAAAGTCAGATAAAACCTTTTTTTTTTTCATAAAAAATATATACACAAGTAATAAAGTCCATATTTTGGCGTCCAACTTTATAAGGTACTCCAGCCATAAGAATTTATTATCAATCGTCTGAATAGCAAATGACTGCTAAAGTGAGATCCCATCCCACATAAACCTCCACCATACTCTGCTGTCTCCGTAAGTGCCATACACTTTGAATAGTCATGGGAGCATGTTTGGCCACCGCTACACGTGGCAGTAATATTGCAGCTGGGAGGCTGGTGACCCCCACCAAATTCACATTTATGAAGTCCCCAGTGGAAAGATAATTGCCTCTGGCTAAAGCATCAGCCAAAATCTTTAAATAATTGTTTTGTTTGTTTCAAATCCTAATCTCTACTTTACTTCCTGTGCTTACAGACAAGTTAGTGAATGTGAACACTTTGTGTACATGCAAGGACTGAAGGCCTGTACTGATCACGTGCTCCACAGATATTTAAGTTCAGTACGCTTCCAGTTTCATTTACCTGCAGCCCTCCAGCACCTAGTAAGGCCTCATTCACACTTCACAACATATCCCTGAAATGTGGCCATCTGCTTAAGGCCCCGTCTCACATAGCGAGATCGCTAGCGAGATCGCTGCTAAACAGCGATCTCAGCAGCGATCTCGCTATGTCTGACACGTACCAGCGATCAGTCCTCTGCTGTGAATCGCTGGTCGTGTCAGAAATGTCGGGACTTTTTTTTGATCGCTGGTCTCCCTCTGGCAGGCACGCATCGCTGCGTGTAGCAGGCAGGAGACCAGCGATCAGCTGGTAACCAAGGTACACATCGGGTTTCCAGGCGCGGGGCTCATTTATTAGGAAAGGAAAAAGAAGAGCCAAAGGTCAGTCCTGGGTTACAAGATCACTGAACAAACGTGATGGAGTCCCACATACATCAGACTCCTCCATACAGCCATATTGAAGATGGCAGGAGAAAATCTGTTTTCTATGGACCTCATTCTCAATAAACAAGTGGGCCTGCATGGGATATTGTGCTAGTACCTGCAAAGCATACAGCGCCATCTCTGGCTACAGCTGCACAGGATATCACCCCGAGAAGCCTGATTGGTTTAACTGCTGTTTGGCTGGAGATGATGTAAAGGACATCCGTACAGGAGAAAGGAAAGACCTTTAAGCAAAAGCATATGTCTTATGTATATTACACGAGCCTGATGATACCACATAGTGAGGTCTATGGCACTTTAGTGCCTGCATGAGTGACGCAGAAGCTGAATCATGCCCACCAGTCGTGCCAACTTACATAGTCAACACTCAGAACAGAGATTTTGGCAAACTAAGGCTACTTTCACACTTCAGGCTTTCTGTATCAGGCGCGATCCGGCGTGTTTTTAAAAAAACACATCCGGTACCGGATACGTTTTTTTACCATTGACTTACATTAGCGCCGGATCGCGCCTGATGTCACTGCGTTGCATCCGTTTTTGGCCGGATCCGTCGGAAATGTAAATTCCGGCGGCCGGACAAGACGCTGGCTGCAACGTTTTGTTTTTTTCCGGAGCCACCTGATAGTGCCTAAATCGGCACTTCAGGCGGCCGGAAACAATGCAAGTCTATGGAGCCGGACCAGTGTTTTGACAAACTGATCCGGAATCCAAGGTGTCTCTCTCTCTCAGAAAATAATACTGTAAGGGCAGTAGATATACCCTCCAGAGTGCAGAAATCCATTGACTGCTCATGGTCACAATTTATGGACAAGTGACAGCTTGAACCCGAGACAGAAAGTTACAGATCTCTATATAAAGCATGTAGTGCAGAACTGGGGTTGTCGCCCACAGGCCATGTACTCTGTAGCTAAGCAACAGGCCTAAGGAATCAATCATTACCGAGTCTGACAGGTTCTTTTTAAAAACTATTGTAACCTACACACAGTGTCAGGTCGGCACCGTTATACTGAATAAAATGACACCTTGGTTGATGAAATCAGTCTTGTGGCTGTTTCTTAATCTTTATTTTCAGTTTTGTGTTAATGATATGCTCGTGCTCTGAGGCGGGGTTCATGTATGTGGTGCTCTGATTAGATATTCATATTGCAGACTGCTGACAGGTCACTGATCCCTCACTGATCTGCTGTGACACCTCCTCTACAACATAATCGCATGGTTACTGTGCACTTAATACCTTTTGCAGATTTATTTGAGCAAGGAAAAAAAGTCATTTTGAAAATGGCGCCAGCGCAGTAGCAGATCCTCCTCCTCCAAGATGGCACCGCCCGCGCGTAGCAGCTCTCACCATCTTAGTGGAGGACAATTTTTTTTCTTCTCCAGCAGCAAGATGGTGCCGCTGGTGCCTGTGCAACAGCAGTTATCGGACGTCTATACAAACCCATAGCTGCTACTGCGCAGACGCCCCGGGTGCCTGCCTGCAGAAGAGTTTCTTTTTTTGTTTTATTCAGTATGTGATGGTATTTATTAGGCCGGGATCACACATGCGAGAAACTCGCATGATTCTTGTGTGAGTCACATGAACACCCGACACTAGGACTGGAGCGTGCGGCTGCATAGAAATACATGCGGCCGCACACTCCGGGCCCGACGGCAGTGCCGTGTGTTCATGCGAGAGACTCGCAAGAGAATCGTGCGAGTTTCTCGCATGTGTGATCCCGGCCTAATGCATACTAGGGGGCAGGTCAGTGAGGAATCAGTGACCTGTCAGCAGTCTGCATTATGAGCACCACATACATGAACCCCGCCCCGGAGCACGAGCATGTCTAACACAAAACTGAAAATAAAGATTAAGAAACAGCCACAAGACGGATTTCATCAACCAAGGTATCATTTTATTCAGTATAACGGCAACGACTTGACAGTGTCTCTAAGTTACTGTGCACAATCCTGCTGGCAGGTTCCCTTTAAAAGGGCTCCCCAAGAGCTAATTCACACTATTTCAAGTGGCTATATTTCAGCCGCAAGTCTCAGTACCCAAACGCTCAACTTAATATATGCATATGCTTACACTAAGGTCATGTGATTCGTCATTTAGTCCACCACTGAGTATAGGTCATCGATAAAAAAAAAAAGTAGTGGCCAGTTCCTTTTAACTTTTGGTTTTTCCCCTCTCCTTCTACCAAGAGCCATAACTTTATTTTTCTGTTGACGTATCTGTGTATGGAGCTTGTTTTTTGCCATAATGTACTGAAAGTGATGGAAATTTCCAAGTGAATATATGTACGTGTAAAAAAAAAACAAAAAACATTCAATTCTGACTGGGCGTTTTCATAGTATTGATTGTGCAGTAAAAATTACCTGGAAACAGGATTTTCCAGGTTAGTTGTAAATACAATGACACCAAACATATTTTAGTAGTTAATAAAAATTCTGAGAAGAAAACCCAAAACATTTTCCATGACTGGTAAATTTATATTTATTCCATCACTGCAGCTGAGTGAGGGCTTGTTTTTTAGATAGGAAAACTATACATTTTATTGAATCCATTTTGGGGAACATGCAACATTTTAATTGTTTTTTATTGAATTTCTGGGGGAAGTGCGGAGACTGAAAAACAGCAACTCTGGCGTTTTATTTTTTTAATTTCAGCATTTGCTAAATGCTCAGAATGGAAGAAGTGCCATATTGGAGTTCAGATTTCGCTGGACTGGTTTGAGGGTGCCATGTCACGTTGGCAGAGCCCCTGGGGTGCCAGAACAGCAGCACCCCCCCATAAGTGACCCCATTTTACAAAATACACCTCTCAATTAATTCATCTAGGGGTGCAGTGATTATATTGACACTACAGGTGGGTCACACAATTTTATACCATAGTGGCAGTGAAGAAAAAATAATTACATTTTTACCACCAAAATTTTGTTTTAGCCCCAGATTTTACAGTTTCACGATTGGAAGTGGGTAAAAATGGCATCAATGTCACTCAATTTCTGATGTATGTGAAAATACCCCATATGTGGCTGTACATTATTGCTTAGCCATATGGCGAGAGAAAAGTGAGGGACGGAGCGCTATAAATAGTTTGCAGACTCCATATACAGAACCCCTAAGTGCTAGAAGAGCAGAATCCCACCTCGAGTGACAGGAATTATACCCCTTTGGGAGTTTATTTATTGGTGTAGTGATGATTTTGACTCCATGGGTGTTTTCCAGAACCAAACGGCAGCGGATGTTGCTGAGGGAAAATTGTAAACTGTCATTGTAGTGCCCGTACATTGTAGTAGTGCACAGTACACTGCAGTGAGCAGTACGGTGTAGGGCCCTGGAGACACACACCCGTAAATTAGGCAGGCTCTAATCACTACAAAAATGCCAAACATGTGGACACTAACTGCGATTTAGGAACATCGAGAGTCAGAAGGGAGGGCGGACATATGAATCTGGAGCGCAGAATTTGCTGAACTTGTTTTGGGTGGCGAGGAGCTATAGCACTTTTACAGAGCCTTTGTGCTACCAGTAATGTGGAAGCCCCCTATATTTCCATTGACAGATGACGGATCTAAAGGCACTGCCACACTTAGCGATCGCACCAGCGATCACGACAACGACATGACCTGGCGAGATCGCTAGTGGATCGCTAGTTAGATTCCAAACACAACTCATCAGCGATCTGTGATTCCAAACACAACTCATCAGCGATCGGTATAATGACCTCTGCGGTCGTTGGGAAAACCTAGTCCCACCTGCGACGCTGGTGAAGTCGTTCATAAAGGGTGTCACACTCAGCGATTCAGGCTCACCAGCGGGACACCAACGACCAAAAAACGGCTCAGAACGTTCATGAGCAATCAACGACATCTCAGCAGGGGCCACATCGCTGCTACATGTCACACACAGCTAAGTCGCTAACGAGATCGCTACTGCGTCATAAATGGTGATGCAGTAGCGATCTCGTTAGCAATCTCGCTAGCGATCTCGCTTAGTGTGGCATACCCTTAAGTGAGGACTTGCTTATTTTGTGGACTGAGTTGAAGCTTTTGTTGGGAACATTTTACATAACGTTTGGGATCACATTTATCCGGCGATGAGCACTTAGGCCGGGTGCACACGATCCAGAAATAGCAGTGCTTTGGACGCAGCGCATGTTCATGTGTCCAAAGTGCTGCCATCTATTGAACGCAGGTGAATCCACATGTGTTCACTTTACCACGTTCAATAAATTCTATGGGTGAAATTTTGACATGTTGTGGTCTGGAAAAACGCACCACATGTCAGTCCCAAAGGGTGAGCTGCGAGCGCCTGTCGCAGAAATCCCATCCACTATGCTGTAACAGCTGGCCGCTGTGGGTATGACGCTGCATAAGTACGCAGCGTCAAACCCGCAGCAATTACTAATCGTCTGCACATACACTTACTTTGGGGTTTACATCTAAATTTCCGAGTGACGTGACAGATGAAACCCCCAATGGATCGATTCACCATAATGAAGTCGCAGAGATACTTTGGACTCCGTCTAGCCTCTGTTCAGCATTGTCCTTCATATCAGACGTGAACAAAATTGTGGCAGACTGCGCTTTTATGCATGCCTAAAAAGACAAAGACCGCCGGATCACAGGTCAGACAACATCCACTGTGCCCCATCTGCCTCATTATAAGGAATCTTCCGCCGGGGGTTCTGTCTGAATCATATAGTTCAGAGATTTACATGAAAGCCCCGGCCGAGCCTTACTGCGATCTTTGAGAGGCAGATTGAACAAATCGACAGGTGAATAATTAGCTTTTATTTATTTTTTACGCTGTTTCTCGCGCAGTATAAGTGATTAGATGACTATTCTTCAGGTCGGTGCGACAACAGAGATATCAGATTTAGAGTACCTGCCCTTTAGGGTACGTGCCCATGATCAGGATTTGTTGCAGTTTTGACAGTGCATGTTTATTCAGCATCAAAAACGCAGCAGCCAGATGTTACAGAATATCTAGAAATCCCATGTCCACTATGCGTCTATGTGCACCTGCGGATCACCCGTAACATGTCAATTTCTATTTCTAGACTCCCCAAATGTATGATGGAAGGTGCTATGGTCAGAGGAGACCAAATTTAACTTTTTGACCACAAGGTAAACGCTATGTCTGGCGCCAAACCAACACAGCTTAGCACCCCAAGAACACCATCCCCAGAGTGGAACATGGTGGTGGCAGCAATGTGGTGTAGGGCGGTTTTTTCAGCAGCATGGACAGTAGAAATGTTTCTGGTCAAGGGTAAGGTGGATGGTGCAAAATACAGGGATCTGAGACTGGGATGGAGGTTCACATTCCAACAAGGCAATGACCCACAGCATACTGCTAAAGCAACACTGAGTGGTTTAAAAGGAAATGTGCAAATGTTTTGGAGCGGCCTAGTCAAAGTCCAGACCTTAAACCTTAATCCAATTGAGAATCTGTAGTTAAACTTGAAGATTGGTGAACAGGAAACCATCTAACTCGAAGGACCTGGAGCAGATTTAACTTGAGGAATGGGCAAAAATACCAGTGGCAAGATGTGGCAAGCTCAGAGACTTATGCAAACAGACTTGCAGCTGTAATTGCCACAAAAGGAGACTCTACAAAGTACTGACTTTAGGTGGGGGGGAGGATGAATAGTTATGCACACTGACGTCTATAGTGATTTTTTCCTATTTGTTGTTTGCATGTATTGATACAAATCCGCAAAAAAAATACTGAAATTACAGGATGTGAGGTAGCAAATAAACAAAAAACCGCCAATGGAGGTTGAATACTTTTGCAAGGCACTGCAACAGCAGACACACGGGTGTGGAGCGATAAGTGGTTAAATGGACTTTGTCAGCACAGACTGACTTCTTCACAGCGAGGCCAATCACTTAAATACATGTTCCAACATCTTCACCCCACTCACGCCACTTATTTGATTGACAGCTCTGACTTCATGAGGCGGAGATAGATGGAAAACAAGCAGGTGGGAAGGTGTAGTTAAATGTTTAACCGTACCATGAAGCACCGAGCGCCTGTCCTTTGTTTGAACAGTCATTCTGTGCTGACGGAGTCGCTTTAAAGGGGGAATCCTGAATTTTACTAAACTTGTTTGAACAGTTGTGACGTTGATTAATATCCTCCACACAGCTCCAGTCTGGTGGTCCCGAGCCATCATTGTGTACGTCCACTCAGTAATGACATCATGTACAGCCACATGACACTGGCAGCCAATGCTAGCATGTAAAGCATGTGACAGAGGCCAGTGATTAGCTGCAGTCTTCATGTGGATGTACGTGATGTCATCAGGTGTTCGTCGGATCATGCCTGACACAAAAAGACGGATGTGTGAAAGAGGCCTAACTCAATTGGTAAACGCTACAAGGCAGAAAAAAAAAAAGTCGCACTGACCTGAAGAATCAGGAGTCAGAGTTATTTTTACCATACAATGGACGCCGTAAACATAAAACCCAAAGAACTGCATGGAGTAACTGCATTTTTTTTTCAGTTCACCCCATTTGGATGCCTCCCCTCTCCCATTTCCCAGTACATGGCGTCTACAATTCGTCCCACATGAACAAGCCCTCATACGGCTGTATGGACGGAAATATAAAAAGTTATGGTTCTTGAAAGGGGGGGGGGAATGAAAGCAGAAAAAAACAAGCAGGCTGCGCAGGGTTAAGGGTATAATCACAATGGATTTCTATTAAAGGGCCAGCAGCAACCTCTTGTCCCCACGAGAAGTAGTCACCCTATCCGGCACCAGACTCAGGGGGACAACAGGGAAGGACCCCTGAACTCCCCTCAGGCACACCCACACTAACCCCAGACCCCAGGCCGTTATCACTGCCCAGTCTTCCCGCGCTTTTATCAGCCTCCCCACTTACCATGAGGGCCAGCTCCCTCTCTCCGTCCACGTTCTCTCCGGTGACCGTGAGGCAAACACTGAGCACCGTCCTCGTCGGAGACTCCTTGTTTGCGCAGAACACCCGGCAGTGACTCTGCAACCCCGCTGCCAATGACGTCATCGGCCTGCGGCCATAGAGACGTGGAAAAACACAGGCTAGAGCGCCGAGCGGTTGGAGGCACCTGCGTATCAGGTCATGTGACTAGCTTGCGTGTCAGGCCTTCAGCTTGGGTGGAACGCATGGAATGGGCGCCATATTGCTGTTTACACTGGAAAGTGGCCATTTTTAACGTTTGACACCGTAAATCGCTAGTTAGGCCCATTTTATGGTACAGTAGAACGGATTTAGAGAAGCCTTTATAAAAAATAAAATGGGTTGCCCATAACAACCAATTACACTATAGTTTTAATGAGGACCCTACAAACTGAAAGTTGCACTTCGGTTGCTATAGGCAACACTTGTTTTATGACAGGTTCAAGAAAATGAGACGACCCCTTTGTCGAGATTATTGAATGGGTAAAAGTGCTCCTGGAAGAAAAGCAGATTTACATCTGATAACAATCTGCTTTGTTCTCAAGAATGCAGGGATTGTATAGTTTACTGCTCGTTGCCTAGGTTACCGGCCTCCACTTCAGGCTGTCAGCAGTGGCCAGTCTCCTAGTACCGCTTGTAAGTGCTGTGCTTTAGGCTAGGGTCACAAGACAGTATAATAAATCGTTCAGAGTTGCATCCAGAGAGAGGGGACGATTTTTTTTCTCATGTGCCATCTGTGTATAATCCGTTTTTTCACAGCAGCAGCTATTAATCGTTTACAGAACCATTAACAGTCTCCCATGTTACAGGATTGCAATGTGTCTGTAAAATCCGATCTTATACTGTGTTTCCATACGGCATCCGATTTTTATTTTGCTCACCCATAGACCTGAATAGGTGAGTCTCATCCGATTTTCAGAGGAAAATGGAGCAGGCTGCGGCACCGTTTCAGCGAAAACATAATTTGAAAACCCTGCTCGGGACTATAGGAAGTTGCCTGACTAGTCCGGCGCAGTCCTCTGCCAGCTTCTCTCCACACCAGATGACTTACAGGTCTGGGGCTGAACTGGATGAGCCACTTCTCTTTCTACAGTATGTTCACTGGACGGGTTCTCACAGTGTGAGGCATTTTAGAGAAAAACATACCTGGCTGCAATCACACAACCAAGCTGTGATTCAAAGTGCCTGTGGTAACGAGGATCAGGGCCAGCGTCAGCACCTGGCGCACCCGGGCATGTGCCGGGGCCCTGAGCAGCTGGGGGGGCCCACTCGCCGTCAGAGACACCGGCGTACTATGAGGGGCCCTGTGCCAGTGCCCACGAGTGGGCCCCCCTGCTTGCTCACGTCCCCAGCACTTGCAATGCTTACCTCTCCCTGCTCCACCGCTGTGACGTCTTCCGCGTTTCCTGACAGTGACATTCAGGTCAGAGAGCGCGATGATGTCACGTCTGTGCGCCCTCTGCCTGAACAGCCACAGTGCAGAGAGCTGGAAGATGGCGACGCTGAGGAGTCCAGAGTAGAGCAGTGCCCAGCGAGGAGAGGTATTTCATTTTTTTTAATGTTTGGAGCTATATATGGGGACTGGGAGCATTGTACACTGGAGAATTATATATGGGGCCCATCATACACTTGAGCATTATATATGGGGCCCATCATACACTGGAGCATTATATATGGTGACCATTATATTTGGAGCATTATATGGGGCTCATCATACACAGGGAGCATCATATATGGGGCCCATCATATACTAGAGCATAATATGGGGTTCATTATTTATGGGGCATCATATAGGGCCCTTTATACTGTATATGGAGCATCATATGGAGCACATATGGGGCCTATTCTGTATGGAGCATTATATGGAGCCCATTCTGTATGGAGCAATATATGGGGCTCATTATTCTGTATAGAGCAATATATGGGGCTCATTATTCTGTATGGCACACTATGTGGTGCCCATAATACTGTATGGAGGACTATACTGTCCTGTTTTTGAGCTATTGTAAAATTTACAATAGATATCACTCATGTAATGTAAGAAGTGAAGTATTTGGCATTGTACTATATCCATATTTCTCTGCCGTATCTGTGCATCATGAATTGTGGTATGTGTTAAAGGGGCCCACTGAGACCTCTTTCTCCCGGGGCCTACGAAAACCTGGAGCCAATCCTGAGGATAGCATGAATTGACTGACAGACTCCTTTTAATAGATGCTTGAAAATGACATAATAAGGAGGAAACATTGCTGTACTCAGGGATGGACATACCATTGGTGCATCCTGTGCAGCCGTACAGGTGACCAAGAGGTAAGGGGGTCCAAGACCACCTCCAAAGCAGGTGGAGTTTTGCATTATGATGAGCCAGTATAGGAGCACACGTGCTATCCCACAGTCCCACTGTGACATTAACGTTATAAGATATTGATGTGAAAAACATAAAAATACTGTAAATAACAATATTTCACCATAGATTTTAAGAAATGGTCAGCAAATATGCCAGCAAAAGTGTATAAAAATAAATTGTATAATGCACAAAACATAACAAAAAGAAAACCCCAGTCTGCTCAATCAGCCAAAGTTTTTCTTTCTTCCTTGCTGCAGCCCTGCTCCACAGCTAAGTGGAGTGAAGAAGTGTGGACGAAACGCGCGTCGGGGTGGAGGAACACAGCTCGGACATCACACACCTTGTAAGTATTTCATGCTGTTTTAATTCTATGCCCTTTATTATTCATGGCGCTGTGATTATATGCACTAATCCTGATGTAAAGCAATTTGGCTGAGGAAACTAAATGGGAGGTGCTCAGCATTAACATATTTAATCTGAATAGTCCCTTTGTTAGTATTTTGAATAGTGATTTATTTTTGAGTCCACAAACTGGCATATTGTTTTTACTGGCTATTGGTGTGTGAATGA
>JARQOD010000003.1:122270962-122299839 GCA_033576555.1 Oophaga sylvatica | reverse complement strand
TTTATTTTTTTTTTGAGGATACTGTTTTAAATAGGGGAGGCAGTCCTGTTACAGCGCAGAGCAACACTGTTGCCTTTTTTTCTTCATCTGATGTAGTTTAGAATTTGGGAAAAAAATAAGTAATATGTTCTGCAAGCGATGCTCTAGATAACTGTGTTATTTCCTGAGACGAGCCCTAGCTGGAAGACGTGACGGCTGTCTGTGCTGGATGAAGATGAAAAGTGAAGATGAAGGACTTCACCTAGAGATGTCACTGGTGATGTCAAGGTAAATATTCATATACTGTTATTCTTTCATACATATGTATGCTTCGCTTCCATTTTGTTTCATCGCCGCCATTTTTAAGAAACAATAAGTTTTTTCCCTGTCGAGTGAAACCAATATATCAAATATAACAATGCTTCAGCTAAGATTGTACTAGCATCGACCTACACACCCACATCTGTTTCCTCTGAGGAAATGTCAAGACGTCTGGGCCAGACCACATCAAGGAGTCTTACAAGGCTGAACCTTAATATGAAATGTCACACTTATTGAGTGTTACATAGATGTAGAACTGAGCCCACGCAGCTATATTTCCTTGCAGATACAGCCTGTTAGAACAAGACGTAATTAATCAGGGATGGTAGGTGCTAGACATAAACAGTTTTGCCCATGATTGCAATGCAAAGGACAATTATAATATGCCCAATGTCTAATGTCATATTCCATTTCTATATTCTTATATTTTCATATATTTATATATATATATGCTTGTGTGCTCTGAAGAAAAGTATTTTTCTTACCTCGCATGATTCATATCGAAACTTAGTTCAAAGATAGCACCAGTATCCGCCAACATCTGTTCCTGAGACATTGACCCAGATCAACGCCTACTTCTGACAGACAAAGTTGAATCAAGCCATTGATGACGACCACAATGACATTTAACAATTGAAGACGACATCAACATCTGTTGAGACATGGGCCAATCAGGGCTGGCCGGATATTAGATGAATATAGCTTACCCCACGTGGGTCATCCTGTTTGTTATGTCTATATAATCCGTGTATGCTAATAAAGACAGGACATTGCTGAGATCGGTGATACTAGTACCATTCTAGAGCGTGCTCTAAGTTTGAACCAGCCTTGTGTCTGACTCATACTTTGATTGGTCGACCCATGCTCATAATCTAATCTGGAGTGACTGGAGGACGAGTGTTTGACGAGACGACCCCGTCAATTGGCGCCACAACGTGGGCGTGGCCAGCGGCTCGCTACTTGCCAGACCGTCTCATAGATTTCCCGGTGGTACCCGCGGTGACTGAATTTGAGGACTGATCACCCTCCGTCGAGCACGGTAAGTTGGGGGCATATATTTATATGTCCCACTTGCCTGTGTGTCAGTCACTGTAGGTCCTGTCGTGTTTTCTGTCTGGGTCTGGGTGAGTGACCAGTCGAGTGGTGAGACTGGGGGCGACCCCGCGCTACGTCCCGAACCAGCACTGTCAGACCGAGTGATGTCGCGTGCCTGCGCGTACTCGTGTGCACCACTTCCTCCTCCTCCGGTCACTGTACTCTGTTCTAGATAGCTGTCTCCCGTGACTGTAGATGTATAGTGTTGATGTGGGTATAGCTGCCTCACGTGACAATTTGAAAGTGTCCAAATTTCTAGTATCTTGTAGAGAATTGTGGTAGGGGTGCGCATAATCAAATTCCTCCAAGGGAAAAGGACGAATTGAGTAGGTCTCTTCGTCTGGGAGGTGACAAATAGAGCGGGGACTCTTTGTCTAACCTGGGAAGTCTCATTAGGAGAAGCCCAGTGTCAGCACATAGAGCGGGGACTCTGTGCTGTGAAGAGTGTCACGGCGAACTGTGCTGTAAAGTCACCATCCACAGTTAGGGAAGAGACAGATAGAGCAGGGACTCTTTGTCTTGTCAGTACATAGAGCGGGGACTCTGTATTGACGGGTGGTGACCTGCAAGTAACGCCGGTGGTCTGAGTCGCGACAGATCATTGCACTCTGTTAATATCATGATGCGTATGTTTAAATCAGAAAAACCCCACAAGTTAGAGGGTGGTGCTTTGGGAGTTGGTGAGATTGTTTCAGTCATGGGATGGCAAGAAGGCTGTTAAAAATGTGAGGAGTTTATACAAAATGATGGGCCACCCAGTACAGGGAGGCTTCAGCCTTCAGTGTGGAAAGATTTTGTAAGCCAGAGAAAAGGAATGTTAAGTGATCAGGGACTCCTGCACCAAGCACAAGCACATCTCAGAGTAGCAAATGATTTGAAAGTTTAAGGCTGGAGAGAAGTAGACGTGCAGGAGGTTCAGAAAATGCTGAGCCTTTGTTTGGATATATAAAATGTTCAGATGTGACCTTGTTGATGTAATAAAAATGGCCGTCAGCCCCATAATGCCCGTCACTGTACCCAGTGCGCCCCAGCCACCGCCCTATAATGGAGTCGACACCAAATCACCGGAAGGGTGGGTGTGCCGTGTGTGTGGTGAACAGAACCCGCCCTGGCGGAGTCCTGTCGTGTTTGTGGGGCTCCCGCCCCTGGCCCCCACTGGGAAATGCCCCTCCCACTACACCCAGCAGCCATCTTGGGACACCCCTTCCTCCAGCAGCCATCTTGGCACACCGTAAATGGTCCCTCCCTTCCTCCAGCAGCCATCTTGGCACACCCGTAAATGGTCCCTCCCCTTCCTCCAGCGGCCATCTTGCTGCACCTGGCAGCCATCTTAATACACCCGGAAATGACCAACACCCCATCTCCTCCGGCGGCCATCTTGAGACACCCAAGCACACCCAGTCAGGCCTATATCCCTTGCTGATACCAACCAGGGCCTACTACCAGCCCCCGCCCGCACCTGTGCAGGCCACAGCTCCCAATATGGCACCAGATGCAACACCATTGTTCCCTTTCACACACCCCAACCCGCCATTGCTGCAATGCATGAATCTTCAGTTTTTCAAACAATGATCAGAGCCGCCGCCATGATATTATGGGATCTAATGAAGGGAAGGAGGATCAGGAGAGAGAAGAGGGGTGGGCCCCTTAACACCACCACTATCCCCAGCAGCACCAGTATCTTTCTTTCCCTCCTCCATTCCCCCACCATCATTGTCAACCCCTGGTCCTAGGCCTATTCCACCCCTACTTCAGAGATAAGGCACCTTCCTCTCCTTCACAAATCCTCAGAGAGGACAGTCGCTCTGTAAGATTCACGAAACCCCGGTCAGGCCCCCAGCTCCCGGTGTACTTGAAAACTGGTATCCCAGCCATTCACAGCATTACACAGACCGCAACGGAAATCCAGTGACATTATCCATAGGGTACGGTGATATCCTGACACATCGGGTTGGTGCTATAGTTAGTCCTGCCAACTCCAACTGCTCAATAAAGGGGGTCTGGCTCTATTAATAGCCAACAGGTGTCCCATCGTCACTGCAGAATGCATGGCTCATATATACACTCATGGCCCTTTGCCACCTGGACAGACTCTGACAACCCATGCAGGGGACCTTCCCGCTGATATCATCATCCATGCAGTAGGTCCAGTCTATGATCCTCTAAACTCAAATGAGTCACGGGCCCACCCTTCGGCCACTATACATTCAATACTCCATCATGCTGGTATGTTAAAAACAGAAGACATTAGGCACCAGGAATTATTTGAAACCAATGATAAAATAGCAAATTTGTGATTGCTTTGTCTAAAGAGTTAACTAACACCCACTCTGCAGTGTCTGCTTCTCTCCCAGAATTTACAGGTGACACGGTGCATGATTTCTCGCCTGATGACCTCATATATATATAAAAAAAAAATTTATGAGAAGAGACTGTCTCCACCCAGATTTGAGGGTCCCTACACTGTGGTCCTGTCCACCCCTACTGCCCGAAGCTCGAGGGCAAGAGCACCTGGATTCACGCCTCCCACTACAAGAAGGACAAGATTAGCCAGCAGTCATGAACCTTCTGTTACATATCCTTTGAGCTATATCCTGACCTCGTGCCAGTATGCCCACCTTTGGTTAATATTACAACCCTGTGGTTATCTTTAAGTTCGATTTCTATCAAATATTCAACTGTGATAGGAATGATTTCAAGGGATCAACACACTAAATTTAAGGGAAAAATTGGCATATGAAGCTAGATACAATAGATTGATAAATGAGATATACAAGTATTATATTTGTAGGAACGGATCTAAGAATGCAGGAGTCAGTGACAGCAAGCAAAGGTATAAGGGAGGGAGGAAGTGCTGGTAGCAGCGAGATGGTATTTTGCTGTACACCAAGGTCATTCTACAGATAAGGAAGCTGAAGGCTGAGGAGAGCACACTGACAAACTGCGCAGCGACCCGACTTACCCCTCCCATCAGGCATTCAGCATAGAGACGCAGAGCCAGAGTGCAGTAGTTTTCAGATTTTGTTGAATAGGTTTTTGGAATTAGACACAGTACGTAAGAATCGAAGGGCTAGGCATGTGAATAGAAGGTCAGTGTATGTGAGAAGAAAGATAGACAGGCAGAGAAAGGAAGTGACAGAAAGCTGAAAGTGGGTAGACCGGATTGGAGATCAGTTGAAGCGGAGGATCTGGCCAGAATGGCACAGGGGGCACGGCATGATTTGGCGCAGGCAAAAAGAGGAGCAAGGATACATGCTGTAGGTACTTGTCCTGCAAACAACAGGGAAGGAGACGTGTGTCAGGAGATGGCAGAAAATGTGCTACGGGTGCAAGAAACCAGGACATTTCAGGAGGATTGCAGAACTAACCTATATCCAGCCTGTCCAACTAATCCATATCCAAATGACCCGCCTGCAGGAGGCCCCCAAGACCAATTAGAGGCGCTCCCATAGGATAATGTAGCTTGCACATGAACCCCTTGTCTCCTTACCCCCCATTCCTAATTGCACAGTACAGGTGAATCTACCAGGGGACATGAGGTTGAGTTCCAAGTGGACACGGGGCAGACAATTCAGTAATTACAGACAACTCTCCAGCTCCCCGTCACTAAAAAGATTTCCCTGCAAATTCAAGGAATCACTGTACACACACAGTTAATGGTGTCACACGGGGTCAATGTAATCTTTCAGGAAAGTGATGTGTTGTTACAATTACAAGCACGTATTGAGTATTATCCGGTTGGAACTGTCACTATGACACCAGGACTGAAGCAGAGCACTCTTTGTAAAATCATGTCGCTAGACGTTGCTGGTACAGAGGAAAGAGAAGATTTTCAGGAAATATATTCCAATGTTATTCCTGGACCCACCGTCATGATGTACTCTTTAGGATAAGGACAGGGGATTTTACGAAACAACATGTTGGGGTCATAGTAGATGCTGCAAATAATCAACTCCACTATGCTGGAGGACTGGCCGCAACAATTTCACAGAAAGGCGGACCCATGATACAGGACGAATCTAATTCGTATATACAAACGTGTGGTCAGGTAGAAATAGGACAGGTCCCAGCAACCAGAGCAGGACAGTTGCCGTGTCAATATGCAATATATGCAATGAAATCACGATATACTTCTACTAATATGCCTAGGTCCCAACAATTACTTACTGAAGCTGTCCAGAATGTAATCCTGTATGTTTTCCCTGTCCACTCCGAACAATGTATTAAAAAAAAAAAAAAAGCCAGCCAGGAGTAGTTCTAGCCCACATTTTGCAAGCAGGCAGCTGCAGGTCCAAGGACAGTTCTTATCAGTGCCCACATGGCAAACTCCAGCCCCCCTTCAACTTAACCCTGTGTACGGGTTGGTACAAAAATTATGGGCAGTTAATACAGCTACTGATCTGGAAACTCCAGTGGTGTCTAATATATATACACTTTTGTTCCAGATATCTCAGGATGCTGCTTAGTTTACAGTTATTGATTTTGCCAATGTTATTTTATAATATGTTGATGACTTACTGATTTGTGCCCCCTCCAGGAAACAGTGTCGCACTGCAACACTATTACTCATGTTGTTTCTATACCAAGCTGGTTGTAAAGCGTTAAAGGTTAAACTGCAATTTTGTAAATCTTCAGTTATCTTTTTGGGACATTGTATTACACCGGGGCTCGACATCTGACCAGCGCTCGCAAAGAAGCTGCACAGAATTTTCCTATTCCTGTTAATGTTGCCGCTCTTAGGACATTTCTTGGACTGGTTTCCTACTGCAGACAGTGGATACATGCTGTATCAATCCTCATGCAGCCTCTCTATGACTGTATCACCATTGTGCTTTTTAAACTAACTCCTGAAGGTATAGACTGTTTTTTATTCCCTCAAAAACAGGATTGTGGCAGCTCCAGCGCTAGGAATCCCCAACTATGAACTACCATTCACCCTGTATCTCCATGAACAGCAGGGACACGCGGCAGGAGTATTGACTCAGTTATATGGTGACAATCAAAGGCCAGTGGCCTGTTTCAGTGGAAGACTAGATGCAGTGGCTAGAGGTGCCCCGTCCTGTGTACGGGCAGTACATGCTGTAGGGCTATTGTTCCACAAATCGTCAGACATCGTGCTTGATCATCCACTGACAGTACTTACACCTCATGATGTATACACCATACTGAACCAAGTGCAACCGGCACACCTTTCAGCTGCACGTCATCTTTGATTGCAATGTGCACTTTTAATGCCTCCAAATGTTTCTTTGCAGAGATGTACCACACTTAATCCTGCCACATTGTTACCTCTCTCGGATCTAGGGGGGAGGTCAGGTATTGTACGGTATTGTACAAAGAAGATCCAAGAGAGGAGATTCCTTATGATTGTGTTCAGCTTATGGCACAGGAAACAGCAGGCCTACCCACAGTGTTTGAAACTGAAAGACTTAATGCTGATTTTGAATTTTTTGTAGATGGATCTCGCCACCAAGATGACTCAGGTACCTTCCACACCAGGTATGCCATCGTCTCCCTGAATGCAGTGATCAAAGCAGAACCAATGCTCCCACATCAGTCGGCCCAGGAGGCTGAATTTAAGGCTCTGACCGAGGCCTGTAAGATAGTTGAAGGTAGAATTGTTAACATCTACACAGATTCTAGATACGCATTCGGTATAGCTCATGATTTTGGTCCAATTTGGAAGTCTAGAGGATTCCTGACGGCAGCAGGACATCCCATTAAAAATGCTGACGCAGTCCAGCAGTTAATTGATGCATTACAATTACCAAAAGAAGTAGCTGTCATAAAAGTTAAAGTACATACCAGATGCACTGATCAGGTGAGTAAAGGAAACGCAATGGCCGATGCAGCAGCAAAAACAGCAGCCAGTAGACCACTCCAAGGGTAACGATGCACCAGGTAAGCGCTCCAAAAATCCCTTTGTGTCGGAGGATGCCTTATCCCAGATGCAGGCTCAGGTGCGCCAGGAGGAAGTAGAAAAGTGGGAAAAAGAAGGTGCATGTCTGAATGCAGCAACTGGGGTATGGGGAAGAGGGATGCGTCGATGCCTTCCAAGGGCGTTGTACCCTGCGGTCGCCCAGATGTTACATGGGCCAACCCACCAGTCCAAAACTGTTGTAATGAGCGTGATGCAGAAGCATTGGGTGGCACCAGGCTTTTCCACCTGTATAGAAGGTTTGATCCAGGGATGCATGGTATGTGCTACACATAATCAGGGAAGGGTAGTCAAGACACCACCTAAACACGCCCCTCGGCCCCTCTATCCTTTCCAGAGACTGCAGATTGATTATATTCAGCTGCCAAAATCAGGATCATGGGAGTACGTGTTGGTGTGTTTTGATTTATTCTCAGGTTGGCCGGAGGCTTTCCCGATTGCCAAGGCTACGGCTGCGGCAACCGCAAAGAAGCTGCTTGCGGAGGAGGTGTGCAGGTATGGAGTACCAGAGGTGATCGAAAGTGACAGAGGTACACATTTCACAGGTGAAATAATGAATGAAGTCTTGACAGCTCTGGGAATTCAACAAGTTTTCCACACCCCATATCATCCACAAAGCAGTGGAAAAGTAGAAAGACTAAATGGGACATTGAAGTTAAAAATCCAAAAGGCCATGGCTGAAACAGGGAAATCTTGGCCTGAATGTTTACCATTAGCTCTATACTCAGTAAGGTACACTCCAAATAGGAAAACTGGACTTTCTCCGTATGAAGTACTATTTGGCAAAGTGCCTAGTTTAGGATGTTTCTTTTCCCAAGCATTGGAAATGAGTAACCATGTATTAAGCTCATATGTAAGGGATTTGCATAAAAGACTCAAGAAAGTACATGATAATGTCTTCAGTTCTCTTCCAGATCCAAACTAGGATCCTGGGAGTCACAGCCTGCAGCCCGGAGACTGGGTAGTCATTAAAAGACACGTGAGAGAGAGTCTGGATCCGAGATTTGACAGACCTTTCCAAGTTCTACTGACGACAAATACCGCAGTGAAGCTAAAGGCAAGGAAACTTGGATCCACGCATCGCCTTGTAAGAAGATCCTTGGAGAGCCTCCAGAAGAGGAATGATGCTACTAATGACATTTGCTTGCATCCTTGCAGTAACGGATGCTTGGAACAGACTTAGCCGTGTAGATGATGATGATAACAGGTTCATTAGACATCACTTAGCTTTAGTGGATGGTGCATGATGAGTAATATTTCAAAGTTTATAGATTTGGCACACCGATTAGTATTACAGTATTCAGCTCTGTGTTGTGTGGTACCCATATATAGGAAAGCTGTAACCAATGCAACCGACCCCTCAGGTATTTTCCTTTATCAAGAAGAGATGTATATGAATGTAGGGGATATGGAACAATATACCCCGCCTGATCCTCTTGGCAAAACCCTCTATGACGCGATACAATCAAAAGAGTTAGTTTAGGGACAGATGGGAGAACTCCATGTGTTAACCAACATAGGGACTCAGCTGCCTGGGGGCGTCCCATAAGGGGGCAGTCTCTGAGGTAGCTGGGTGAAGAAATCCACCTCCCCTCTCCCCACACATGGACAGTCTCAAAGGTCACCACGCCAAGGGAAAAACTTAGTGTTTAGGGGGAATTGTCAAGGTAAATATTCATATACTGTTATTCTTTCATACATATGTATGCTTCGCTTCCATTTTGTTTCATCGCCGCCATTTTAAGAAACAATAAGTTTTTCCCTGTCGAGTGAAACCAGATATATCAAATATAACAATGCTTCAGCTAAGATTGTACTAGCATCGACCTACACCCACATCTGTTTCCTCTGAGGAAATGTCAAGACGTCTGGGCCAGACCACATCAAGGAGTCTTACAAGGCTGAACCTTAATATGAAATGTCACACTTATTGAGTGTTACATAGATGTAGAACTGAGCCCACGCAGCTATATTTCCTTGCAGATACAGCCTGTTAGAACAAGACGTAATTAATCAGGGATGGTAGGTGCTAGACATAAACAGTTTGCCCATGATTGCAATTGCAAAGGACAATTATAATATGCCCAATGTCTAATGTCATATGTCCATTTCTATATTCTTATATTTTCATATATATATATATATATATATGCTTGTGTGCTCTGAAGAAAAGTATTTTTCTTACCTCGCATGATTCATATCGAAACTTAGTTCAAAGATAGCACCAGTATCCGCCAACATCTGTTCCTGAGACATTGACCCAGATCAACGCCTACTTCTGACAGACAAAGTTGAATCAAGCCATTGATGACGACCACAATGACATTTAACAATTGAAGACGACATCAACATCTGTCTGGAGACATGGGCCAATCAGGGCTGGCCGGATATTAGATGAATATAGCTTACCCCACGTGGGTCATCCTGTTTGTTATGTCTATATAATCCCGTGTATGCTAATAAAGACAGGACATTGCTGAGATCGGTGCTACTAGTACCATTCTAGAGCGTGCTCTAAGTTTGAACCAGCCTTGTGTCTGACTCATACTTTGATTGGTCGACCCATGCTCATAATCTAATCTGGAGTGACTGGAGGACGAGTGTTTGACGAGACGACCCCGTCAGTGAGTCAGTGTGTTTAACTCTACACTGACACTATACACTGTATACTATTGTAGCCTTTCCGGGGGTTTTAGCTCTGAGATCGCTGTCTGGGTAGACAGAATGGCATGGAAACAGTTCATTCAGACAGCAATTATGGTAAAAACTGGCCGCAACCAGTTTTATTAAAGTCCACAGCACACAGATAAAACAAAGCATAAACAAAAGACCTAGGCTTGTCTAGCCACTAAATTACACTTATGTAATGTCCCTTTCTATCAGGAACCCAGACTCTATCAGTCTGTGCCCAAAACAACACATATGATATATGGTACCAGTATGGAGTTTCCCAGATCCCCTCCTCCTTATGTCTGAAGGTCCACCCGACGTCCAGACTTGAGAGAGATCCACTCCTATTCAGTAGTCATTATGCTGGAGGTTCACAGAGACACTCCTGTGTCCGGGGTACCTCTAACCCAGACTGAGACGGCTCCCCTCCTCTTCAGTAATCATCAGCATGGAGGTTCACAGAGACACTCCTATGTCCGGGGTACCTCTAACCCAGACTGAGACGGCTCCCCTCCTCTTCGGTAATCATCAGCATGGAGGTTCACAGAGACACTCCTGTGTCCGGGGTACATCTAACCCAGACTGAGACGGCTCCCCTCCTCTTCAGTAATCATCAGCATGCATGCTCACAGAGACTGCTTCCTTGTGCCAGGACACCTCTCTGTGTCCAGGCTGAAGACAGCTCTAACACTCTTGGAGACTGTTTCTTGTGCCAGGACACCTCCCTGTGTCCAGGCTAAACTAGCTCTCAGATTGTGTTTGCAGACACCTACTTCTGGTCTCCTAATTAAGACCTGAGTAGTTTCAGGCTTGTGCTGCAAGTGTGTGCTGAATGTGAGGTGTAGTGACCTTTCTCTACCACTAGGTTTACAAAGCCACACATTTCCCTTATACCTAGGTGAAATGTACACCCCATTCATCACATATTCACTCACTGTCTCACATATCCCCCCCTCTTCTCCAGACCGGAGGGCTGGTCATCCAGACCGGAGGACTGGTCAACAAACCTCAAGAGACAGTGAACACAGCTCAAGTCATGGCCCACATCATCTTCATCTTTATCTTCCATTAAGCAGGGTTTCTATACCCTTACACACACACCCACACACACTGTGTGATGTCACAGTCATGTGACCAGTCAACTGAGGAGAAGGAACATGGACAGTCAAAACATACATACTGATCCATTAAATGAATGCCAGCCAGCGCTGCATTACCCATCCGTCCCCTCTGCATACAGCTTTATCCTAGGTATTTAGACACATACCCCTTAGGTGGGTTTGTAGGTGACTGGACCCGCCCAGCTCTCCAAGTCACCTGGAAGCCTCCCAATGTATAGCACAAGTCTCAGCAGTAGATCTGCTGAACCAAAATATATCCAGGCTTCCATCACAGGGCCACCCACCTCTGCGATACATACCGTCCATCCATCACATGCCTCCGTGCATATCCTGAGGGCCATACCCAGTGCCCCCTCTGTTCCAATTTGTGGGGTCGAACACCTGCCACCCGACCAGAGATCCCCCTCGGTCGCCTCTGCCAGTCACCCCGTCTCAGTTGATTTTGGGCACTATGCAATATCACCTCTTTGTTAGGCCTCTCCCGCCCCCAGCGGTCAGAATGTTGGCCTTGTCCTTGTGTCGGTGTCACCTCACCCGACCTTTCTTTCCCGAACTGACTCCTACCGTCGTTGCGGTCACGAGTCCATCGTCCAGTCAAATTTACTGGTAGTTCTGAGTCTGACTCTCTGTCTTTTCGTCTGCCACCGGGTCTCACACTCAGCCGTGAGCTAACAGAAGCGTCATCTCTACCCCTCGTTGTTTTAGCACGTCTACTGCCAATCCCCAGGGAAGCCTCTCGTCTCTCCCTTTCTTGGGCTGGAAGTAGTCGCTCTCTTTGTTCCAACTGTAAAACATCCTCAGATGGCATCTTCTGTCTGGCTGTAAGGTCAGCATCAGCCCTCTTCTCAGGACTCTCAACCTCCTCTGCCACCATGCCTTCCTCACTTGCACTGGTTGCTTTATTGTCATCAGATGATTCATTATCATTCTCACTATCCCTGTCTGACCCCTTTTTCTCAGCCACATCCGGCTCACTTTCAGGGTTAGCCACTTCATTTTCATTCACATCCTGCTCACTGTCAGGGTTACACACTTCATTTTCATTCACATCCTGCTCACTGTCAGGTTATACAACTCATTCCCATTCACATCTTGATCTGGAACCTTAGTTAACATGTTATCCTCAACATTAACTTCACCATCTGGTCCCTCAAGTATGTGACTATGTGACAACCCCAGCACTATACCTCCATATAGCTCAGGTACCAGGAGCTGACTCACGACCTCTCCCTGGACTTCAGTGTCCCTAAACAATAGGTTATTGTTCATGGCAGCATGAGGAAACCTTTCCTCAGAGCCAGGCTTTTGGGGAACCTCATTCAGAACAATTACATTTTCCTGTGTCGTTTTAAGAGTGGGGTCTCGTACCGGCTCTCTCCCAAAATTGTCACAGGACACAGGCAGGTCAGGGACACTCGGTTCCCGAGAACCAACATCCTCGTCTCCCAACATCACCTGCAAAGAAATTTCATCTTTATCACGGTCATCATCAGTATCATCACTATTATGATTAGCATCATCATCATTATCAATATCATCATCACTATCACACAAGATAAACGGCCCACTAACATTGTGTTCCGCCCCTCGGGACTGCGTACCCTCAGTAGGGGCTTCATCACACTGTCCATCAGAATCACCCTTCCCCCAGAGATCCTTAGACCGGGGAAAGTCATTCCACAACACAACGGGGTGCACCAGGTTCTTCACTACCCCCACTTCACATGAAACCTCCCCGAGTTTAGGGACCAAGTCCACGGCAGTCTCTGGGTAGACTTTGGTGTCTCCATGGATGCACACCATACTCAAGTGCTTATCAGGGATGAAGTTCCTATCAATCAGGCTGTCACATACGGAAGTCACTGGACTCTCTGAGTCCAAGAGGGCCTGCGCTGAGCAACCATTTGTAACCACCGGGGACACCTGTGGTCCAGTCTCTTCGGTTGCGGTGGTCACACACACAGGTTCTGCGCAGAGAGAGAGGGATCTGCCAACATCACGGCACATAGGCTCCCCCTCTAGTGGACAGTTGGCTGCAATTTCACGACATCTCCAACACTGTCCATCACACTCTTCCACCCACATGTCCCCTCGGGCCTGAATCCACTTATCAGCATACCCCATGTCCCCAACAGCTGGAACGCTCTTACCGGGAGAGTTCGACGTCCGGGAACTCTGAAGTGACGTCCTCTCAGACGGCTGTACCTCAGGAGAACATGCTCGGGTGTAGCGGTTCACTGTAGGACATGCTCGGGTGTAGCGGTTCACTACCACCTTTTCAACTCCATAATCAGGCCTGCTGACTGCAGACTCCCAACTGTATCTCCAGTCATGAACTCCTCTGGCATGGGCTGTCACCGTAACACCCAGCCGGGTAAGAATCTCCACTTTCATCTTAGCATAGTCTTGGCTGTCCTGCTCGCTCAGGTCAGCATATGCCCTTTGGGGCTCTCCAATCAGATATGGTGCGACCATCATGGCCCATTCAGATAGGGGCAGATTCTCCTTCTCTGCCAGTCTCTCAAACCTAGTGAGATATACCTCCACATCATCACGAGGTGTCATCTTTTCCAAGGACCGTCTTACCGCCCTCTTCACAGCGGACAAGTCAGGTGACTTTGCAACATTACTTTGGGACGATGCACCACAAGTCCCCTGCAGTGCTGCAACCTGCTCAAAAAACAACCGGTTATTCTCCTGCTGCTGCTGCAGGATTTGCTGCTGGTACTGCTGCATTTGCCGCTGGTACTGCAGGCGCTGCTGCTCCATGCTCTGCTGCATGCTTCGCTGGGCCTGTACCAGGTACTCAATGAGCTCCTTCACACGGCCGGACTTATCTGTCTCAACCACGGCAGTTTTATGTTGCACATTAACTTGCGCCATTTGTTCAAACAGCGCCTCCATGCTGTCAGACTTCTCTGTCTTAACAATGGCAGTCTTCACTCAAGACATACACACACTCTACAGTCTTTTCCATAGAAAAATTTAGCTCTGCTGTGCAGACACTTTTTTTTTTTTTTTTTTTTCTTCTTTGCAAAGTCTATTAGGGCTACTGTCTCTTTAAGACTGCTCCACAAACTTTTCTTTTGCTGCTGCACATTCCACAGTCATTTTCACAACAAGTTCAGCTTTGCTGTGCATACATTTTCTCTCTGCAGACCCTATCAGGGCCACTGTCTCTCCAAGACTGCTCCAAACAGACGTTTCTGCTGACACACACTTTTTTTTTTCCTCTGTTGCTATTTCAATAGACTTCACCTTTAATGCTGTCTCTTGCCACTGTGCTGCATGCACACTCCAGCACTAACTGTACCAGGCCCTGCCCCAGCATTCTCCACCAATTGTAGCCTTTCCGGGGTTTTAGCTCTGAGATCGCTGTCTGGGTAGACAGAATGGCATGGAAACAGTTCATTCAGACAGCAATTATGGTAAAAACTGGCCGCAACCAGTTTTATTAAAGTCCACAGCACACAGATAAAACAAAGCATAAAAAAAGACCTAGGCTTGTCTAGCCACTAAATTACACTTATGTAATGTCCCTTTCTATCAGGAACCCAGACTCTATCAGTCTGTGCCCAAAACAACACATATGATATATGGTACCAGTATGGAGTTTCCCAGATCCTCCTCCTTATGTCTGAAGGTCCACCCGACGTCCAGACTTGAGAGAGATCCACTCCTATTCAGTAGTCATTATGCTGGAGGTTCACAGAGACACTCCTGTGTCCGGGGTACCTCTAACCCAGACTGAGACGGCTCCCCTCCTCTTCAGTAATCATCAGCATGGAGGTTCACAGAGACACTACTATGTCCGGGTACCTCTAACCCAGACTGAGACGGCTCCCCTTCTCTTCGGTAATCATCAGCATGGAGGTTCACAGAGACACTCCTGTGTCCGGGGTACATCTAACCCAGACTGAGACGGCTCCCCTCCTCTTCAGTAATCATCAGCATGCATGCTCACAGAGACTGCTTCCTTGTGCCAGGACACCTCTCTGTGTCCAGGCTGAAGACAGCTCTAACACTCTTGGAGACTGTTTCTTGTGCCAGGACACCTCCCTGTGTCCAGGCTAAACTAGCTCTCAGATTGTGTTTGCAGACACCTACTTCTGGTCTCCTAATTAAGACCTGAGTAGTTTCAGGCTTGTGCTGCAAGTGTGTGCTGAATGTGAGGTGTAGTGACCTTTCTCTACCACTAGGTTTACAAAGCCACACATTTCCCTTATACCTAGGTGAAATGTACACCCCATTCATCACATATTCACTCACTGTCTCACACTATATACAGCGGTCCTGTGTACAATGTGACCAGTGATCACTGTATTACCTTTACACTATACACTATATACAGAGCTCATGTGTATAATGTCACCAGTGATCACTGTATTACCTGTACACAGACACTGCATACTAAGTACAGATCTTCTGTGTATAATGACACTTATGGTGATATTAGTATTGTGTTTTTTTATTACTGATCAGTATTGTAGTATTCAGTCACTATGTGGTGGTAATATGTTGTCCGGCCATGGTGTGGCGGTATTTGTTCCTTGTATGTGGTATTATAGGTCACTATGTGGTGGTAATATGGTGTCTGGTCATGGTGCGATGGTATTTGTCCCTTGTATGTGGTATTATAGGTCACTATGTGGTGGTAGTATGTGGTCTGGTCATGGTGTGGCGGTATTTGTTCCTTGTATGTGGTATTATAGGTCACTATGTGGTGATAATATGGTGTCTGGTCATGGTGCAGTGGTATTTGTCCCCTGTATGTGATATTATTGGTCATTTTAAAAATTGAAAAATAAATAAAAATATACCTAAATTGTATTGGATATTTTAGCAAATGTTTATTGGTTAGAGTAGAGTAGGGCTCGGCAAAAAGAGTCTACCTTGTCGTGGTGGCAGCTTAAAAAATCTTTTGGCTAAAACAAAAGCTGCTGGCTTTGTATGTGATCTGGTGATGGGAACTGTTAATGTGTGGTTGGTGAGAAGTGGAGTTTTTCCAAGAGAGAGCGGTGGGACTGTGGACAGTTCGAGGGGTGGAGCCTGGGTGGAGTCTCAAGGGGGCCCCCGAAAATTTTGCCAGTATGGGGCCCTGAAATTCCTAGTGGCTGCCCTGTCACCATATCCTGTATTCTGTAATCCAGTGTGCACGGAATAACGTTCTGACCAACACGTGAAATGTGAAGAGCAAACAGGAAAAATTCCAGCTTCTGGCAAGAATTCATAAAAATATGAAAATACTTTATTGGAAACAATTAAAATTCCAAAAGATTCTTGGCGTATTGCAGGGAGCAGGAAACATGGTGACGCGTTTCGAACACTAACAGCGTTCTTCCTCAAGGCCTATGTTCAGTATTTGGTCAGTATGTTACATCAGTATGTGTAAGCCAAAACCAGAAGTGGGGCTTTTAGAGGAAAAGTATAATGGAAACACGTCACCACTTCTGTATTTATCACCCACTCCTGGTTTCGGCTTACAAATACTGATGTAGGATACTGACTAAATACTGAACATGTGAACGTGACTTTAAACTATCCTAAGGACTCATTCAAACATCAGTTTTTTTCACGTATGAGAAAAACAGACCAGATTTTAACAGTGTCAGAGTTTCACCAGAGTTTGGGCCAAGTTTCATCAGTTATTTTCACTGACGAGAAAAAAAAAAGTTTGTCCATCTTCTCCCATCCATTGCCAAATGTCATCCAACACTCGAATTATATCGAACATGTCTTCTCAACTTTCCACGAACCTTTTGGTCTACAAAAAATCACTGATGTGAAAAGCCCCATACACTGTCATAGGTATGAGTGCTACCCATAAAACAAATGGATAGCACTCAAACGAGAAAAACATATGTGTGAATGAGCCCAAAGGAAAAGAGTAATGCTGCTTCCTGATTTTATAGATGTTTTCAAGCCAGGAGATGTAATACTGCCTCTAACAGCATGAATCAGAGCTAGCTCTGATCACTGCTGTCAGCCTCTTAAATGCTACTATCAATCAATGACAGCCAGCAGGATCGGAGCGATGCGAACCTGTCTGGGCGTCTGTTCAGATGCACTTTTACACCCCCTGAAACAATGCCGATATGTTGCTATGGCAATCATAACCACATTGAGGGCTGCCATCACTGCCATGTTGGTACTTTTGTGAAACCCCAGTAATTTATTCTATATACTACAATACCTTAGTATTGAAACACAGAAAACCACAGTAAAACAAATGTATCAAAATACTCTTTTGTAAAAAAAAATAACAGTAGACATCAAGTGCAGGGTATTTCGTTGATACGTTTTTTGCAAGAAATGTATACTAAGCCACTCTACCAAACGTCAAGGTATAACCATATCATGGCAGTCCCTGACTAATGTATTTAATCCCTAACCGATGTATTTAAAAACCTGGTCATGTGTATAGTACCTATATGAGCACGATTCAGTGTTATGATCTGCTACAAGCACTAAGGAAAGATGGGAATTCTGTCCCTACAATAGAACTAAGCTGGATCCCTACGATGTAACGGGGAACCTGATCCTGCGACCAGACCCGCTAAAGTCCTCAGCTAGTCTGAACGAAGACCTATAGTTGGAGGGAGGAATCCCTACAAGATCTAGGGACTGGGAGAAAAGGTGGACACCTCCTAACAGAAATTGCAGCAGGGAAAATAAAACAGAAAACAAATTACTTAGAGATCCTAAGATCAAGCAAAACTGACTGAGAAAGGCACCTAAGCACCCGGCTAGCTTAAGAGTAGATAATACAATGAAGTCCAGCAAAGCCAGAAGGGGGAGCCAGACTAAATAGGGAAAAAAGGTCATGTGACCAGCAAACTGAAACAAAACCTAACAAGAGGGTTCTAACAGTACCCTCCCTTCTAAGAGGATCCTCCGAATCCCTAGGACTTAGGCTTATCCGGAAACCTCTTGTGAAACGCTCTGACAAGTCTAGACGCAGAAACATCATCCGCCCTCACCCATGAGTTATCCTCGGGTCCATAACCCTTCCAAGCGATGAGGTACTGCAAACTCCCTCTATACCGTCTAGAATTTAGGATGCGAGAAATCTCATATTGCCCGTCCTCCACCACCAGGGGAACAGTGGCCGAGACGTCTCCATCTGAGACCTCAGCTTTTTTCAAGAGAGAAACATGAAACACCGGATTAATCTTCCAGGAGGTAGGAAGCTCCAACTTAACAGCAGATTGGTTAATAACCTGAAGCACCTTAAAGGGCCCTACAAACTTGGGACCCAATTTCTTAGACGGAATCCTCAAGCGCAGATTCTTAGAGGACAACCAAACCATGTCACCAATAGCAAACAAAACCTCTTGTCGTTTTCTATCAAAATACACTTTGGATCTTTTGTTAGCCTCCTGAAGATTACCACGCACATCAGTCCAAACTCTCTCCAAAACACCAGAAAAATTCTCCTCTTCAGGTACAGCCGATCCCAACTTGGAAAATGACCCAAACGACGGATGTCTCCCAGTACAACAAAAAAAAGGCGAACAACCAGCAGAAGCGCATGTATGGTTGTTAAGAGCAAACTCAGCAAGTGGCAGAAACTCAGACCACCCCTCTTGATTATCAGTCACAAAACAACGCAAGAACTGCTCAACATCCTGGTTTTTCCTTTCTGTCTGGCCATTAGACTCAGGATGATATCCGGATGAAAACGACAAATGAACTCCCAACCTGTCACAAAAGGCGCGCCAAAAACGAGCCACAAACTGAGGTCCCCTATCGGAAACAATGTCAGTAGGAACGCCATGTAGTCTGACAATTTCCTTGACAAAGGCCTTAGCGAGAGTCTTAGCGCAAGGCAGTTTGATGAAAGGAACCAAGTGACACATCTTGCTAAACGGTCCACGACCACCCAGATGACAGTGAAACCCTCAGAGGGGGGAAGGTCAGTAATAAAGTCCATAGCCAAATGTGTCCAAGGTGCATTAGGACCTCCAGAGGGCAAAGCAACCCCGCAGCAGGAGTATGAGAAGACTTAGATCTAGCACACACCGTGCATTGACGCACCCACTTAATGACTTCCTTCTGCCATCCAGGCCACCAAAAGCTGCGACCCACAAGTCTCTTGGTCTCAGAGATTCCAGGATGACCTGCCAACCGAGAGGTCATGACATTCAACAAACAAATCTCTCCTCAGGGTACCAGGCACAAACAACCTCCCATGTGGCGTGTTAGATGGGGCATTCTCCTGTGCTTTAAGAATCTCATCTTCCAACACAGAGTCCAAAACAGCAATAACAACCCCCTCTTGCAAAATGTTTTCCTCCTCCTCAGTAGCCACCATAGGAGAAAAGCTGCGAGACAAAGCATCAGCTTTAACATTTTTAGTACCTGGGATGTAAGTAACGGTAAAATTAAACCGCGAGAAAAACAGTGCCCACCTAGCCTGATGGGCATTCAAGCGTTTGGCAGCATCAAGGTAGACCAGATTTTTATGATCGGTGAAGACTTGAACGGGAAATTCCGTGTGTGGCCCAGCTGCGCAAGGCACACATGTCTCCTGGAAAATGCACAAGAAGGTAACTGTAAAGCCTGATATTCATTCACGCACACTTCTCAGCATTGCCACTAGAGGCATATTAGACTATTTAAGTAGTGTGACTTAGCAGAGATTAGATCAGTTGTGTGGAGGAGGAGAGGTGTTCAGTTCAGTCGGTCAGTCAAGCCTAGGGTGGCTCAGGAGTGAGTCATCCCATCCAAGTTCAGATCAGTTTAGTTTCTGTTTCAGTCAGAGACAGACGGAGGGAGAGGAGAGAAGACTGAATCCTGACAGAGCTTGTGTAGCTCATCTTATACGGAAGTGGAGGCTAGTACGGGTGAAGTGAATCATCCTAGCCTAGTCAGAGCTACCCCTTAACCTGCTACTCAGAACAAGCTGCCTGTATTCCTAAGAAAGTGGAAGGTGACTCTCAGAGCTACAGCATAAATACAGTCTGACGAAGCGTCCTGTAAGCTGCTCTGGACAGAGATCTGTGAAGGAAAGAAGGAAGGGGATTACAGCAGTTATACCAACGAGTCAACTGAGAACAGGTCAGTGAGCACTGAAGGAAAGCTGACCTTTATACCATTGCTACACGTGCTTATGTTAAGGGCGAGAGCAGGGCGAAGGGCGAGTGGAGAAGTAGGAGTGACTAAGGGGACAAATCACCCTCACTCAGTTAAACCGGACACGGGGTCCGAAGCATTGCTAGTACTTCACGTCTAGTAATAAGAAAACCGGAGGCCTTGCTGGACTTCAAGTCGCAGAAGGTAGCCCTAAGTGCCGATACGTAACCGGAGTCAGGGAGAACAGGAGTCTGGCTTGGCCAGCCACAATAGACTTAGTTCTTTCAACATTTCAACATCTGATAATCAGAGACATAGAAGGCTCCACCACAATGTTGGCCGGGCGCAGTTATTGCTATTGAAAGAGTTGCACTTGACTTTATGCAAGTTTGTACTCACACACATTACAAGGAGAAAGGAGGCCTCTAACCTGCTCAACAATTCCCTGAATGTGCATTCTCCAACCTGACCAGCTTCCCGGGACATACCTGCAACATCTACAAGTAAAGGTATGGCAAAAGATGATATTGGAACCAATAGTATACATGAAAACTGATAAATATAGATTATATATAATCTCTGTAGAGTAACAATAACATGTATATAATATTGGATATAGATACACCAACTGCAATAGATAAATACCAACACTAAGAACAAAGAGCAGTCAAAAGGTAATACTAAAAAATAACATTTATTGCAAAAATAGTTAAAACCTGGAATAAGGCAACAACGGGAATGCAGACTCACAATGTGCGCAATGTAATGGGGCCATATGAACAAGCAGCAATCAACACAAGGGTAGATAGAATCAACAGATAATCACAGCATTACTGAGTGACAGTATAATGCAAAGATATGAGAACAATGTACATGCCCCTTGAAATGTAACGGTAAGTACCAGGACATACAATGCATAACCACAAGGGGCTCATATAAAACACAATGGAATATTAAATCATACCCAAAAATGTGAATGCGCCGCTGGACAGATGGCCGCCCCGACGCGCGTTTCGGAGTTTCAAAAAACTCCTTCCTCAGGGGGCGCATGGACACATACCGCAAAAAAAGAGCTCTATTTATCCAAGAGGTAGCGATTCACAGGCGCCGCTGCAGCACCGCCCACACCTGACAATCCCCGCCGCACGCCAGAGCCGGAAACACGTGGGGCCCCACGTGGTCCGGCGTCTGACGTCACGGGAAATGACGTCAGTGCTGGAGGGCAGCAGACGGCGCATGCGTCAACAAACCTGAAGCTGGAAACCAGCACTAAAAATGGAGAATGCGGAATAAATAGGTATAAACCCACAGGTACAAAAAAGGTGGCAAAAACCATGAAAACAAATGTATATATATATATATACACAGGCAATAAAACGAAACAAAATCATATGAACAAGTCACAATGAAAAAGTCACAATGAAAAATAACAATACATATAGCAATAATAATTGACAACATATTACCGCATATAGCATAACATATAATAATATATATAAAGCCAACAACTGTACACATAGGAATATACAAAAAAATGCAAAAATAAACAAAAACACATAACAATATGAAAAAATAAAGAAAAAAAAATTTTTTTATAAACGCAATTCATCCAGATGGTCCTTGATCGTAGAAACTGTCTATGGACACATAGGGAAGACAAGAATGGATAAATAGCTTGAATCTAAAAGATAAACAGAAGATGGATTAAAATTAATTGCGACAAAATTAAAATTAAAAACAACATTGAGCAAACCAGGAGCTGCATATTGGTGACATGAACAGGAGATTTAAAGAAATGGGACAAAGGAATTGTTCTCATTTAGTCCATATGGCTGGATGGTTTTAAGTGTCCAAATCCACCTTGTCTCAACCTGTGCCAGCCTTCTAGACAGATCCCCCCCACGTATATTAATAGTGAGCGCATCAATCCCCTTAACTTTAAGGAGAGAGGCATCACACTGGTGATATTCAAAGAAATGGCGGGGTAAAGTTTTCAATGAAGTTACGTCCGTACTTGTGGAGGCCGCGGCAATGCCGAGCACATGCTCTCTCACCCTTACTTTAAGTTGCCTTGTGGTTATCCACAAGGACAACTGGCACAATAGATGACATACCTCGAAAGACAAGTGATATGATGACGTATATCATAACTTTTGGTGCCTGATGAATTAGTAAAAGAAGAACTGCACTCAATATTAGGGCACGCCACGCACTTCCCACAAGGGGCACAGCCAACATTCAATTGAAACCTGTCAAGAAAGGTCGGGACATGTGAGACAGCGTAATGGCTGGTGGTTAGGTGGTCACGTAAATTTCTAGCCCGTCTGAATGTAAAGGATGGTCTATCCGGGAGAAATTTACCCATAATTAGATCAGTTTTGAGAATGGGCCAAGCCCTTTCAACAGCCCTACGCATTCTATGATGTTGCGAGTGATAGGTGGTAATAAACCTAATATCACTAGATGTTCGCAGATCTGACAAATTATGGTATAACAGCCTATTACGTGGTGAGTGTTTGGCTCTCAAATAGGCTTTTTTAATCGATCTGCGACTATAACCTCTAGCGAGAAATCGTGCTTTCAATTCATCCGACCTCCTCTCGAAATCCACGTCTGTCGAACAATTACGTCGCAGTCGTAGAAACTGTCCCACAGGGATTGCCTTTACAATGTGGGAAGGGTGACATGACGTGGCATGTAGAACTGTATTAGTCGATGTCTCTTTACGATATATGTCTGTCTGTATAGCACCAGAGCTATCCCTCTTAATAATTACATCCAGAAAATTGATCATTTTTGGATCCCAAACCAAAGTAAGATGTATGTTTATGTCGTTGTCGTTCAAAGAGGCAATAAACTGCACAAGGTCGATGGAGGTGCCCTGCCAGATGAAGAAGATGTCGTCAATGTAACGCGCCCAAAACGGGACACGATTCATTAACCCCTCATCATCGGACAGAAAGAGATTTCTTTCCCACAGCCCAGGAAGAGGTAGCCCTAAGTGCCGATACGTAACCGGAGTCAGGGAGAACAGGAGTCTGGCTTGGCCAGCCACAATAGACTTAGTTCTTTCAACATCTGATAATCAGAGACATAGAAGGCTCCACCACAATGTTGGCCGGGCGCAGTTATTGCTATTGAAAGAGTTGCACTTGACTTTATGCAAGTTTGTACTCACACACATTACAAGGAGAAAGGAGGCCTCTAACCTGCTCAACAATTCCCTGAATGTGCATTCTCCAACCTGACCAGCTTCCCGGGACATACCTGCAACATCTACAAGTAAAGGTATGGAAAGAGACTGCATTGTGTGTGACTGACTTCTTATCTGCACCCTGCATAACCACCATAGACTTTGAGGGACCAGTCCCACCTGTGGGGGACTTAACATCTAGCTGCCATAACATCCCCTCAGAGATCAACCCTGCAGCGCTGGTCTTATTGATCAGAAACCACAGGTGGCGTCACGAACTATACTATTCTACAATCCCCTGTAAATACCCCCCATTGCATGACCGCCGGGGCCATGGACCGAGCTCTGCTGCCAGTAACATTCCCATAGACTTCCATGGGCTCGGTTCCGAGTACCCCATAGCCCTGGTACCACCAACTCGGTGTGCGCGTCATCTTTGGCGTTACGAACAGGATACGAAGCTTACTGGATGTGAGTCCTGTGTGCATATATTTGGACTGTTTGTGTAAAAAGACTGTGTAGCGTTTTTGTGATTTTTGGCACCATTTTCCGCCATTTTGCCGCCATATTCGCACCCTGAGGCGCTGGTGAAGAAGGTGGGCGTGCATTCGTGGGCGTACCCCCCCCTGTGGCGCAAAAGTTATGGCCGCCCTCTCAAAATGCTACTATAATGTGAGATCCTATCCCACTGCAAGGGAGATCCGCCTCCTCTTCATCTTCTATGCAAAAAAGAGGAAGCACAAATCCCGCCTCCACGGAAGAGACCAGATTGTTCCTGATGGAAACCACAGTCTGGCCTGGAGAGAGATGGCGGAAGGACAGGAGCAGCTATGTGGAGGAGCGGTGGTGCGCAGGCCCTGTTCCCCAGAAAAGCTACTGCCTGTACCGGAGCCGTCCCCGTTAAGGGACCTTCAACAAACCATGCTGGAGTTAAAGGAGGAGAATGCGGCGCTTAAAAGATTGATCCAGCGCCATGCAGACATGGAGGAAACGGAGAGATGCTGGCGTGCCCAGAAACAGCGGCTGCTGTGGGACGCAGTGCTCTCTCCTACAGGAACAACGTCATTACCTGAACTTCCTGTGTCACCGCTGCAGAAAGCTGAAGGAAAACCGGAGGCCGGCCCCAAAAGAGCTGTACCTGACCCCACCGATGGAGTGGTGGAAGAGAAGGAGGCTGAGGAGGCCCTGCCTGTTCCGGAGTGCCAGCCAGGCCAGGAGGCCGCAGCCGACTACAGTTCCCCGGTAGGAACACCGGAGGGGTCCCAGCCGTCACTGCCAGAAATCGATTGGGACGCGATGGAGTATCTGGATGATGTCATCTATGCTGCAAAAGTGGAAAACGAGCAGCAACGCTGTGATCAGGAGAAGCGACGGCAGCAGGAGGAGAGAGAAGTGCAGCAGATCCGTCAGCGGTACCATGAGGAGTTCCTCGCCGACGAGAGTGTCCGCAGGAATAAAGGTACGCTCCGGGAACCGCGGCGCCAGGGGTGCATCACCGGATTCAAACTCCGCAAGGGCTGGGGCTTCATCCATGAGCCGGGCCTGTATCAGGGGATCTTCGTGAGTCGCAGGGACGTAGAGTCCCACCTGCCCATCGGACACCCGGGAAGGGATCTCGTAAACGGGGACATCGTTAGCTACACACGTCACTGGGGTCTAAAAGGATGGTATGCCCTAAACGTCTCTATTGTCAGCGACCCCGTCCCCGACGCCGGTAACGTACACCATGCCGCAGCGTCCCAATCCCGGGCTCCCACAGCGCCAGGCCGTGCACCAGCGTCACCCCCTGCGTTCTCCTCTCCACCCAGGTCTTACTCAGCATCGCCCCCTGCGTACTCCTCTACACCCAGGTCTTGCTCTGCATCGCAACCTGTGACCATTTCTGCATCGCAACCTGCGACCATTTCTGCATCGCAACCTGAATTGTATACTGCGGCACCTTTTACAACGCAACCTGCGTTCTACTCTGAGGGTGTACCCGTTGGGTCCTTGGAGGATCAAACAAAAGATGTCGCTACGCAAACGTATATTGCAGGACACGATCTTCTTGTGATGGGTTCCCAAGGGCATCGTATACTTCTGGCCCCAGGAGTAGAAAAAGTAATGGTCATAAGCAAGAAAGATGAAAAACAGTAGGACCCAGACAGGGGTTTACTGCACCTGAACATGTATAAAGTTGAAGAAGTTTTATTGAAGAAAAATTTGCACTTTACTATTGATAAATGTTTACATAGTATGTTTGCTTATTTAAAGTAGAATACCCGGCTGGGTAAAGAATTAGGCTAAGTGCACACGATCAGGAATAATTGCGTTTTTTTCGCGGTTTTTCCGCTATTTTCCGCGGTTAAACCGCGAACAAAACGCAAGCATTAAGCATTCTATACGTTTTAATTGATTCCGCATGTTTTGTACACATGTTGCGTTTTTTTCCGCGAAAAAAAACGCTTAGAGGAAAAAAAAGCAACATGTTCATTAATTTAGCGTAACCGCGGTGATTCCGCCGCCATAGGAATGCATTGAACCGCTTACTTTCCGCATGTGGCTATGCCCACTATGCGCAATGTAAGCGGTTCATGTGCGGATGGTACCCAGGGTCTGGAGGAGAGGAGACTCTCCTCCAGGCCCTGGGTACCATATCCCTGGTAAAACAATAATTAAAATAATAAATAATGATATTTCTCACCTTCCGGCGGCCCCCGCAGCCTTCCCGCCTTCAGCGACGCTCCCGGCAACTTCCGGTCCCAAGAGTCCTTTGCGAGAATCACCCAGATGGCATAGCGGTCTCGCGAGATGCACGTCATCGGTGTGATTTGTCGCAATGCATCCTTGGGACCGCGAGTTGCCGGGAGCGTCGCTGAGAGGCGGGAAGGCTGCGGGGCCGCCGGAAGGTGAGAATATCATTATTTATTATTTTTTTTATTATTTTTACATTAGATCTTTTTACTATTGATGCGGCATAGGCGGCATCAATAGTAAAAGGTTGGTCACACGTGTGAAACACTATGTGTGACTCGTGTGATCAACCTGTCAATCAGTTTTCCAAGCGATGCTACAGATCGCTAGGAAAACGCTAGCATTCTGCAAGCTAATTACGCTTGCAAAACGCTATTATTCTGGCGGGAATCAGCATACAAAAAACGTGCGTATTTCCCGCGGGAGAAGTGCGGGATTGCCGCGGAAATTTCCGCGGCAATTCCGCAACGTGTGAACTTAGCCTTAAAGTGAAATGTGATTTCTCTTGACATGTGAAAAGTGTTTTATCATGCAAAGGACTGCGTGGCTGTGGACTGTGCCAGCCCAAAAACTTTCATTGTAAATAGTTCGCACTTCGGTGCCCCATCTTGGTTTTACACAAAGCCATATCTACCTCTGAAGAAAAACCTGTATGGTGTGGCCTAGAGTGAGGTCTGCAGCTCAGAAGTCCTGCAGCCCACCCAGGACCCACGTGGGAGGTTTTTGGTGGGGTCCTCCACAAGAATCTTGTCTTATACTGTATGCATTTATTGAAAAGTATTTTTGATAATTTTCTAATGTCCATTGTACAAAATGTAACGTTCAAGAGTCCTTACCTCCCGCAAAGGATGAGTTTATATTGTTAATGTTATATGCAAAACAAAAATGTTTTTCTTTTCTATTTCAGCCTGGGAGTGCTGAGTTTAACTAGGGGGGGATGTGTGGCCCAGCTGCGCAAGGCACACATGTCTCCTGGAAAATGCACAAGAAGGTAACTGTAAAGCCTGATATTCATTCACGCACACTTCTCAGCATTGCCACTAGAGGCATATTAGACTATTTAAGTAGTGTGACTTAGCAGAGATTAGATCAGTTGTGTGGAGGAGGAAAAGGTGGTCAGTTTCAGTCGGTCAGTCAAGCTATGGGGGCTCAGGGGTGAGTCATCCCATCCAAGTTCAGATCAGTTTAGTTTCTGTTCAGTCAGAGACAGACGGAGGGAGAGGAGAGAAACTGAATCCTGACAGAGCTTGTGTAGTCATTCTTATACAGGAAGTGGAGGCTAGTAGGGTGAAGTGAATCATCCACCTAGCAAGCTCCCCCTTAACCTGCTACTAGAACAACTCCCTGTTTTCCTAAAAGGGGAAAGGGTTCCCCCCAAAGCTACAGCGTAAATCAGTCGACAAAGCCCCTTTGAGTCTTGGACAGAATCGTGAAGGAAAAAAGGGAAGGGGGATACAGCATTATACCAACAGTCAACTGAAAACAGGTCATGAGCACTGAGGAAGCGACCTTATCCCTTGTACAGTGTTTATGTTAAGGGCGGGCAGGGCAAAGGGGCGGGGGAAGTAGGGATAAGGGGACAAATCCCCTCACTCTTAAACCGGACAGGGTTTCCGAGAATGCTATCTTCCTCTATAAAAAAAACCCGACCTTCTGTTCAATCCAAATACCCTTCCTATAACCTTTCAAAACAAGTCCTTCCCCACTAATTATTCTTTCAAAACTATAATAAAAAAACCCCCCACAATTTGCCGGGGCGATTTATTCTTTAAAATTCACTATTTTAGCAATTTTTCCCCAAAAAATTTAAAAGGAAAAAGGCCCAAACCCTCACAACCCAAATTTTATTCCCCAAACCTACCACCCCCAAAACCTGCAACACTAAAATAAAAAAAAAGAGACTGCATTGTTAACCCTTCTTATTGACCCCAAACCCCATAGACTTGAGGACCAAATCCCACCTTGGGGGGGTTTAACCCTTAACCAAAACATCCCCTCAAGATCAACCCTGCAGCGCTGGTCTTATTGCAAAACCACAGGTGGCGTCCCGAACATAATTCTACAATCCCCCGTAAATACCCCCCCCTTGCATGCCCCCGGGGCCCACGGACCCAGCTCTGCTGCCCGTGACATTCCCCATAATTCCATGGGCTCGTTCCCGGGCCCCAAGCCCCGGGACCCCCCAAACCGTGTGCGCGTATCCGCTCCCCCCAAAAAATGCGCCAGTGTTTTAAATGCGAGTTTAATTGCCAAAAATTCCCCGATTACCGATATCATAATTTTGTTTTAAAAAGAAAATTTTTTTTGAAAAAAAAGCACGGGGTGTACTCCATCGTCTTTTCCTAGACAACACTGCCCCCACCCCCACAAAGAACATCAAAATCAACCAAAAAAATTGTTTAGTCACATCAGGTGCTAAGGGTGGGGAGAGCTGAAAATTTTTCCTTAAAACACAAAAGCCTCAAAGGGCCCATATCCCACTGAAAAGCTCAACCCTTTCCTGGGATCGGTCAAGGGGTTGGGAATCACAAAACATTTTTTTTAATGAATTTTTTATAATAAAATTGGCAACCCAAAAAAACCTCGTATTGATTCACACCATAGTTAGGCCAAACCTGCACAGCTTGCCTTCACCGGGTCCCTTCAAACCTTTACGGAGACAATGTAGCCCAAAAACTAAATCCCCTTTACAGCGAACCACATTTTTTTTAGCTTGGGAAAAATGAATTACACTCAAAGTTAAAATTGAATC
>JARQOD010000003.1:122144720-122270862 GCA_033576555.1 Oophaga sylvatica | reverse complement strand
TGGCTGCTCTGTGGTCACATGTTCTGCCTTCATTTACATCCTGCTTCTGTATTGGGTGAATGAGATAACACTGTGCTGCTGCCGACTCCTCTCCTACAGTACTTTCAGCAGCAGCTTTCCTCTCTCCCCCTCCAGCACACAGTCTCTCCTGGCTCCTCCCTCCCCCTCCACCACCAGGCTGACGTCAGCAGCACAGGGAAGGGAGGAGAGCAGAGAGCCACTAGATAACAAGCGGCTCACTGATAGGTGCCGGCTCATATCGTTCACAGTGAAGAGCCGGCTCTTTGAGTCGGCTCGTTCATGAACGTCACATCACTAGTATAGAGCAATATATGGGGCTCACTATTCTGTATGGCGCACTATGTGGTGCCCATAATACTGTATGGAAGACTATACTATCCGTTTTTTGAGCTATTCTAGAATTTAAAATAGATATCACTCATGTAATGTAAGAAGTGAAGTATTTGGCATTCTACTATACCTATATTTCTCTGCCGTATAGGAGCATCATGAATTGTGGCATGTGTTAAAGGGGCCCACTGAGACTCTTTGGCCAGGGGCCCATGAAAACCTGGAGCCAGGGCACTGCCCCCCCCCACAACTTTAGGCAAATAACCCCCAGTTTTCAATGCGTTACTATTACTGTATATACTCATGTATAAGCCGACCAGTGTATAAGCCGACCCCCCTAATTTTGCCACAAAAAACTGGGAAAACTTATTGACTCGCGTATAAGCCGGGTGTATAAACCGCCGTCCTGCTCTGTGCTGCCCCCATCCTGCTCCTTGCTGCCCCATCCAACTCTGTGCTCCCCATTCTCCTCTGTGCTCCCCCCCTCCTGCTCCGTCCTCCGCTGTGCTCCCCCCTTCCTGCTCCGTCCTCCTGTGCCCCTCTGTCCTGCTCCGTGCTCCTATGTGCTTTCCATCCTCCCCCTTGTCCTGCTCCGTGCTCTCCATCCTCCCCCCGTCCTGCTCCATGCTCCTATGTGCTTTCCATCCTCCCCCTCGTCCTGCTCCGTGCTCTCCATCCTCCACCCATCCTGCTCCATGCTCTCCATCCTCCCCCCCGTCCTGCTCCGTGCTCCTATGTGCTTTTGAGTCGCACGTAGCAGGGCCTTGGGGTACTCGGCACCGAGCCCGTTCACTTCACTGGGGGATGTCACGGGTAGCACAGCTCGGTCCGTTGCCCTGGGCGCTCACTAAAGGGGGATATTTACAGAGGATTGTAGAATGTTTGTGACGCCACCTGTGGTTCCTGGTCAAGGTGACCAGCGCTGCAGGGTGAATCCTCTGAGGGGTTTTTATTGGGCAGCAAGGTGTTAAGTCTCCCACAGGCGAGACTGATCCCTCGAGATATATGGCGGTGCAGGGGTGCTGGACAATGAGGCAGACACACACAAGACAGTCTCTTTCTGTACCTTTACTGGTGTATTTGCAGGCACGTCCCGGGAAGCTGCTCAGGGTGGAGGATGCACGTCCAGTAATCACTGAGTAGGTGTAGGGCCTCCTTACTTCTTTATATGTGTGAGTTTCTGACTTGCATGAAACAAAGCCTAACTCCGTGTGAAACAGCTACGCCCGGCTGACATTGTGGTGGAGCCTTCTTTTGGACAGAACTAAGTCTCTATCTGCAGCGTCCTGCTAGACTCCTGTTCTTCCTGACCCCGGTTACGTATCAGCGCTGTTGGGCCCCTCTGAGACCTGTAGTCCAGCAGGGTCTCCGGTTTTTCCCACTAGCCGTGAAGGTACTAGCAAGCTCGGACCCGGTGTCCGGTGGTGCAGAGTGGAGGTAAGCTATCATTGCTATTTCTCCTCAGTCACTCTCTCTTTCCCTTTTTCCACTTGCCTGTCATCCTACTCACACCTTTAACATAAGCACAGGCAGCAGTAGATGTCAGCTTTCTTCTCTTCACCGCTCTCCAAGCGTCAGCACGCTCGCTCTCTAACAGTACCTCAGTTGACTCTGTGTTACAAATACTGCAGTTCCCTTTCCTTCACTTCCTTCTTAGGCTCTGTCCGAAGTAGCTATCAGGACATTCCGTCAGACTGATCTGTGCACACTCCGAGAGTCACTTTCCACTTTCCTAGGGAACTATCAGTCAGCACGATCTGAGGTAACTTTCCTCTCAGCTCTTCAACACGCTCTGACACAGACTAGTGTAATCTGAGCTCTGACAGGAATCCTCTCACTCCGGTGTTCTGAGGAGATCTGATCTGTCTGAGGTACAACCAACAACTAGCTAACGTTCAGCTAGACTGACTTCATCTCACTGCTCTATCTCTCCACACCCTTATATACTCTAAAGGGCTCCCTCTGGTGGCACTATAGGGAAATGTGAAGTGTGAATGAATATCGGGTGATTGTGAATTACCTTATATGCATCCTCCTGGGTAATATGTGGCCCCAAGCGCAGCTGGGCTACACACTTTCCATCCTCCCCCTCGTCCTGCTCCGTTTTCTCCATCCTCCCCCAAGTCCTGCTCCGTGCTCCTCTGTGCTCTCCGTCCTCCCCCCCATCCTGCTCCGTGCTCCTCTGTGCTCTCAGTCCTCCCCCCCGTCCTGCTCCGTGCTCATTGTCCTCCTCCATGCTTCCCCCATCCTCCGTTCTCCCCCCGTCATACTCACCCTCCCCGTGCCATCGCTGAACGTCCTGGCAATCCTGCGTTGTACCCAGCTTCCTGCAGCTCTCCTGTGCTGAGCGGTGACGTAATACCGCTCATTAAGGCCATGAATATGGACGCCACGCCTATGGGAGTCCCATCCACCGGCTCCTGCCGCGGCACCCCCTCCCCAGCTGGTTTCTGCCCAATGACTCATGTATAAGCCGAGGGGGCATTTTCAGCACCAAAAAGGTGCTGAAAATCTCGGCTTATACACGAGTATATACGGTATTATAAAGTTAAATAAGGTTGACAAGCTTAAGTAATAAGAATTGATGTCGTTGGCATTGAAATGGGCACTGTATGTGTGTTTACTGTCCTCCACTCCCTGCCAACTTTTATTCCCCATTGACTTGCATTGGGGTCGGATTTTCGACTCCGACCTGACCATTTCCGTTAGTCGGCCGACTTCGTTCGACTCGACTTTTGAGAAAGTCGGGTTTCACGAAACCCGACTCGACCCTAAAAAAGGCAAAGTCGCTCATCTCTAGATGCAACGCACATCATTAACATGCTTTGCATCCCATGTGACTGTAGAGGGATTGGCCAATGGTGGCGTCCGGCATAAGACTCAGAGAAGGAAAAAGAGAAGATCGGAGGACAGACAGGTAGCGATGGTGTCGAGACAGATATGGGGAGGGCCAAGGAGAGAAGAGCATATGTGTTTATTGAGGTTTATTTAAACTCTTCCACCTTCATAGTCCAGTAAATTTTGCGATTTTCTAAACAAATTTGATCAACTTGGAACTGGCTCACTCATCTCGATTCTATGACCATCGTATAGAGTTGTAAAATTCATCAGGGATGACGGGAAATGTGAATATGACCGTATCCTTGCAAAATTTTATATAATATTGTATGGGTAAGACCCCTATGATCACTGATTATCAGTTATAATAAAGTAGTAGAACTTGAAGTTCCTTGGCCCCAATTATCGGTAAATGTCTCCACCTTCCATGTGTCATTTATACTGCTGTCTCTTTAGGCTATGTTCCCGAGGTGAGTTTTTGGTAAGTTTTTTTACACTACATATTTAAAAATAAATGCAAGTAATTTATTTTAATGGTGTAGAAAATCTGTAACATCAAAAATTCACCAAAAACTCATTGTGGGAACTTTGCCTTATATTGTAAAATAATTTTTGAGCCTCTGCAAGAACCAGGGCCGAGTGCTGCTGCTACCCCTGCACCTCCTTAGCTTTGCCCCGATTACTATGGTAATGATGATAGATCGGGATACACTTGTGCCTTTGTCACTTTTATTTTGCTGCTGCAATGGTCTCACTGGTGCTTGTAATATTTGCAATGGTTGATCCATTCAATCTTGAAGTGAACTTTGAAGTCAACTTCAAAAGCACAACATGGAGGGTAGAATCATCTAACACATTGGTGTAAGATTGTTTTTCTTTAGGATGACTTTTTATACTGATGGAGCTAAAGGCTTTGATCTGTAGATGTCACGTTACAGAATCCAGCCATGGTTTTTATGTTATGGACACGGCTGACTTTCTCATGCAGACTAAAGTCATGGCCAAAAGTTTTGAGAATGACACAAATATTAATTTTTACAAAGTCTACTGCTTCACTTTTTCTAATGGCAATTTGCATATACTCCAGAATGTTATAAAGAGTGATCAGCTTAACAGCAATTACTTGCAAAGTCAATATTTGGCTAGAAAATGAACTTTATCCCCCAAAACACATTTCAACATCATTGCAGCCCTGCCTTAAAAGGACCATCTAACCTCTTTTCAGTGATTGCTCCATTAACACAGGTGTGGGTGTTGATGAGGACATGGCTGGAGATCAATCTGTCATGATTAAGTAAGAATGACACCACTGGACACTTTAAAAGGAGTCTGGTGCTTGGCATAATTGTTTCTCTTCTGTTAACCATGGTTATCTCTAAAGAAACACGTGCAGTCATCATTGCAATGCTCAAAAATGGCCTAACAGGGAAGAGTATGGCAGCTAGAAAGATTGCACCTCAGTCAACAATCTATCGCATCATCAAGAACTTCAAGGAGAGAGGTTCCATTGTTGCCAAAAAGGCTTCAGGGCTCCCAAGAAAGACCAGCAAGCGCCAGGACCGTCTCTTAAAAGTGTTTCAGCTGCGGGATCGGGCTACCAGCAGTGCAGAGCTTGCTCAGGAATGGCAGCAGGCAGGTGTGAGTGCATCTGCACGCACTGTGAGGCGGAGACTCTTGGAGCAAGGCCTGGTCTCAAGGAGGGCAGCAAAGAAGCCACTTCTCTCCAGAAAAAACATCATGGACAGACTGATATTCTGCAAAAGGTACAGGCAATGGACTGCTGAGGACTGGGGTAAAGTTATTTTCTCTGATGAATCCCCTTTTCGATTGTTTGGGACATCAGGAAAACGCCTCATTCGGAGAAGACAAGGTGAGCTCTACCACCAGTCTTGTCTCATGCCAACTGTTAAGCATCCTGAAACCATTCATGTGTGGGGTTGCTTCTCAGCCAAGGGAATCGGCTCTCTCACAGTCTTGCCTAAAAACACAGCCATGAATAAAGAATGGTACCAGAATGTCCTCCAAGAGCAACTTCTCCCAACACTCCAAGAGCAGTTTGGCGATCAACAATGCCTTTTCCAGCATGATGGAGCACCTTGCCATAAAGCAAAGGTGATAACTAAATGGCTCAGGGAACAAAACATAGAGATTTTGGGTCCATGGCCTGGAAACTCCCCAGATCTTAATCCCATTGAGAACTTGTGGTCAATCATCAAGAGACGAGTGGACAAACAAAAACCTAAAAATTCTGACAAAATGAAAGCATTGATTGTGCAAGAATGGACTGCTATCAGTCAGGATTTGGTCCAGAAGTTGATTGAGAGCATGCCAGGGAGAATTGCAGAGGTCCTGAAGAAGAAGGGTCAACACTGCAAATATTGACTTGCTGCATTAACTCATTCTGTCAATATAAGCTTTTGTTACTCATATGTTTGCAATTATTATATTTCTGTCTGTGATAAAAACATCTGTCAAACACACATAAAAACCAGAGGGCAGAAGATCATGTGAAAATATAATATTTGTGTCATTCTCAAAACTTTTGGCCATGACTGTAGATTGCACATGTTGGGCATTAAGGTTAGCAACTGGAAAGGACTACAAGCCATACATCCCGCTAATTCATCTTGACTTTGCTATAAATATAAAGCAGGGGAATTTTTTTTGCTGATGACATTTTTGGTAGGTGGTCCCATTACTTGAACTTTAAATTTTACATAATTTTTGCCAAAGCGACTACTATTGGTCCCTACAACCTGTACATATACTGTACATATACATGTATGTGTATATATCTCTATGTAGAGGCTTTTCATAGAGTTTCACTATTATATACTTAATGTTGCATTTCTCTATCTCTCATGTTCTATTGGTAGACTAATCTCGAAAGATATAATCACAAAAATATGCCCATTCTTATCTATTGGCCCCTATTATGGGTCGACATGCCACAGAACAACTGTATCACTTTTATGGTAACCAAAAAATAAACCAAATTGGTACCACACAATGGTATATCAATTACAACATCTTTATCAATTACAACATCTTTATTAGAATAAAAACAAAATACAAAAGAAAAGTGCTGGACAGAAATAAAAGAGGGACTTAAAGTTCAGGGGAAATCCCACTTCAGCAGACAAAATTAACATGAAAAAGCGCCCATGCAATGCAACAGCAATTATGAAAGGAAAAACTGCCAATTACCATATATTATAATCATGTAATGAACTGTATTGCTAAAAACTAATAGGCAGATAACTACCTTTTAATCCTCCTAATGGCGCTGAACTGAAAAACTAGTTCAGTTGAATGGTCTGTGGTCTCTAGTAGCTACTAAAAGACTGCTGGTGGAGCTGCCCGGACGTCCCTCTGCCCTGACGCGTGTTTCGCACAGCTTCTTCGGAGGCCTCGAAACGCGCGTCGGGGCAGAGGGACGTTGTTGTGAAGTGCTAGAGATGGTTTCTGAGCAGAGGCTCCCACTGGTGGTTACAGACAGTACTGATCCTTTCAGCGAGGAATGGTAATCTGGGTTCACTGACTGGACTGATATAAGGGAGGTTCCCTCCCATGATGGTCGCCGGTGATCAATTGTTCTTGTCTCAATTGTGGTTCCTTGTTCATTTGGAAGTTGCTGGAGTCTTGTCTGCACCTGCTGCTTTCAGATAAGATATTTTCTGCTTTTCTTTTTGTGCTTGCTTTTTTCATAGTTTTCTGCACTTTTGTGAAGGTCAGCCGAGTCCCCTTCTGGGGCCTGTGCTCCTCTCAATTTATCTGTAGCCACTGTTATTTGTTCATTTGCTTTTCCTGTTTTTTCAGTGGCTGCGGCTTTGTTTTGTTACACCAGAGATCTGATTTAGGTGGTAGAGATCGTGTGATCTCAGTTTTTTTGGCAATCAGAAGTGCTGGTATTTTTTAGGGTTTTTGTTGGATTGCAGTCAGAATTCTTTCCTGTACTTGACAGATTGGGCCCCAACGTTTGCTCATTCTATTTTCTGTCTGTGTCTGTGCTATCTTCTTGTCTAACCACCATTATATGTTTGGGGGCTTCCTATTTTCTTTGGGGATCTGCTCCGGGGCAGATAGCTTTCATCTTTCTGCCTTTAGGTGTAGTTATCTCTCAGGCTGTGATGAGGAGTCTAGGATCAACGTAGGAACGCTCCACGGCTACCTCTAGTTGTGTGGTTAGTTCAGGTTACTGCAATCCAATAGGTTCCAGCCTCTCTGGTGTATTACCGTTTTTGCTTTTTCTCCTCAGCTACCTAAACCTAACAGGACGTTATAAGGGGGCATCATGTACAATCCCCTGCTCAATGCAGGATTCACTAAACTATCTCAGACAGATGTCTGTCCATAATCTCTTTGAGGACTTCCATTGAAGGAGAACTCACCACCTCTCATGGTAGCCTGTTCCACTCATTGATCACCCTAACTGTCAAAAAGTTTTTTCTAATATCTAATCGATATCTTCTCTGAACTTGCGCCAGTTTTTCAATTTTTTTAAAAAATATGGTACTTAGAACTGGACACAGTATTCCAGATGAGGACTTTCCAAGGAGGAGTTGGGGGGATAAAATACAGTAATTACTTCACGTAATCTAGACTTTATTCTTCTCTTAATACATTCTTGAACTGTGTTCATCTTTTTTGCTGCTGCATCACACTGTTGACTCATGTGCAGTCTGTGATCTATTGGTATACCCAAGTCTTTTTCACACGTGCTGTTGCTTAGTTCTATTCTTCCCATTCTGCATCATGCGGCTGCATGATTTGCTGCTGTTAGACAGCTTGAACACATATGGGGATTCCCTGTTTGTTAGGGAATCCCACAGAGACTCGAACATAATATACGAGCACTCCCAATTCCTCGGATAACACCCGAGCATGTTCGGATAAAACGTTATCCTAGCTTTACATCATCTACAAATTTAACCCCTTTCTGACATTGGATGTACTATCCCATCCATGTGCCCTGTGCCTGTATGACCGTGGACAGGATAGTAAGTCATCGCGATCAGTCGCGCTCACAGGGGGAGAGTGGCTGATTGCGGCCGGGTGTCTGCTGATTCTCACAGCTGACACCCGGCACTGAGTGTCAGGAGTGGTCATGGACCACTCCTGGCGCTTTAACCCCTGGAACACTGCGATCAAACAAGATTGCAGCGTTCCGGTGTCATAGAGAAGCATCGTGCAGGGAGGTGACTCCTAGTGTGCTTCCCTCAGACCCTGAGAACAACGTGATGTGATCGTGTTGTTATGAGGTTCTCCCTGCCTGCAGATCCCTGGATCCAAGATGGCCACGGAGTCCTTCCGGGTCCTGCAGTGATGTGGCTTGTCAGTGCCTGCTGAGAGCCTCCTTCACTGCCTGTCAGATCGCTGATCTGACACAGTGCTGTGCAAAGTGTCATATCAGCGATCTGACTTTATATAGTAATGTCCCACCATGGGACAATGTAAAAAAGTTTAAAAAAATATTATACTGTGTAAAAATATTTTTTAAAAAATTCCTAAATAAAGAAAAAAATTTTTTTTTCCAATAAATACATTTCTTTATTTAAATAAAAAAAATACAAGTACACATATTTAGTATCGCCACATCCGTAACGACGTGCTCTTTAAAACTGTCAAACTAGTTAACCCCTTCACTGAACACCGTTAAAAAAATAAACAGGCAAAAAACAATGCTTTATCATCATATCGCTGAACAAAAAGTGGAATAACACGCGATCAAAAAACGGATATAAATAAACTTGGTACCGCTGAAAATGTCATCTTGTCCCGCAAAAAAATGAGCCACCACACAGCATCATCAGGAAAAAATAAAAAAGTTATAGCTCTCAGAATAAAGCGATGCAAAAATAATTTATTTTTTTATATAAAATTGTTTTTATTGTATAAAAGTGCCAAAACATAAAAAAATTATACAAATGAGGTATCGCTGTAATCGTACTAACATGTAGAATAAAACTGCTTTATCAATTTTACCACACGCAGAACGGTGTAAACGCCCCCCCCCAAAAGAAATTTATGAATTGCTGTTTTTTGTTCATTCTGCCTTCCAAAAATCTTAATAAAAAGCGATCAAAAAATGTCATGTGCCCGAAAATGGTACCAATAAAAACGTCAGTTTGTCCCACAAAAAACAAGACCTCACATCACTCTGTGGGCAAAAATATGGAAAAATTATAGCTCTCAAAATGTGGTGATGCAAAAACTATTTTTTGCAATAAAAAGCATCTTTTAGCGTGTGGCAGCTGCCAAACATAAAAACCCGCTATAAAAACCCGCTATAAATAGTAAATCAAACCCCCTTAGTTAGGGAAAAATAATAAAATAAAATACATTTATTTATTTCCATTTTCCCATTAGGGTTAGGGTTAAGGTTGGGGCTAAAGTTAGGGTTAGAGTTAGGGTTGGGGCTAAAGTTAGGGTTAGGGTTGTGGCTAAAGTTAGTGTTAAGGTTCGGATTAGGGTTATTGTTAGGGCTGGGATTAGGGTTAGGGGTGTGTTGGGGTTAGGGTTGGAGTTAGAATGGGGGATTTCCACTGTTTAGGCACATCAGGGGCTCTCCAAACGCAACATGACGTCCGATCTCAATTCCAGCCAATTCTACGCTGAAAAAGTCAAACGGTGCTCCTTCCCTTCCGAGCTCTGCTGTGCTGTGTGAGTGATTTACCCCCCACATATAGGGTATCAGCGTACTCAGGACAAATTGGAAAACAATTTTTTTTGTCCAATTTCTCTTGTTACCTTTGTGAAAATAAAAAATTGGCAAAAATCATTTTTGTGAAAAAAATATGATTTTTATTTTTCGGCTCTACGTTATAAACTCCTGTGAAGCACTCGGGGGTTCAAAGTGCTCACCACACATCTAGGTACATTCCTTAGGGGGTCTAGTTTCCAAAATTGGGTAACTTTTGGGGGGTTTCCACTGTTTAGGCACATTAGGGGCTCGCCAAATGCGACATGGCGTCCGATCTCAATTCCAGACAATTTTAGTTTGAAAAAGTCAAACGACACTCCTTCCCTTCCGAGTTCTGCCATGCTCCCAGCGGTTCCCCCCCACATATGGGGTATCAACGTACTCAAGAGAAATTGTACCCCAAAAGTTGTTGTTCAATTTGTCCTGTTACCCTTGGTAAAATAAAAAAAAATTGGATCTGAAGAAATTTCCTGTGAAGCACCTGAAGTTTTAATAAACTTCTTGAATGTGGTTTTGAGCATCTTCAGGGTGAAGTTTTTCAGAATTGAGTCACTTTTGGGTATTTTCTATCATATAGACCTCTCAAAGTGACTTCAAACGTGATGTGGTCTCTAAAAAAAAAAATGGTGTTATAAAAATGAGAAATCGCTGGTCAACTTTTAACCCTTGCAACTTCCTAACAAAAAATGTTGGTTCCAAAATTGTGCTGATGTAAAGTAAACATGTGGGAAATGTTACTTATTAAGTATTTTTTGTGACTACTCTGTGATTTAAGGGCATGAATATTCAAAGTTGGAAAATTGCGAAATTTTCAAAATTTTCGCCAAATTTCCATTTCTTCACAAATAAATGCAAGTCATATCAAAAATTTTTTAACACTAGCGTGAAGTAAAATATGTCACGAGTAAACATTGTCTGAATCACTGGGATCCATTGAAGCTATCATGAACACCGCACTGCACTTGCTCACTGAGCCAGTGCGCGTGTCCTGAATAATACAGACTGCACTCAAAGATACCTGTGGAGCGGGGCAGTAACGGTGAAGATGCGTGCTTCAGACTAACAGGACCCTAAGCACGTGACTGTCAAGGGCGGCGCCGGCCACAGGTCTCTCAGAGAAGGCAGTAACAGACAGAGATTGTTTCAGGCCAGAGGACCTTAAGCACGTGACTGCTGATGGGCGTGGCCTAAGCTCCAGAAAGCTATGAGCAGAAGGAAAACTCCTAGAAGGGTAACTACGGGACAGAGTTACCAAGGGGCATAGACAAAACGGATAGTCAGGATAGCCAGGTCATACACAGAGGGAGCAACGCAGTACAAGAGGAGCAGGTAGAGAATAACCAGAACGTAGCCAAGGGATCAGAAAACCAGAACGGGCAAATACACAGTACCAAGACAGTAGACAAGCTCACAACGAAGAGACGGACCGGGTCAAAACCAAACAAGCAACAAGATCAGGCACAAGGCACAGGCACATAGGAGGTCAACTAACTCAGCCGAGGGCAGGAGTATAACTGACACCAGACCTAGGTCAATTGGCAACTAAATAGCCGCCCTCTGCGAGAGAGAGGCTGAAACCATTAACCCCAGACTGGCCAGGACGGGACAAAGACCAAACCCCGTCCTGGGTCATGACAGTACCCCTGTCACGCTGTGTAGCAGATATATATATATGTGATGTCAGTAATCTATATCAAAAGGGCAACATCCTATATAACATGCGCATAGATATATGATAACATAGAATTACCTGACAATGTCCAGTGGGTCAATACGGAATCCGTTATACACTGTCTCCGGCTAGAGGGTGACCGGGGTCTATGCTGACCCTAAACTGGGGTCCTAACTAATCCCTCTACCTGGAGGTACTGTTAAAGGTACAGAGGTCCAGGCCACCAGCGTAAACCCTGTCTCCTATCAATCCCTGCCAACTGTAATCTAGTCCTAAGAAGGACCCTGATTACCACCAAAGGGAATGAACAGGTAACGGTTAATGAACAGAAAGACATACAAGAAAGACAAGAAATAAAGTAAATAAAGTCTTACATACAACACTCACACACAGTAGGAACACCTAAGGTCTCAGAGATAAACTATAAGCTGTAAGAGTAAAAACAACTAAGGAGCTCTTAGCTTAAGTATTCTCAGAACCGATCCAGTCTGCTAGACTACATGAATACTTTCACCGGCATCTAACACCCAGACTGGCAGCTATATAAAGGAAGCTAATTAGAACATAATCAAAAGCAGCCGGGCGAGGCTGGACCTAGTCTTAGCAAAGAGCTAGGTAAAATTAACTCCCTCATTACCAAACACAAAGAAACAGCAACTCAGCTGTGAGAAGTCAGAGTGTGTAATCGCGACGATCCTCGTGGCGATACACCCATGACAGTACCCCCCCCTCTACGAGGGGACTCCGGACCCTCAGGGCCAGGTCTGCCCGGGTGAGTTGTGTGAAAGGTCCGAACCAATCGATCTGCGTTAACATCAGACGCAGGGACCCACGTCCTCTCCTCAGGACCATACCCCCTCCAATGAACCAAGTACTGAAGGGATCGGCGACTGAGACGTGAGTCAATGATTTTCGACCCATGAAATTCCACGTTATCATTGACCACCACTGAAGGAGGAGGTAGAGGTGACGGTATGACTGGTGCCACATACTTTTTAAGTAATGACTTGTGAAACACATTATGAATTTTAAACGTAGGAGGGAGGTCCAGACGAAATGCCACCGGATTAATTATGGAACTGATCCTGTACGGCCCGATGAATCTGGGACCCAACCTCCAGGAGGAAACTTTAAGTTTTATATTCCTGGTAGACAACCAAACCAGATCGTTCACCTTCAGATCTAGACCAAAAACTCTCCCCCTATCAGCCATCCGTTTGTAACGGTTCCCCGTAACCTTCAGTCTTAACCGATCTGGAACTATCAGTCTCCCTGGAAGTCCCACAGGGGCGTCCCCCTGAGCCCCCAATACCTCCCCCTCAAGCTCAGAGCATACAGCTGACACTACAACTCCCTCCTGAGGAATAGGAACCGGATCATCCGTCTTCCCGGCCCCTGGGAAAGTACGAGATAAGGCATCAGGAAGCAACTTTATTGAGCCGTCATATGCGCGATGAGGAGGTAACTCTTTACACCCCTCCTATGAGAACATCTCCCCAAAGTCCTCCAGAAAAGGAGACAAAGTCCTAGGCACAACCGCACCGATGACCGTGCTCATGCAGTTATTCCTGCAAAATTCACCCCACTGGCTTATCTTTCTGGATTGCCAATCAATCACTGGGTTATGTTTAGCCAACCAAGGAAGTCCCAACACAATAGGAGTAGGTAGACCCTCCAACACATAACAAGACAATTGCTCTTTATGTATTGCCCCTACTCGAAGATCTATGTTATGAACAGCTTGTACCAAGCTACCTTGACCGAGAGGTCTAGAATCAATAGAGACTATAGGGACCGGTTTGGCCAATACACTCAGTTGCATACCATGCACCTGGGCAAACCGAGCGTCCACCAGATTAGCCCCGACCCACTATCAAGAAAAACAGAAATCCTCTATTCTGTACCAATCACCACCTCCGCAGGCACGAGAAACTGAGAGGGATTTGGGGACGAAATACACACTCCCAGTTTAACTCCTTTGCTCAAAGAGGCCCGGGATGGACACCCCCCAACAAAATGTCCCTCTCTCCCGCAAAAGAAACACCTTCTAGTCTTGCGGCGCACCGCCGATTCTCTCCTACAAAAAGATGTCCCTCCCAACTGCATGGGTTCCTCAGAACAGACCAGGGGAACCTCAGTATAAGGGACTTTAGTAGTAGGCGGAGTCATCACGGGAGGCGGAGTTACCTCGCGTCTTCCCCGAATTCGTCTATCAATGCGAATAGCGAGGGCCATAGCAGCCTCCAGTGATGGAGGAGAATCATACTGAGCCAACACATCTTTTAATTTGTCAGACAACCCTTGACAAAACTGGCTCCTAAGAGCTGGGTCATTCCACTGAGTATCTGTTGCCCATCTACGGAACTCAGAAGAATATTCCTCCGCTGGACGATTTCCTTGCCGCATTTTACGTAACTTTGTTTCAGCAAGGGAAACTCGATCCGGATCATCATATACCAGACCCAGGGCAGTAAAAAATCGATCCACTGACTGGAGATCTGGGGAGCCTGGAGGAATAGAGAACGCCCAAGATTGAGGGTCCCCTTGTAAGAGCGAGATAACAATTCCCACCCTCTGCTCTTCACTCCCAGATGACCGAGGCCGCAGCCGAAAGTACAATTTACATGCCTCCCGGAAAGTAAAAAATTTGTCCCGCCCACCAGTGAACCTGTCCGGGAGAGCAACCTTAGGTTCAGATCTGGTTTGCTCCGGGGGGGACAAAACCTTGGACTTAATGTCTGCAAACTCCATGGATAACCCCTGCAACTGCCGGGCCAGCTGGGCTACTGGATCCATGACAGCTGGGGAGAATCTTTAGTATGGCCGGTGAAAATGTCACGCTGTGTAGCAGATATATATATATGTGATGTCAGTAATCTATATCAAAAGGGCAACATCCTATATAACATGCGCATAGATATATGATAACATAGAATTACCTGACAATGTCCAGTGGGTCAATACGGAATCCGTTATACACTGTCTCCGGCTAGAGGGTGACCGGGGTCTATGCTGACCCTAAACTGGGGTCCTAACTAATCCCTCTACCTGGAGGTACTGTTAAAGGTACAGAGGTCCAGGCCACCAGCGTAAACCCTGTCTCCTATCAATCCCTGCCAACTGTAATCTAGTCCTAAGAAGGACCCTGATTACCACCAAAGGGGAAAGAACAGGTAACGGTTAATGAACAGAAAGACATACAAGAAAGACAAGAAATAAAGTATAATAAAGTCTTACATAACAACACTCACACACAGTAGGAACACCTAAGGTCTCAGAGATAAACTAAAAGCGTAAGAGTAAAAACAACTAAGGAGCTCTTAGCTTAAGTTATCCAGAACCGATCCAGTCTGCTAGACTACATGAAATACTTTCACCGGCATCTAACACCCAGACTGGCAGCTATATAAAGGAAGCTAATTAGAACATAATCAAAAGCAGCCAGGCGAGGCTGGACCTAGTCTTAGCAAAGAGCTAGGTAAAATTAACTCCCTCATTACCAAACACAAAGAAACAGCAACTCAGCTGTGAGAAGTCAGAGTGTGTAATCGCGACGATCCTCGTGGCGATACACCCATGACAACCCCCCTCTCAACGGGGGGCCACCGGACCCCCGGGTTTCTCAGGACACCTGGCATGAAAGGCCCGGACCAACTGATCCGCATGAATAGATCGGGCAGGAACCCACGACCGGTCCTCTGGACCGTAGCCTTTCCAATGTATAAGATACTGAAGAGCACGACGGACAAACCTAGAGTCAAGAATTCGTTCCACCTCGTACTCAGACTGCCCGTCTACCAAAACCGGTGGTGGGGAAGACAACGGTCCTTCCCTACAGGACCCCACAGGTTTCAAAAGGGCCCTATGGAAAACGTTGGGAATCCGTAGAGACGGAGGGAGACGCAACCGAAATGCCACCGGGTTAACTGCTTCCGTAATTTCATAAGGACCAATAAATTTAGGTCCAAGTTTCGCAGAGGGGACCTTGAGCCTTATATTCCTAGTAGATAACCATACCTTATCCCCAACCTGGAACACCGGCCCCACAGACCTCTTTTTGTCAGCAAAAAACTTATATTTAGACTGAGCCTTAGTAATGTTCCTTTGGACCTCCTGCCATAACTCCCCCAACCGCTGGATTGTCCCATCCGCCCCAGGACACCCAGAGTCCAAACGGGAGAACTCCCCAAAATGTGGATGAAACCCATAATTGCAGAAAAAGGGAGATGTGCCCGTAGACTGGTTAATGCGGTTGTTAAACGCAAACTCAGCCAAAGGTAACGAAGTACACCAATCATCCTGTCGGGCTGAGGTCAGGCAACGCAGGATTTGCTCTAGAGACTGATTGGTCCGCTCAGTCTGCCCATTAGTCTCTGGATGATAAGCGGATGAAAAAGACAGACCAATACCCAACCTCTTACAAAATGCCCTCCAAAATCTGGAAACAAATTGTACCCCCCTATCAGACACCACATTCAAGGGTACCCCATGCAACCGCACCACATGCTCAACAAACAATCTGGACAACGTTTCCGCATTAGTAAAGCCGCCAAGGGTACAAAATGTGCCTGTTTACTAAACCTGTGCACCACTACCCAAATGACGGTGTTACCCTTGGAAGGAGGAAGGTTAGTGATAAAATCCATGGACAAATGGGTCCATGGTCTATCAGGAATTGGCAGTGGCACCAATTCCCCGGCCGGCCGGTTATGGGGGGGTTTCGCACGGGCACATACCCCACAAGCAGACACAAATTCCCCAACATCAGAGGCTAAAGAAGACCACCAGAATATCCTAGCGATGGCCCTCCGGGTAGCCGAGATCCCAGGATGTCCACCCAGAACTGAGTCGTGGAATTCCCGAAGGATCCTGAGACGAAATTGAACTGGTACAAAAAGTTTATCCACTGGCTTAGCTGGAGGGGCAAGAGACTGAGCTTCCCGAATCTCCTGCTCCAACCCAGCAGAAACAACTGCCACCACCACCCCAGGCTGAAGAATGGAGGATGGAGGTTCGGGGGGAGACACCGGATCCAGACTGCGTGACAAGGCATCAGCCCTGACATTTTTGGATCCTGGCCGAAAAGTGATGGAGAACTGGAATCGGGAAAAAAAAAGCGACCATCTTGCCTGTCTAGGAGTCAACCTTTTAGCAGACTCAATGTAAGCTAGGTTCTTGTGGTCCGTAACCAAGGTAATAGGATGGACAGCACCCTCCAAAAAATGCCTCCATTCTTCAAAGGCCAACTTCACGGCCAGAAGTTCTCGATTCCCAACATCATAGTTTCTCTCCGCAGGAGAGAATTTCTTAGAGAAAAAGGCACAGGGTCTCAAATTAGTCAAAGTGGCGGGTCCCTGGGACAACACTGCCCCCACCCCACCTCCGAGGCGTCCACCTCAACAATAAATGGTTCAGACGGGTCGGTTGAATAAGAACCGGAGCAGACATGAAACATTTTTTTAAGAACTGAAACGCCGCCACCGCTGCGGCTGACCAATTCTTGACATCAGCCCCCTTTTGAGTCAGATCTGTGAGAGGTTTAACTACCTGCGAGAACCCCCTTATAAACTTGCGATAGTAATTTGCGAATCCTAAGAAACGCTGCAGAGCCTTCAAATCACGAGGTTGTACCCAATCAACAATGGCCTGCACCTTATTAGGATCCATGCGATACCCCTCAGCAGACACAATGAACCCCAGAAACGACAGTTCCTGAACGAAGAATGAACATTTCTCTAGCTTAGCAAAGAGACAGTTCTCCCGGAGCCTTTGGAGAACTGCCCGAAGATGATCAATGTGAGTTTGTTTATCAGGCGAGTAGATAAGAATGTCATCCAAATACACAACCATAAAACGCCTAATAAAGTCAGAGAACACATGATTAATAAATTTTGGAAGACTGCTGGTGCGTTGGTCAGACCGAAAGGCATGACCAAGTTTTCAAACAACCCTTCAGTAGTGAGAAAAGCAGTCTTCCACTCATCCCCCTCCCGGACCCGGATAAGGTTATATGCCCCCCGCAGATCCAATTTCGAAAACCACTTAGCCCCAGACAACTGGTTGTACAAATCAGGAATAAGGGGGAGGGGGTAAGTATTTCTCACAGTTATCTTATTTAACTCTCGAAAATCGAGGCATGGGCGCAAACCACCGTCTTTTTTCTTAACGAAAAAGAACCCCGCCGCCATGGGGGAAACAGAAGGACGAATGTGTCCCTTACGAAGGCTCTCGGAAATGTATTCTTTCATAGCAGCCCGCTCGGGACCCGAGAGGTTATACAAGCGGGCCTTGGGCAATTTAGTACCTGGAACCAGGTCAATGGCACAATCAAATGGGCGGTGTGGTGGTAAAACTTCAGCCTCTTTTTCAGAGAAAACGTCCGCATAGTCCTTCAGGTACTCCGGAATACCTTCCAGACCAACGGACGACACAGACACAGTAGCAAGACATTTTTCAGAACAATTAGATCCCCATTTAACAATATCACGGGAATCCCAGTCAATAATCGGGTTATGCCGTTGCAACCAGGGAAACCCTAACACCAGGCCAGCAGAGAGATTATCCAAAACAAAACATGACATACGCTCCTGGTGAAGGGCCCCCACCCTGAGGGTGAATTCTTCAGAGACAAAATGGACACCGTCCTTGGTGAGAGGTGTAGAGTCAATGGCCATTATTTTTATAGGAGTCTCCAACCTAACTGTCCCTAATCTACAGCTGGCCACCAGCTTAGAGTCAATCAGGTTCAAGGATGAACCACAGTCCACAAAAGCTGAAGTAAGGAAAAAGCAGTTCTTCACACCAAGTTCCACCTTTAACAGTATCTTAGAAAATGAAGGAAAGGGTACCTGAGAGTCTGAGTGACCTCCACGATGATCACCCAGACTCAGTCGCTTGTTAGTCGGTGGGCAGGAGGGACAGTTCTTTTTCCAATGTCCAGGATCACCGCAGTAAAAAACACAGCTTTTCCAAACGCCTCCGTCTCCTTTCTTTCTCTTTGAGGTCGATGGCTCCCATCTCCATGGACTCCAATACAGGACTGGCTCCCCTTCCACTGGAGAAAAGTGGTGTCTCAGCCTGCATCACACCTCTCGCCCGCAGCCTGCGATCCATTCGGACGGCCTGCGTCATGGCATCCTCCAGAGAATCAGGCGGAGGGTGGAGTGCCAAGGCATCTTTCAGACGTTCAGACAGGCCTCTACGGAACAAGCCCGGAGGGCGGCATCATCCCAACAGACCTCAGCAGCCCAGCGTCTGAACTCTGAGCAAAACCACTCGGCTGAGTGCTTCCCCTGACATACACTCATCACCATGTCCTCAGCCATCAGCACTCGATCAGGCTCATCATAAATATGCCCCAGGGCCTCAAAAAATGCATCCACAGTCATTCTCTCAGGGGCAGTGGTAGGAAGGTAAAAAGCCCAAGCCTGGGGGGCTCCCCTTAACAGAGATATAATGACCCCCACCCTCTGACTTTCATCCCCAGAAGAGTGCGGTCTTAAAGAAAAAAAAAACTGACAGCCCTCTTTGAAAACTTTAAATTCCTTTCTATCTCCGGAAAAGGTATCTGGTAATTTAACCGGGGGCTCTGGGGAAACTAATATAACATCTTGAACCCCTGTCCCATGAGCACCAGATGATGAAGCCCCTGCACAGTGTCAGCCATCAGCTGCTGAGACTGAGCCAGAACTCGCTGTTCCTCATTCAGTGTCTGAGACATCTGAGTCAGGTGCTTTACCTGCTCAGAAAGGGCATACATAGGATCCATAACACACACAGGAAAAAAAAAAAAAAGTAGCGGTCAGTTATAATATCACGAACACCGCACTGCACTTGCTCACTGAGCCAGTGCGCGTGTCCTGAATAATACAGACTGCACTCAAAGATACCTGTGGATCGGGGCAGTAACGGTGATGATGCGTGCTTCAGACTAACAGGACCCTAAGCACGTGACTGCCAAGGGGCGGCGCCGGCCACAGGTCTCTCAAGAGAAGGCAGTAACAGACAGAGATTGTTTCAGGCCAAAGGACCTTAAGCACGTGAATGCTGATGGGCGTGGCCTAAGCTCCAGAGAGCTATGAGCAGAAGGAAAACTCCTAGAAGGGTAACTACGGGACAGAGTTACCAAGGGGCATAGACAAAACGGATAGTCAGGATAGCCAGGTCATACACAGAGGGAGCAACGCAGTACAAGAGGAGCAGGCAGAGAATAACCAGAACGTAGCCAAGGGATCAGAAAACCAGAACGGGCAAATATACAGTACCAAGACAGTAGACAAGCTCACAACGAAGAGATGGACCGGGTCAAAACCAAACAAGCAACAAGATGAGGCACAAGGCACAGGCACACAGGAGGTCAACTAACTCAGCCGAGGGCAGGAGTATAACTGACACCAGACCTAGGTCAATTGGCAACTAAATAGCCACCCTCTGCCAGAGAGAGGCTGAAACCATTAACCCCAGACTGGCCAGGACGGGACAAAGACCAAACCCCGTCCTGGGTCATGACAGAAGCGTTCCAGAGTTATTACCTCATCAATGGACAGTGGTCAGAATTGTAAAAATTGGCCCAGTCATTATCATGCAAACCACCCTTGGGGTAAAGGAGTTAAATAGTTTACCTTCAGTTCCCTTATCTAGATCATTTATAAAAAAAATAATTTATAAAAAAATATTGAACTACACTGGGGCCAGCCAGTTATGAATCCACTTAACCTTAGCCTTGTCAATCCCATACTTGGTTATTTTTTCAATAAGGATAGTATGAGATACTTTATCAAATGCTTTTATATCTACCTCATTTCCCTGATCTACCAAGTCAGTGATTCCATCATAGAAGGAAATTAGGTTAGTCTGGCATTACTTGTTTTGTACAAATTCATGCTGCCTCTGGTTAATAAATTACTGTATTCTTATCCAAGTGCTTACATACATGCTGTTTAATAATTTGTTCAAAGATCCTTCCTGGTATAGAAGTAAGGCTCATTGGCTGTCAGGACTCTGTATTCCCTGTTCATCTTTGGTGCTTTATAGACCTTTTTCAAGACGGCGTCTGCTGCCTCGCTCCTGCTCATGTGATCCGCCTTCCCTGCCTTATAACCCTAGTTGGCCTTCCAGTCCATGCTTGTGTATTCTGCTTGAATCACAAGCTCTGTGCTGCAAGAGACTGCTCCTCTCCAGAATATCCGGTTGAGTCCTTCTAGCAAACCTCTCCAGCTCTCAGTGTTGCACCTGCAACAAGCTGTGTGTGTGTTCTCTGCATCTGCCCCAGCCTGCCTGCTTAGGATACGTAAGCACAGCCTGCTTCAGCTAATCTTGTGTGTGTGCAGTGGCAGTGTATTTGACTGTTCTGGACTTCCTAAGAGGCTCACAGCTCTGCATTGTTTTTGGGACTCTTATTCAAAGACTGCCTGCCGTGTTGTGAACTGTGTCTTATTACCAGCATTCTCTAGTGTATGCCTTTCCCAAGTGACTTAACTTGCAGCAGTACTGCATTTGAACTACTTCTAGTATCTCCCTGCTTGCAGTTTGTTCTTGAACTGTTGCTCACTTGCTGCACCTACATTTATTTGTATAATACAGTCTTGTTACCGTACTCTTGCTCAGTTGACTCATTTGTCTCAAGCCAAGAGGTTCCTGAGTGTTCCACTAAAATTGTTCCACTGGCCTGTAATTTCATGGTTCCATCTTCTTTCCTTTTTTGAAGATATGTAAGCAAAGGAAAAAGGGAAAAATAGGGATAAGGTCAGCTCACCAGTCTCTGCAGCAGTCCACAATCTTCACACGCACAGAGCCACCTTGATCAGAGGCGTTGGCTGAAGCAAAAACATGAGGAAAGAATCTCCAGCACGGAAATAATAAAAAAATCAATCTTTATTAGAGAATATTAAAATCCATCTTGGGTACAAAAAACAGACAAAATTGCAGGTGGGGTCCTTGTAAATCTGAAACCGACGCGTTTCGACCTAGCAGGTCTTATTCATGGTTTAAAGCATGACCTATACTGCAAACTTGAAATACCATAAGAACATGTGAAACACAGGTGCACACAACAAAAATTAGTGAAATAGGGTGACACCCCTAGGAATTAACCCATTACATATATTTTTTGAACATAGGGACAACATTTGCCCTTCTCCAATCTTCTGGGACTTCTCCTGGTCTTCAGAATTTTTTAAAGATTCTGGCTTGTGGCAATTTTCTCTGCTAACTCTTTTAGTACCCTAGGATGTAATTCATCTGGACTAGGAGATTTTAATTAATTTAAATCAGTCAAGTTCCCTCACCATCTCTCTGTAAAGATTGTTGTTTTATTCCTTCGATAGCACCGTGAAGATCAATTAATGTTACAATTGCTTTCTTAGAGAAAACAGATGCGAAATAGGAATTTAAAATTTCAGCCCTCTCAACATAATTTTTGACCACTTCACCCTTTTCATCCTATAAAAATCCTATAGCATCTTTGACTTTTCTTTTCTTTTGCTTTTGACATACCCCTAATATCAGTTTTTACTGTTTTTTTTCTCCCTTGCAAGCCTCACTTCATTACTGGCTTTAGCTCCTCTAACGTTTGCCCTGCATTCCCTGCAGACAGCATTATATTCTACTTTAATAATAATAATAATCTTTATTTATATAGCGCCAACATATTCCACAGCGCTTTGCAGTTTAACAGTTCATACACAACAGTCATAAGTAACAACGTTAAAGATAATACAATAATTAAAGCAAAATAAGACAACCCTGCTTGTGAGAGCTTACAATCTACCATGAGGTGGGAGGAGGCACAAGTACAGTGGCATATTTACAATGATGGTCCAGCTATCTTAAGGGAGTGGGGGATAGATAAAGGCTGCATGAGCTGGTCACCAGCCAGTATTTGTGGTGCTGTTGGGTGCGGTGGAGTTTGATGGAGGGTTATTCTCAGATATATAGTGAATGGGCTTCACACATGTAAGAAGGACCGGACCACTGGTACCTGTTCTGTCGGGGCTGTCTCCTCTGTTGTCCGGGAGAAAGCTAATGAGACCAGACAAACCTACACATCCAGGAGTAGGGGGCATGGCTAAGTGGCTGGAGCCACAACACACGCAGAAGTACTTAGTTGTGGTGGCAACAGACAGCGCGCGGCAGTTAGAAGTGAGTGCTCTGGCCCTCGAGCCCTGTCACTGAGCAGACCAGTGCCCGCAGATCCCCACGGCGACTAGCAGCATTTGCCAGGAGAGACGTGCAGGACGCCAGTTGGTCACTCTCAGGTGAGGTGCCAAATGCTCCGGGCTCGTGAGTATCACGCACGCTTCACCTCAGAGAGACTCAGTGTGGGACCGTAAACTGTGCCCTTATTCCCTCATATACCGTATGTCTACTGGTCTACATTGAACCCGGAGAGTGTCGAGACGTATACCCTCTTGGCTGCATCAGTAGATGGATTAAAGGCTCAGCGGAAGGTACCGGAAGCCAACCGCTGCCGCCAGAAGACGGATCCTCGATACCCATCAGATCAGCATCACGTCAGCCGTTGTTAGCGCCATCACCGCTTCACAACACCCATGGCCTGAGGATCAGCGGATAGGATAAGTTAACCCACACAAGGACTGTCCCTACTGTCTTCACTGTTCTTTAACGCTACCCACAATTTCACCATTGAACTGTTTTATTCCCTGCTTAACCCCTTACCTCAGTGGAGTATCCCACTGTTGATTAAAACCCAGTTAACTCTTGCTCTGTCTCCAGCCTGTCACTGCATTCCGCAACCTGCTCACACACATATAAAATGACTTTGATTAGGGAACGTGATAGGCCGCTCTGAACAGATGTGTTTTGAGGGAGTGCCTAAAACTGTGCAAGTAGTGGATAGTCCTAATTTCTTGGGGTAGAGCATTCCAGAGGACTGGCGCAACGTGGGAAAAGTCTTGGAGCCAGGGCTGGGAGGTACGGATTAGTGCAGTTGTCAGTCAAAAGTTGTTTGTAGAGCGTAAAGAGCGGGTAGGCCAATAAACAGAAATGAGGGAGGAGATATAGGTGGGTGCCACACTGAAGAGAGCTTTGTGGGTGAGAGCAAACAGTTTGAATAGACTCCTATAATGAATGGGCAGCCAGTGCAATGACTGGTGAAGAGCGGACGTGTCCGACTACCGATTAGCCAGACGGACAGCCTTGCTGCTGAATTAAGGATGGACTGGAGAGGGAAAATCAAGTGAGGGGGAGGCCAATTAATAGAGCCTTACAGCAGTTCAGGCGGGAGTGGATCAGGGCAACAGTGAGGGTTTATGTTTTTTCCATGGTGAGAAAGGGGCGGATTCTAGAGATGTTCTTTAGGTGTAAGCAGCAAGAGAGAGCAAGAGATTGTATATGGGAGGTGAATGAAAGTTTGGTGTCAAACATAACACCCAGACAGCGCGCCTGCTGTCGGGGCATTATTATGGTGCCACCCACGGAGAGGAAGATGTCAGAATTAGGGAGGTTAGTAGACAGCGGGAGCAGAAGAAGTTCAGTTTTGGAAAGGCTGAGTTTCAAATAAAGAGCGTCACTGGCATTCTGTAGTACAACAGGTGTAAGGTCAGGGGATGACATGTATAGTTGTGTGTCATCGGCATAAAGATGGTCCTGAAAGCCAAATCTGCTGATGGTCTGTCCAATTGGGGCCATGTAGAGAGAGAAGAGAAGGGGTCCAAGGACTGAGCCCTGAGGGACCCCAACAGTGAGACGAAGAGGAGATGAAGTAGAGCCAGCGAAAGATACACTGAAGGAGCGGTCGGAAAGATAGGAAGAGAACCAGAAGAGAGCAGTGTCCTTTATGCCTATTGACTGGAGCATAGAGAGTAGGAGATGGTGGTCAACAGTGTCGAAAGCTGCAGAGAGATCGAGAAGAATGAGCAGAGAGTGGTCAAATTTTGCTGTCAGAAGGTCGTTGGTTACTTTGATGAGTGAAGTTTCTGTAGAATGTAGAGAGCGGAAGTCGGACTGTGATGGATCTAGGAGAGAGTGAGTGGAGAGGTAACGGGTAAGGTGGGAGTAGACAAGGCACTCCAAGAGTTTAGAGATGAAGGGGAGGTTGTAGATGGGCTGTTGTTATTTGTGCAGGATGGATTGATTGTTTTTTTTTTAATAAAGGAGTTATGATAAAGTGTTTGAAGGAGGAGGGGAAAATGCCAGAGGAGAGGGAGAGATTAAGGATTGTAGTGAGTAGTGACGACTGGAAGAGATGTGAGGGAATGGGGTCGGTAGTCCATGTAATCGGACGAGAAGAAAAGAGGAGCCTGGAGACTTCTTCTGTGATGGGATCAAATGTGAAAAGTGAGCCGGGGAGATGCAGGAGGGATTGGGTGTCACAACACTTGGTGCCTGGTAGCAGATTTCCTGACAGATATTTTCTATTTTTAGATATACCCCCATCTTTCCATTTAGTATACATTTCTTTTTTCCTTTTTAATAAGTGTTTAAGTTCTGTGTTCGTCCATCCTGGTCTCTTTAAATTCTTCCAATTCTTCCTTCTTTTCGGGATTGTTACTGATTGTACAGTGAGAATTTCTGTTCTAATCTGTACAGTTGAGATCTCCTGAAAGCTTACCTGCATTGATGCTCTCTGCTGTTCAGTGTTGGCCACTCCCCTCTGCTATATGTACTGGCTACTGGCAATCAAGCATTGCCAGAATTAGCTTCATGCTGCATGGTTCAGGAGATGAAGTTTAGCTGTTTGAGGAGGCGTTTGGTGAAATTATCTAAAGACTGTTGCTTGATTTTGGTTGTATGCAAATCCTCTTCTTATCCTTCTTTGGTTTTTCCTTTCCTTCAATCCCTGGTGTTCCCCTCTATTGTTTCAGCCTCACCCTAGTGTGGAAATGCCTTAAGCAGCTCTAGAGAGGCAGGTATTTCCACACTAGGGTGAGTCGTGGATTGCCCTTGTAAGGGTGGGGGTCTTGGGGTCCTAGGTTTAAATAGCTTTGAATAGGGCATAATAGAGCCATACCTGGATTTCCCTCCCCTCTCTTCTGTATATTTATACTGAAAGGCAGGCTGCCGTTTGGATATCTGAATGAAGGAGATCACTGCAACAAGACTCGGTGAGATCTTTCCATTTTCTCTGTTAATTCATACTGATAATCATATTTTTAGGCTTAGTAGTAGCATATCAATTTGCTCTAAACTTTTGACCACTGTCATAATAACCGGGCCAGGTGTATGAACACTATTTCAATTGTGGTTTAGCAAGAACCGAAACTGTGCATCAGGATAATATTTGTTTTTTTTTTAGAATAATGATGTGTTGATCATGATTTTTTTTAGCTGCATAATTGAAAATTATGTTTTAACATTGATACTCACTACGTTGATTTTCAATTGATTCAGCGAGTGCTGTAGGAATTGGATTTTTTTGAGGAACAACCTTTCCCCCTACTGTGAAATCAGTGTCCTTTTTTGCTAATTAATATTATTGGTTTTGGTTGTATGCAAATCCTCTTCTTCTCCTACTTCGCTTTTTCCCTTCCTTTACTCCCTGGTGTTCTCATCTGTTGGCATATTTGTATGATTGGTATTTTCCTTTATCACTGTACGTATTCCCTTGTTAGTCTGGTTAGTGTATTTCCAAACACTACTGCGCCCCTCTTCCTTGGGTGGGGGAGGGGAACAGACTAAGGGAGGACTCAGGAGCTCAGCAAGGTACGTGGCCCCAGCGTCTTCACCATTAGAAGTAATCCAGGGAGCAGGGATAGCTAGGGCACCCCTAGCACCCGGGACAGGTAAGGAGCCCGGGGATATCTGACAAAAGAGTTGTGCCACTTTCTCTGTAACTCTTGGACAGGCAGAGTGCTCTAGAGCAAGAGACACTTATTTTTAGCATATCTGCACATATTCACACATTGGTGAAGGTCTAATGCCTTTCTGGAAAACAGCTGCATTTCTTTACCTTTAGCCCTTCAATATTTTGGAATGATGAAGCATGGAAACTTGTTGATTTTATTAAAGCCATAGTTATGTATGAGTACCCAAAGATTAATGGGTTTCCATGATGATTGAACATCTTAGAAGTCAATGTTACTATCCTTTACACAATAGGGTTTATAAAACGCACTGTACTACTAAGAGTTTAGGGCTCAGGATACCATAAGTAGGCTTTTAATATAAGGTCACTGGCAAGGTTCAAATATTTAAGACCAAAACAGGCAATTGCTGAGAAAGTCATAATTTCCATGTTCTGAATAAAAAATAATAATTCGATATATCTCCCCAGGCTCCTGTACCACCTCGCACCAGCTGCATCTTCACTTGGATAAAGAGGAGGAATGTGGATTGTGTAATTGCTCTAGGTTTCGCCGTCAACGATGCTGTAAGGTTGCTCGGCGCAGAATGTAATAAAAAGCTGGAAGAAACCTAAGTTAAACACATTTTGAATCTCACCGTTTGTTTTTTTAGAAATCCAGGTTTGTTCAGCACTTGCAGTAAAACGCAAAAGGAGTGACGCTGGACAATGAGCACACAGAGCTAATGCAAGGAATGAGCGAAGGAAAACAAATACAAAGGTGACCATGCTTCTTGTGTAAGTAAAAGGAAAGTAGCAAAGAAGCCAGAGTGAGATATGGGGAGGAGTATGGAAGCCACAATTCTCTTATAATTATAATTAAATGGGTTGTCCACTATAGACAATCTCTTATCAATCTCTTATCATTTTGTTGGGTTTTATTGTCCGGGTCTTCCAATAATAAGCCAATAGGATCTGAGATCCTTATTGTTCAGTTACAATCTGTGGGTGTTTAATCCCATCCTTCCGTAGCTAATTTTTGCCCATTCATTTTTTCTTCCCCTTTTTCCAAGAGTCATAACTTTTTAATTTTTCCGTCGACATAGCTGTATAAAAGCTTGGGTTTTTTTGGACAAGTTGTAGTTTTGAGTGATATCACTAATTTTACCATAGAACATACTGGGGGAAAAAATGGTGTGGTGAAATAGTGAAAAAAATGCAATTCCGCTATTGTGGGGTGCAGCACGCAAGCATCCCAGAAGCAAAGCATCACAGAAGATAAGCATCTTGTAAACGGCAGTTATCCATTGCAAGGAATTAACATTCATCTTCTCTCTTCACACAGGTATGCACTGCATTCATTGGAAGCAAACAGCTGAATGATTCAATCCCTATCTGTCTTGTATGCTGCAATATATACTAATGGTATGCACTGCATTCATTGGAAGCAAACAGCTGAATGATACAATGCCTATCTGTCTTGTATGCTGCAATATATACTAATGGTATGCACTGCATTCATTGGAAGCAAACAGCTGAATGATACAATCCCTATCTGTCTTGTATGTTGCAATATATACTAATGGTATGCACTCCATACTTCTGCTTGCTGCCAACCACTGCTTTACCATCTTGCAACATAGTTTAATGTGCCTGGTAAAGCTTTGGTATAATTCATTTTTTGCACTGTGCTTAATACTTACTGCTGTATATCCCTGTGACTGGGGCCTCTCTAGATCTTATCAGGTGGAAGGTGCTAAAGCATATAGATGTAGCCAGCTCTAGTGCCTTTGATGATCTAACCACCCCCTGGTGTGCTGGCCCCAGCTGCCAAATTATCCCAAAGCAGCTCCCACAATCCCACTATCCTGACCCTGTAGTGTGGGCTATATATTTAGGATTAGTCTAAGGGGAGAACGCAGTGTGGGGTGCAGCACGCAAGCATCCCAGAAGCAAAGCATCACAGAAGATAAGCATCTTGTAAATGGCAGTTATCCATGGCAGTTAATTAGGGCTGGAATCAGGTACCCCACACTTTGCTTTCATTTTAATTATGTACTTTATCTCTATCCTCCTGTGTTCCCTTGCCATCCACATTCACCGCCCCATCCCCCCTCCATCACGACTCATACACATCAGCCCCTCCATACTTCCCTCTCCCATGTACAGCTCCCATGCACTCCTCACCTTACTGATAAACCTCAGTCCATCTTGCCCAAACACATCACAGAAAAAACCTACTTACAACTCCAACAACTACCTGCTCTTTATCTTCCTACTCCTTCTGATTTCAGGGGACATCTCCCCCAACCCTGGTCCACCATCCCCCAACCTCAATCCCTACCCTACCTCATATCGAAACCATAATAATCTTATTAATATTACTTGCACTCCCTCATCTCCTTTTAATTGTGCCCTCTGGAATCCACGGTCTGCATGCAACAAGCTATCCTTCCTGCACAACTACTTTCTGAACAACTCTCTTCATCTGTTGGCCCTCACGGAAACCTGGATTCAGGATTCTGACACTGTCTCCCCTGCTGCCATTTCCTATGGTGGCTTACAGTTCTCCCATTCCCCAAGACCCGCAAACAGACATGGTGGTGGAGTTGGCATACTCCTGTCCCCACAATGCACTTTCCAGGTCATCCCCCCAATTCCATCACTCTCATTCCCTTCTTTTGAGGTCCACACCATCAGGCTCTTCCGTCCCCTCTCCCTCAGAGTAGCGGTCATATATCGGCCCCCAGGCTCGACCACCCGGTTCCTTGACCACTTCTCAGCCTGGCTGCCGCACTTCATGTCCTCAGAACTACCAACCCTTATCCTTGGAGACTTCAACATCCCCATTAACAGCCCTACTTCCACATCTGCATCTCAGCTTCTATCACTAACCACTTCTCTAGGCCTCTCACACCTTTCAACCTCTGAGACACACAAGGATGGTAACACCCTTGACCTGGTCTTTGTCCACCTCTGTTCAATCTCCCACCTAAATAACTCACCGCTTCCACTCTCTGACCACAACATTCTCTGCTTCATCCTCACAAATCCTCGACCACCCCAGCGCACTCCTACCTACCATACATTCAGAAATCTACAAGCCATTAACCCTCAGACACTTTCAGACTCCCTACACTCATCGCTGTCCCCAATCTCCTCTTTTTCTTGTCCTAATCTGGCAGTTCAGCACTACAATGACACTCTTAGAAGCACCCTTGACCAAGTAGCACCGCTCACCCTCAGAACTTCCAAACACACAGTAAAACAGCTGTAACGCTGGTATTGTCTGTACTTTGTTTTCCAGCGTTACTCTGCATGTCTTTTGCATTAACCCTTTTGCTCCTTTCCCCCTAACCAGCTGGGATACTGTTGTCTGTTACCTGTATGGATGCTGCTCAGTTCCCAGCTCTGCTGCGTGGCCGTACTTGCGTGAGTGTCTCCGCTGCGTTGCATGACCACCCGCATGTGCGGTTCCTGACCTGCTGCAGAAGCCATCCGTAGGTTCCAAAGTCCTCTGCAATGGTGCATGATTTACTACGTGTGTGGCAGCAGCTTCTGTCAGGCGCCTGGCCTGCTGTGAAGACCATCCGTAGGTTGCAAAGTCCTCTGCAATAGTGCATGATTTACTACGTGTGTGGCAGCAGCCACTGTCAGTTGTTCCTCTGTAATGAGTTGTCTGGCTCTGCATAGGGGGCGCGGCCCACACCTGTCCTGCTTTTATGAGGATTGGGTGTGTACTAGAATTACTGCTCCAGCCTATCGCTGTGAAGCAGCTCATATATAAAGTTCCCCAGCCCTGATGGGCGTTGCCAGAGCTTCACATTGAATCCCTGAACCTAGCCGTATGTAGTTGTGTGATCAGCTCCTGCTCTGAATTTGATCAGCTCTGGAGAGCTGATTCCCTGTTCCTGCTGTGTCTTGTTCCCTGATCCTGGATCTAACCCGGTACCTGAATGTCTGAACTGTGTTCTGTATTTCCGCCTATGCTGGGGGCTGATTACCCAGATCGCCTTCCTGGAGGCTGTATATCCAGGCCTGTTCCTGTTGTATCTTGTTTCCTGAATCCCTGATCCTGGATCTAACCCGGTACCTGAATGTCTGAACTGTGTCTTGTGTTTCCGCCTATGCTGGGGGCTGATTACCCAGATCGCCGTTCCTGGAGGCTGTATATCCAGGCCTGTTCCTGCTGTGTCTAATTACCTGAACCCCTGATCCTGGATCGCATCCTGTACCTGACTGTCTGAACTGTGTCCTCTGTGTTATGTTCCTGAAATCCTGCTGTGTCCTGAACCCTGTGCCAGTGACTGAATCCTTGCTATATAACCTGAGTTCATCTTGGAAGGAGGAGTCCGGTGTGTGCTGAGTTTCCGTTACTCTGTGCTCAACTTCTGTGCAATTCCCGGCCAGCTCCCGTTGAGCCTGGCGGGGCTTGCACCAGACCGCTGGGGTTCCTTTTCAGATCGATATTAGATGTCCGGAGTCCGAGGATCGTGTCCTCCCTGATGACCACTGCCTGATATCCGATGTCCGATGACCACTTCCAGATGTCCGGATCCTATCCATCTCTGCCTGATGTCCGGAGCCTGCCGATCGGTGCCAGATGTCCGGAGTCCGATGCCTGTGTTCCAGTCCGTGTTCCTGTGTTCCAGTCCGTGTTCCTGACTCCCTGAGATCCAATCCGTGTTCCTGTCCGTGTTCCTGACTCCCTGAGATCCAATCCGTGTTCCTGTCCGTGTTCCTGACTCCCTGAGATTCAATCCGTGTTCCTGATGTTCCAGTCCATGTTCCTGACTCCCTGAGATCCAATCCGTGTTCCTGATGTCCTGTCCGTGTTCCTGTGTCCCTGAGATCCAGTCCGTGTTCCTGATGTTCCGATGTCCTGCCGGTTCCTCCTGGGTCTACCCTGTGATGACGTCTGTCCTGGGTCAGTGTCTGATGTTCTCCTGCTGAGCCTGTGCTAGCCTGAGGCCTGAGAGAGAGGCCGTCCTAGTATGCCCGTGCCAGATGACCCTGGACTGCATCAACCTGTGATGACCCCGCCATCGTCTGACGTTCGTCCTGGGCCGGTGTCTGATGTTCTCCTGCTGAGCCTGTGCTATGCCTGAGGCCTGAGAGTGAGGCCATACTAGTATGCCCGTGCCAGATGATCCTGGACTGCATCTACCCGTGATGACCCCGCCATCGTCTGAAGTCTGTCTGAGGTCGGTGTCTGATGTTCTCCTGCTGAGCCTGTGCTACGCCTGAGGCCTGAGAGAGAGGTCGCCCAAGTATGCCCGTGCCAGATAACCCTGGACTGCATCTACCCGTGATGTCCTCCAGCACTCGTCTGTTATCCTGAGTCGTGTACCCTTCTCTGATGTGTGGAATCGGGAGTCCGGTCTTATGTTCTGTTTATGTACTGTGTTTCTTTAAGTAAACTTTATGTTCTTCTTACCTGAAGTTGTGCGGTGTTGTCTAATCCTGCAGGTCGCCACCTTGCCCACATGCTCAGCTGCCACGGATCCCGGTCGCTGCCCTTCCCTAGTCCGGGCGGGCCCGGGTCTCCCTCCGTGGTCCAGTGGGTCCACATTCTCTTACCATCTGGGACTCATGCCTCACGTCGTCGTGGACTGGCGGCGTGGGAGCATTGGCTAGTTAGGCAAGCTATGCCATTTCCCGACGCCCCGCAGCCGTGGGAAGCGTCACAACAGCCCTGGCTCACATTGCAAACTCAACTTCTTCAGCGATGCTCTAGGAGTTCTGAATGCCGCTGGAGAAAAACCTGCACACCAGAAGTCTTCATCCACTTTAAATTCATGTTAAGAACTTATAATGCTGCCCTTCACCTTGCCAAACAGACCTACTTCACCACCCTGATCTCCTCACTAGCCAACAACCCCAAGAAACTTTTTGACACTTTTCACTCCCTCCTCAGGCCAAAAGCACAAGCCCCTATCACAGACATTTGTGCTGACGACCTGGCCTCCCACTTTATAGAAAAAATAGATACTATCCGTCAGGAAATCTGCTCTCAACCACCAAGTGCTGTGACTCCCATCCAACCCTGCATTTCCCTGGCTCACTTTCCACATTTGATCCCATCACAGAAGAAGAAGTTTCCAGACTCCTCTCTTCCTCTCGTCCGACTACATGCACTACCGACCCCATTCCCTCACATCTCCTCCAGTCTCTCTCTCCAGTTGTCACAACTCACCTAACTACAATCTTTAATCTCTCACTCTCCTCTGGCATTTTCCCATCTTCCTTCAAACACTCCATCATTACTCCACTACTAAAGAAACCCACTCTCGACCCTTCCTGCACAAACAACTACAGACCGGTCTCCAATCTTCTCTTCATCTCTAAACTTTTGGAGCGCCTAGTCTACTCCCGCCTCACCCGTTACCTCTCCACTTACTCCCTTCTAGACCCTTCACAGTCCGGCTTCCGCCCCCTACATTCGACTGAAACTGCACTCATCAAAGTGACCAATGACCTTCTGACAGCAAAACGTAACGGCGACCACTCTCTGCTCATTCTTCTCGACCTTTCTGCAGCTTTCGACACAGTTGACCACTGTCTCCTACTGTCTAGGCTCCAGTCACTAGGTATTAAGGACACTGTTCTCTCCTGGTTCTCCTCCTATCTTTCTGACCGCTCCTTCAGTGTTTTGTTCTCTGGCTACACGTCATCTCCTCTTCCTCTCACTGTCGGTGTACCCCAGGGCTCAGTCCTTGGCCCCCTTCTCTTCTCTCTCTACACGGCCGCAATTGGACAGACCATCAGCAGATTTGGCTTTCAGTACCATCTTTATGCTGATGACACACAGCTATACACATCATCCCCCGACCTCACCCCCGCTGTTCTACAGAACGCCACCAACTGTCTGTCCGCAGTCTCCAACATCATGTCCGCTCTCTATCTAAAACTTAACCTCTCCAAAACTGAACTCCTTCTGCTCCCGCCGTCTACTAACCTCCCTAAATTTGACATTTCCCTCTCCGTGGGCGGCACCATAATAACACCCCGGCAGCAGGTTCGCTGTCTGGGTGTTATGTTTGACACCAATCTCTCCTTCACCTCCCATATACAATCTCTTGCCCGCTCTTGCCGCCTACACCTAAAGAACATCTCTAGAATCCGCCCTTTTCTCACCATGGAAACAACAAAACCCTCACTGTAGCATTGATCCACTGCCGGCTGGACTACTGCAACGCTCTATTACTTGGCCTCCCCATTACTCGACTATTCCCTCTCCAGTCCATCCTTAATGCAGCAGCCAGGGTCATCCATCTGGCTAATCGGTACTCGGACGCGTCGCTCTTCGCCAGTCCTTACACTGGCTACCCATTCATTATAGGATCCAATACAAAGTACTTGTTCTCACCCACAAAGCTCTCCACAGTGCAGCAACCCCCTACATCTCCTCCCTCATTTCTATCTATCGGCCTAACCGACTGCTGCGCTCTGCAAACGACTTTCGACTAACCTCTGCACTAATCCGTACCTCCCACTCCCGACTCCAAGACTTCTCCCGCGCTGCGACAATCCTCTGGAATGCTCTACCCCAAGAAATTAGGACTATCCACAATTTGCATGGTTTCAGGCGCTCCCTCGAAACACATTTGTTCAGAGCGGCCTATCACATTCACTAATCAAAGTCATTCTATATGTAAGTGTGTATGTGTAGCCCATTCACTATCTCCATCCATCCCTCACTCCCTCAAGATGGCTGGACCATCATTGTAAATGCACCATTGTACAGTCATGGCCAAAATTTTTGAGAATGACACAAATATTATATTTTCACATGATCTGCTGCCCTCTGGTTTTTATGTGTGTGTTTGACAGATGTTTTTTTATCACATACAGAAATATAATTGCAAACATATGAGTAACAAAAGCTTATATTGACAGTTAGAATGAGTTAATGCAGCAAGTCAATATTTGCAGTGTTGACCCTTCTTCTTCAGGACCTCTGCAATTCTCCCTGGCATGCTCTCAATCAACTTCTGGACAAAATCCTGACTGATAGCAGTCCATTCCTGCACAATCAATGCTTTCATTTTGTCAGAAGTTTTTAGGTTTTTGTTTGTCCACCCGTCTCTTGATGATTGACCACAAGTTCTCAAAGGGATTAATATCTGGGGAGTTTCCAGACCATGGACCCAAAATCTCTATGTTTTGTTCCCTGAGCCATTTAGTTATCACCTTTGCTTTATGGCAAGGTGCTCCATCATGCTGGAAAAGGCATTGTTGATCGCCAAACTGCTCTTGGAGGGTTGGGAGAAGTTGCTCTTGGAGGACATTCTGGTACCATTCTTTATTCATGGCTGTGTTTTTAGGCAAGACTGTGAGAGAGCCGATTCCCTTGGCTGAGAAGCAACCCCACACATGAATGGTTTCAGGATGCTTAACAGTTGGCATGAGACAAGACTGGTGATAGCAGTCACCTTGTCTTCTCCGAATGAGGCGTTTTCCTGATGTCCCAAACAATCGAAAAGGGGATTCATCAGAGAAAATAACTTTACCCCAGTCCTCAGCAGTCCACTTCCTGTACCTTTTGCAGAATATCAGTCTGTCCATGATGTTTTTTCTGGAGAGAAGTGGCTTCTTTGCTGCCCTCCTTGAGACCAGGCCTTGCTCCAAGAGCCTCCGCCTCACAGTGCGTGCAGATGCACTCACACCTGCCTGCTGCCATTCCTGAGCAAGCTCTGCACTGCTGGTAGCCTGATCCCGCAGCTGAAACACTTTTAAGAGACGGTCCTGGCGCTTGCTGGTCTTTCTTGGGCGCCCTGGAGCATTTTTGGCAACATTGGAACCTCTCTCCTTGAAGTTCTTGATGATGCGATAGATTGTTGACTGAGGTGCAATCTTTCTAGCTGCTATACTCTTCCCTGTTTGGCCATTTTTGTGCATTGCAATGATGACTGCACGTGTTTCTTTAGAGATAACCATGGTTAACAGAAGAGAAACAATGATGCCAAGCACAGCCTCCTTTTAAAGTGTTTCAGTGGTCTCATTCTTACTTAATCATGACAGATTGATCTCCAGCCATGTCCTCATCAACACCCACACCTGTGTTAATGGAGCAATCACTGAAAAGAGGTTAGCTGGTCCTTTTAAGGCAGGGCTGTAATGATGTTGAAATGTGTTTTGGGGATAAAGTTCATTTTCTAGCCAAATATTGACTTTGCAAGTAATTGCTGTTAAGCTGATCACTCTTTATAACATTCTGGAGTATATGCAAATTGCCATTAGAAAAAGTGAAGCAGTAGACTTTGTAAAAATTAATATTTGTGTCATTCTCAAAACTTTTGGCCATGACTGTATATACACACCTGTACTTTGTACTCCCCACCTCATTGTAGATTGTAAGCTCTCACGAGCAGGGGCGGCTTATTTTGCTTTAATTATTGTTATTGTTAACGTTGTTACTTATGACTTGTGTTTTGAAACTGTTAAACTGTAAAGCGCTGCGGAATATGTTGGCGCTATAGAAATAAAGATTATTATTATTATTATTATTATTGTCGTTTTTTGCATGTTGAGTTCACGTTCTTGTTAGCCCCTTCTTGACCTCCATACGTCCGAGGGCGGGAAGTACTTCCCAACCTGCATTTATGGCTATGTCCAGGCGATTTTGCGTGCACAGAAACTGTGCGCACGGGATTGCCGCGGGGTGTTTAGCTGACATGACAGATGACACAAAGCATTCACTGCCAGAAGCAGCGCCCGCATTGCTCCCGGAAGTTTAACCCCCTAGGTGCGTCGATTGATATCGATCGCAGCATTTAGAATTCAGGCAGAGGGGGCAGGCTCCCTCTGCCCTCCGATCGGCGCCCCAGCAATGTCATCACGGGGAGCGATCGTTGCCATGGTGACCCGATGTGTACATGTGATCATTACTGTGCATGATGTAACTATCTTGCGTTAGTGCAGCACTGAGTTATAAAGCAAGCAATACTCGTGCATTGCTGTGCTTTATAATTGCAATCAGTGTGTGGAAAGTGAAAGTCCTAGTGTGACTAAGCAAAAAAGTAAAATATATATACTGTATATATATTTTTCTTAAATCACAAAATAAAAAAATATTGTACCCATAAATATTTTTATGAAAAAAAAGTACATATATTTGGCATCGCCACAACCTATAAAACTGTCCCTCTAGTTAACTCCCAATGCCGTAAAAAATAAATAAAAATGAGGCAAAAAACAATGCTTTTTCTTCAAGCTTTTTTTCATCAAAAAGTGGAATAAAACACGAACAAAAAGACGAATTTAAGTCAAAATAGTATCGCTGAAAATATCATCTTGTCTTGCAAAAAACATACAGTTCCATCAGCGTAAAGATAAAAAAAAGTTATAGCTCTCAGAATAAAGCGATGCAAAAGTAATTCTTTTTCTAGAAAATAGAAATCTGGCCCAAGATCCGGCTGTGTTCATCTTTTTAGGCCCACACAAAAGTACAGTCAGCCACAGTGTTGTGCATCTCTGAAAAGGAAAACGCTGAACAGAAGCCAGGCAGAGTCCAGAGTAACTCTGCTGCCTCATTCTAGTGAATGGATAACTCAGGTGTTTCATCTGAATAATAATAATCTTTATTTTTTTTTATATAGCGCTAACATATTCCACAGCGCTTTACAGTTTGCACACATTTTCATCACTGTCCCCAATGGAGCTCACAATCTAGATTCCCTATCAGTATGTCTTTGGAATGTGGGAGAAACCCAGAGTACTCGGAGGAAACCCACGCAAACACGGGGAAAACATACAAACTCCTTGCAGATGTTGTCCTTGGTGGGATTTGAACCCAGGACCTCAGCGCTGCAAGGCTGCAGTGGTAACCACTGAGCACCGTGTAATTCAGAGAATTAGATGGAAACCCTAAAGTAAGTGCTCAGTCTCTCTGTGTGCGCTGTAATTCCTGTGAACTGGTCACCGGGTCTTCAGGGGTTAATGTGGTAGGAAAGGGTTAATATGTTAGGCAGGGGGAGACTGGGACAAGAGAGTTTTCCCTGCTGTGAGTCTCTGCTTCAGAACTAATAGTCTCTACTCTGCCGAAACAAAGCTCAGTCTTTGGCTAATCTCCTCCGCTGGGGTCAGGGGCTCTGACCCGTCACTGTGGCCGCTGCTATTATGCGAGCGAGTCTCTGTCCCCGTGCGGTCAGAAAGGAGTCTCCTTATTCACACACTCACGGTCAGCAGCCAGTCTGCTCCATCCTTGAGTCTTATCTCTTACACAGGGAGCAATTATCCCTCCCTCACGTGCAGCTGTCTGTTCCTCCGTCTGCTGTACGCACTTCACTCCTGTCAACATGCCAGATTCTCCCGTTCTCAGTCTGACTCGCTTCCTGTCTGCGTCTGTAAATGTCACCCCTGAGAAACCTGCTGCACAGCACCAAGGTTCTGGACATGGAGCGGAGGAGATAACACCCATCCGACTCTTCCTGTGTTTCACCACCTTACACGGACACAATAGCAGATTTGCAATTTTAACTCAGCAACATCCACTGCTGTTTGTTTCTGGCAAACACCCATAGAGTCATAAGGGGTCAGCAGGTGCCCTGGTTCGCTAACCAAAACCAAACGCCTGCTCTTCTTTCCCCATGGCCATAATACTACTCAGACAACACAGGGGGAGGGTAAAAGAGTGTGGCCCACAAAACAGGCAAATAACACATAGAACAGTCCCAGCGAAATACTCAAGATGGTGTAAATTACAGAGTCTCACAATTCTGCTGTCTGGCCGGGATAAGAGCAGCTGTGACTTCACAGCTTCCACGGTCGACTACTCTACCTGTGTCATGCACACAGAGAGGAGATAATGGCAAGCTTAGAAAGATGACAGTCCATTGAGGTACAAGGCCAGATGACCAGAGGGTCACAACCTGCCTTCTCCGAACATCTCCATGGAGCCAGGTGACCGGTGGGTCCCATCCCTGGCTTTAATAAATGTATCCATTGGGCTCAGGTAACCGGTGGTCCAAATCCCGATTACCTAAAATGTATTCATGGCTTAGCGATGGTCAATGGAGCAGATCTGTAGCCTTTAAGCCGGGGCCGTGGGCCCATAAGCTGAAATCCTGTAGAATGTCAAATTTGTGTCCCTCATGATGGAGCCATGATGTCTTGGCTGCTGTCTTGCAAAGAATCTCTGGTTCTTTGGATCTCTGGATCTCTTGGATTTCTGGAGGTATATTTGTCTGATGATACAGAGGCATATATCCTTTTTAGAGTTAACAACTGTCCTTCAAGCCATCATTTACAAGTAAAGGGGAAGAATGGTGATGAGAACAACTCGCATTGTTTGATTATGTAATCTATTTGAATAGTTTTTCCTCCTCTGTTTTGCCAGTCAACAAACTAGCTAGCCTGGACAATGTGTAATCAACATATCAGCAGACATCATTGTTCAACTGACCCTGGATTACTGTTTTAGAACGATAGCAGACAATAATTTGTGGGGGCTTATATAAGCTACAAACATTAGCCATTCAAAAATATTACAAGAAGACCAACTTAAGCAAAAACGCACAAATTCAAAAGTCAAATATAGATAACAGTCAATGACTCCTGGCTTACTAGAAAATAAATATCTGTTTAATTAAGATAATTGTCACAGGTGCTCCTTCCTTTCAGAGCCCTGCCATGCACCCAAACAGTCGTTTTCCCCCACATTTGGGGTATTGACGTACTCGGAAGAAATTGGACAATATATTGTATGATGCAGTTTCTCCTGTTACTTCTGTGAGAATGCAATATTTGGGGCGAAAATACATTTTTGGTGGAAAAATATGATTTTTTGTTATTTTCATTACTCTATATTATAAACTTCTGAGAAGCACCTGGTGGTTCAAGTGGCTCAGCACACTGCTAAATAAGTTACATGAGGGTTTCCAAAATGGTGTCACTTGTGGGGGGTCTCCACTGTTTAGGCACATTATGGGCTTTTGAAACTTGACATGGCATCTGCAAATTTTATATTCAAAAGGTCAAATGGAGCTCCTTCCCTTCTGAGTCCTGCTATGAGCCCAAATAGTGGTTTCCCCCCCACATAAGGGTTATTGGCATGCTCAGGAAAAATTGCACAACATATTTGGGGTACATTTTTTCAAGTTTCCCTTGTGAAAATAAAAAAAATTGGGGTCTAAAGTAAAATTTTTGTGAAAAAAAGTTAAATGTTCATTTTTTCATTCCACATACTAAAAATTCCTGTGAAGCACTTGAAGGTTAATAAACTTCCTAAATGTGGTTTTGAGCACCTTGAGGGGTGCAGTTTTTAGAATGGAGTCACTTTTGGGTATTTTCATATCATATAGACTCCTCAAAATCAATTCAAATGTAATGTGGTCCCTAACAAAAATGGTTTTGTAAATTTTGTTGAAAAAATTAGAAATCCCTGGTCAACTTTTAACTCATGTAAAGTCGACATATGGGAAATGTTATTAATGAACCATTATGTGTGACATAACTCTCTGATTTAAGGGCATAAAAGTTTGAAAATTACTAAATTTTCCGCTTTTTTTCCATAAATAGACGCCATTTCACATTGAAGAAATGTTACCATTATCATGAAGTACAATATGCCATGAAAAAACATTCTCAGAATCAGGGAGTTCCATTGAAGCGTTCCAGAGTTATTACCACATATAGTGACACTGGTCAGAATTGTAAAATTTGGCCTGCTCATGAAGGTGCAAACAGTCTTGAGGGTGAAGGGGTTAATAACAAAGACTTTAATTTAAAAACTGCACTTTCTGTTTACTTGTGTTATCTTTGTCTAATATTTACATTTGTTTGGTGATCTAAAACATTTAAGTGTCATAAACATGCAAAAGAATAGGAAATCAAGAAGGGGGCAAACACTTTTTCACACAACTGTATGTCTCCTGGCCTACTGAAAATATGCATCTAGCATAATTAAGATTAAATGCTGTGTCACCACAGTAAGGTTTTAATATTAGAGGTTAGGACCATCCCGAACTTGGTTACTCCTTGACGCTGGTGGGATGATTTTTACGCTTTTTTAAATAAAAAACGGTGTTTACATAGTACCAAATGTTATTTATATGCACTACTGCTTTTACTTATTTACTTACTACAGGTTTTTTTTTGTAATTTTATTTCTGTCTTTGATTTTGTCTATTTTATGGCCATTGTGAACATGCTGCTATTTTGCATTCATGCCAACTTGTTCTCCAGTTCAATTATTTTCTGTTTAGTTTTATGTATTTACATTAAACTTCAATTGCCATTTTCAGCCCAATCTTCCAGCTTATATAACACTATCTGCAATATTAAATTAAATTCCTGTGTTTAGTATCATCTGCAAATTTTGTATTTTACTTTGTATGTCCTCTACAAAGTCATTAATAAATACAGTCATGGCCCAAAGTGTTGGCACCCTTGAAATTATTCCAGACAATTAAGTATTTCTCACAGAAAATTATTGCATTTACACATGTTTTGCTATACACATGTTTATTTCCTTTGTGTGTATTGGGACAACACAAAAAAAAAAGGAGAACAAATGACAAATTGGACAACTCCCAAAAATTGTCTGGACAAAATTGTTGGCACCCTCAACTTAATATTTGGTTGGTACTGTTACTTGCCACAGGTGAGTTTGAGCGAGCATCACATGCTTGAAACAAAGTTGTTTACCCAGAAGTTTGGAAAGGTGCCAACAATTTTGTCCAGCCCCTTTGAAAGGTTCAGATAGATAACATCCACAGCTTTGCACTGGTCCAGTTTGGGATTTGCCACCTCAAAGAGGCTTATCAGCTTAGTTTGACAGGACCGATCCCTTACAAGCCCATGTTAATGCTGGGTTATGAAGTTATTTTAGTGATATGCTCCAGGAAAGAATATGTTAGAAAATATTTGCCCACTATAGTCATTAAACTTATCAGCCTATAGTTTCCACACTCCATTTTTTACCACATTTTCAATTTTGGAAGCACATTTGGCAGTCTGGAGGTATAGACCCTGTTACTATGGAATCCTTGAATATAAGAAATAATGTTTTGTCTATCATGATACTAAATTACTGCAGTACTAGGTGGTGCATGCAATCTGGGCCTGGCGAGTTTTCTATTTTAATGTACTTAAGGGAGCACCGTACTTCCTGATAGGTTAAGCAGGTGACGTCTAATGAAGAGTTTTTGGTATCCTTGATTATGTCATCTGTCATGGGTTTTTTTGTTTAAATACTGTAGATGAGAAGGCATTTAATAGATTGTCCATTCCCTAACTCTCTTCTACCATTTTACCCATGTTATTTTAGAGAGGGCCAACATTATCATTTTTGAGTGTATATCTGTTTATGTAGTTTAACGCCTTTGATGCTACACCTACATCAACATACAAAAAAAGGCTGCACTCAAGCATACTAAAGCATGACAATATGGAATACATGAAATTTAGAATAGCAATATGGCTTTGGAATATAAGGAAAAATTTGAGACGCTTAGTATAAACATTTGGCCAAACATTTTAAAGCCCACCAACCATCGTCAAGGTGGTCTCAATACTGGTGAGTCCCTGACCTAATGTGAACATACCTCTATTAGGCTGATATCTGAATTTCTGGGTGAATATGCACCTCTGTCAGCAATGCCTGCATTTATGGGTAAAGTAGGGACCTGGTGTAATTAAAATCACCACCTCGTGGGGGCGGAGTGCTCGGTCAGCAAGCTAACATTCAATAGACAAAAAAACCTGACTGGCACATCCAGACTAATGTGAACTAGGTGCAAACCAAGGGAAGTTACCCCCATGTAAAACATACAAAAAAAGGCTGCACTCAAGCATACTAAAGCATGACAATATGGAATACATGAAATTTAGAATAGCAATATGGCTTTGGAATATAAGGAAAAATTTGAGATGCTTAGTATAAACATTTGGCCAAACATTTTAAAGCCCACCAACCATCGTCAAGGTGGTCTCAATACTGGTGAGTCCCTGACCTAATGTGAACATACCTCTATTAGGCTGATATCTGAATTTCTGGGTGAATATGCACCTCTGTCAGCAATGCCTGCATTTATGGGTAAAGTAGGGACCTGGTTTTTTTGTCTACACCTACATCAACCACAGCACTTAAGTTGTTTTTTAAAGATAGTGGATTTTCTAAGCCCATCAGTACCCTTGCAAAGTGATCTTAAGCCTATGGATTGACATGGCAACTAGGGACCTAAAATGGACTTCAAGGAAGACTAGGTCCTACCTAAAGCTCAACCCTATAGGCTGCCTCTTAGGCCGGGATCACACATGCGAGAAACACGGCCGAGTCTCGCATGTGAATTCCCAGCACTGGCGCCGGCACTCAGGAGTGGAGCGAGTGGCTGCATAGAAATTACATGCAGCCGCACACTCCACTCCCGAGTGCCGGCGCCAGTCCTGGGAATTCACATGCGAGACTCGGCCGTGTTTCTCGCATGTGTGATCCTGGCCTTAGTGTAATACTGATACTGACAGTCGTAATACATTGTCATACAGGTACCTCCTCCTACCATACTTCCCAACTCTCAGGAACATCAGGAAACTCCTAGAAAATTGTATACTTCCTAGATTCCCAAATAAGATGGAAAATCTTGTGGGTGTCTGCACTCCTTTGCAGTGCCTGGTACGAGGTAGCATTGCATCTCCCCTTTCATTTTCTGCAGCTTATAACCTGACTTCTCCCTCCTGATCTAAAGCTAAAACCAAATAAGTATTACCTTTATCGGGTTTCACCTGTCCTCCAAATCCAATGAGTTGCATTGCTGTTACATGCAGTGTCGGACTGGGGTGCCATGGGCCCTCCAGTAACATTGCCTCTCAGGGTCCACTGTTCAGCTAAATGCAAATATTATGTTATCCTCAAGTCAGAAACGCTTCCATATTGTATTGGTAATTTCTTAAATGAATGATAATATACTGCTATTGTCTGTACATAGTGAATCAAGTGTATTGTGGTAATATAGGGATTGGGGGACCCACTCCGGCTTAGGGGTCCAATGGGGTGGCAAACCCACTCCTGCTTAGATGCTCACTGGGGAATTCACCTGTCTCCTGGAGACCAGTCTGCGCCTGGTTACTGGATATGTGGGTTATGTACTTATATGATTCAAATTCTGCATGTTTGGGGTGTTTTCAATTTAAATGGGTGGAGCATAAAACCTAAAAAGTTTGCACGGCATGCTGTGATAGATACTTTCTGAACCTTCCATTAGACTGTCTTTTATGGCCTGTCAACAAAGTTGGCACATTTTCCTCTTATACTTGGAGATTATTTTATGTATGACACCACATTGGTCTATAACAACATGGGTTCAAAATGGCGACAATTAGTGATAAGGTTGATACCCTAGAAAAGCTACACAGTTTCTCTAATTTATTCAGTGATTTGGGCAATTTATCACTTTTTGGAAATGCAATAAACTTGCTTCCAATCATGAGGTGTCATCTTCCCTTTCCTCTTAGTAACGATTACAGAACTGCATTTCAGTGTGAATTCCAGGAATCCCCACTGACCTTTTTTAAGACAACTTGGGTTTTATGCTATTTATATTCGAGGAGTCGGGAGGTTATGATGAAAGGATGTGGCTTGCTCACATTCTGTTAAGGAGTTAACACATATTTCAGTACATTATTCCAAAAAAAGTCCTCATAATATCTAAAGGGCACTTCTAATAATTATGCAAACACAGAAGGGTCTATATAGTCATATAGCCCAAAAATACGAAGAGATCCCAGAGTAGTTATCAAAAGAGTACAAAGTTTATTAATATCGATTAAAATAGTAACATGAAAGTTCACAATAGAATAATCTCCAATCAAAAACACCCAATAAGGGGATACTGCATGGATACAGATTATACTGCACAAAACTATATTATCCACATTAACATCCCATGGTGAACACACATAGTAAATACTGGGAAATAAATCCCTAAGTGAATACTTTACCAAGGGGGTGCTGTAATAACGTGGCAATAGGTGCAGCGCTGCCGCCAGAGATCTCCCCCTCACCCCGACGCGCGTTTCGCTTTCCCGCTTCTTCTGGGGGCGCCCCGGAAGAAGCGGGAAAGCGAAACGCGCGTCGGGGTGAGGGGGAGATCTCTGGCGGCAGCGCTGCACCTATTGCCACGTTATTACAGCACCCCCTTGGTAAAGTATTCACTTAGGGATTTATTTCCCAGTATTTACTATGTGTTCACCATGGGATGTTAATGTGGATAATATAGTTTGTGCAGTATAATCTGTATCCATGCAGTATCCCCTTATTGGGTGTTTTTGATTGGAGATTATTCTATTGTGAACTTTCATGTTACTATTTTAATCGATATTAATAAACTTTGTACTCTTTTGATAACTACTCTGGGATCTCTTCGTATTTTTGGGCTATATGACTATATAGACCCTTCTGTGTTTGCATATTTCAGTACATGCACAATGTATGAGAACTGGAAGCTACTTGAAAGTGTTGTCTTTCAGATACATGAGGATAGGAGCCAATGAGCCCAAGATAAGAGATGTAATGTTAATCGTGCAGGTAAAAAAAAAACCCTCTAAAATGTTGTATAGACAGAAATATATATATATATTATATATATATATATATATATATATATTGTAAGGTTTCAACTCACTCGGCTGCTTCAGAGGTAAATCAGGACGCACTTCTATATCCAAAAATCATCATAAACCTCACAGTCACAGGCAATATAAATCTTCAATGCTTCAGCTCGGTCCTGGAGCCTCACTCCTCAGACACAGAGTCCTCTCTGTGATGTCCCGCCGGGACACATGGAAGTCTGTCCACACTGGCAGACTACCACAACACTCTCTTAGGTGCCAAACACAACTCAGTTACATAGCCGTAACCCCGCCCACAGGTGAGGTCAGGATCACATGGTTAGGTCACATGGTTATGACCTCACCACAGGTCCTTTTGATACACATAAACACCTACAGGCTTTATCTTGGGCAGGGCCGGCTCCAGGTTTTCATGGGCCCCGGGCGAAAGAGTCTCAGGGGGCCCCCCTAAACACAGACCACGATTCATGATGCACAGATACTGCAGAGAAATATGGGTATAGCACAACGCCAAACACTTCTCTTCTTCCATTACGACTGATAGCTATTGTAAATTGTACAATAGCTCAAAAAACACCAAATCCTCACAGCGCACAGTACAGTCCTCCATACAATATTATGGGCACCACATAGTTTCCCCCTCATCACCCATATAATACCCCATGCAGGATGTCACCCCTCCATCCCCCATATAATGCTCCATACAGGATACTGGTCCCCATATAAAGCTCCATACAAAATATGGAGCTCTCCTCTGCACTGTGCTGCATTCTGCACTGTTACGGCTCAGGAAAGGGCGCCGTGGAAAGACTCCCATCATCATCATTGCCTGCTCATTATCATCATCACTGCCTGCCCATCATCATCACTGCCTGCCCATCAACATCAATGCCTGCCCATCATCATCAATGCCTGCCCATAATCATCATTGTCTCCCCATCAATATCATTGCCTGCCAATCATCATCACTGCCTGCCCATCATCATCAATGCCTGCCATAATCATCATTGCCTCCCCATCAATATCACTGCCTGCCCATCATCATCACTGCCTGCCCATCATCATCACTGCCTGCCCATCATCATCAATGCCTGCCCATCATCATCACTGCCTGCCCATCATCATCAATGCCTGCCCATCATCATCAATGCCTGCCCATAATCATCGTCTCCACAGCAATATAATTGCCTGCCCATCATCATCAATCATCATTGTCTCCCCATCATCATCATCACTGCCCTCCCCCACCACCATCACACATACAGCAGACACACACACACACACACACAAAGCATCGCACTACATACACACAGAGACACATACACAGACACACACACAAACATCTCACCTGTCCGACGTCCGCGCGCTCACTGCCACAGCCGGCCGCTGAATGATGACGTCATTCAGCGGCGCTGCGGTGAGAGGAAGCGCCGGCGTCCTGCAGGCGCCCCCTGGAGCCCGGAGGCGGAGCTGCGGCAGCGGAGGCACGGGGAGAGGTGAGTATTGAGCCGGCCGCAGCCGGGGCCCTGAGCAAGCGGGGGGGGCCCAGTGGCGGCGCTGACACCGCTAACGGGCGCCGGGGTGCCAGACGGCGAGTGGGCCCCCCCGCCTGCTCAGGGCCCCGGCACTTGCCCGGGTGTGCCGGGTGCTGACGCCGGCCCTGATCTTGGGTATTCAGACACATACCCCTTGGGTGGGTTTGTAGGTGACTGGACCCGCCCAGCTCTCCAAGTCACCTGGAAGCCTCCCAATGTATAGCAAAACTCTCAGCAGTAGATCTGCTGAACAAAACATGCTCAGGCTTCCATCACAGGGCCACCCACCTCTGCGATACATAACGTCCATCCATCACATGCCTCCATGCATATCCCGAGGGCCATACACAGTGCCCCCTAGCTGCATCAGGGGTCATTACACCACATACCTCCCCCTCTGTTCAAACTTGTGGGGTTGAACACTTTTCACCCGACCAGAGATCCTTCTCGGTCGTCTCTGCCAGTCAAACCGTCTCTCTAAGTCGGACCCTGCTACTAATCTCTTTGGTAGGCGTCTGTCCTCCGACTCTGTCACATCTGTTGCTGACGACCCCCTGTCAGACCACCCGCATCCCCAGCGGTCAGTAAGGCGTCGCAATTCTCTTGCACCCATACGTCCTGTCTGGTCTGAGTCCTTTTCATTTTGTCTACTACAGGTTCTCCTGCTTATGTCACTCATCACTGAGCTAACTGAGGCATCGCTACTTCTACCTCTTCCATCAGGCGACCTATTTCTTGTATTAGCTCCAGCTTGAGGACTTGTAGTCTTAAGCGAACCTCTTCTCCTCTCAATACCACGGGTTGAAGGTGAAGGCCATCTTCTTTCCATTTCCTGCAGGTTTCTGTTGACCTGATCCCTCTCAAGTCGTAGCTGCTCTACTTCTCTCAGGTATGACACACGATACTCCAGGAGCATCCGGATATTCCCAAGGCTCTCCCTGGATCCGACAAAGAGGAACGGAACCATCCCGTCTTCACCCCTGACCTGGACTTCGTCATCAGCAGGAATCCGGACTCTCGTCACACCGGACCTATTCACCATCTCCTGCATCACTTTCCCCAGTCTTCCGATGACTTTCTTCACCAGACCTCTGGGCACTTGAATGATGTCTTCCATCAATCCAAGCTGACTTTGAACCTTTTTTGCTTTCTCCAACCGTCGAGTGGCTTCGTGATTTCTCACTAGGATCATTTGCTTCGTGCGGAGACAATGTAGGTGCATGTCCCTCAGGATAGCCACCCGCATCATCGTGACTTCCTTAGTCGACAGTATGACCAACTGTTTCATCTCTGGCACCCAGTTCACACTACATGCTTCTACCGCTTTTCTAAAGGCCTCATGTACATCCTTACTGGCACAAGCTTCTTGCATGTCTTCGGGTACCTCTATTATACACTTGAAAAGCGATGTCTCCTTTTCCTGAACATGCGGTTGGACCTCCTCATCCTGAGCATCAGCGCAGTTCTCCAAGACCTCAGCATTTCTTGTGTGGCCATCTGCATGGCACTTCGCTTGCTGTACTTCGTCTCCCGTGGATTTCTGGAGCTGGGCATTAGTATCTTGAGCTTACGGAGAACTTTATCTCGCTCCTCTGCCAAGCCGCGACACTCATCCTCCCTCCGGAGAAGCTCCTGCTGATGCTTCTCCTGGGCCTCTCTGAGCACCTCCATATCTTTCCATAGGGCCTTGTTCATACTAAGACACGCTGACAGATGATCTCTGAGTTTAGAGACTTCCTTCTCCAGCTCCTCCATTCTGTGCTCAATTATTCGTCTCAGGACCCTTTCTTGCTCAACTGCCTCCTTCACTGTTTCTTTAAACAGCTCTACCTCTGGGTCCTGCTCTCTTTTATCCAGCACATGTCGCACCATCACTTCTTTAATTACAATTTCAGATGGGCACTCTTGTCCACTCACACTCTGCTTCTTCAGAGTTCCGCCTGTTCCGGCATCTGCAGCATCAACTGTCTCACGACTCTTAGTAACTTCAGAGAGCTCCAGCTCTGCCTCCGGTACCCTGGAGCCTTCATCATACTGAGCCATTTCACCCTTTCCAGGCATTGCAGATGTGGATCTACTACAGGTCTGTTCTACCTCCAGCCCTACCTCTGTGCTGGGATTTGTCAGAGATAACATGGCCTCTTTATCAAGGACAGTAACCTGACCAGTACCTGACCCTGACTCTTCCTCATCATTTCTCTTCTTAGAGGATGTAGCCTGTCCCACCTTTCCGCGGCCCCTGCGGTGAGAGGAAGATCGGCCATTTTTACTCGGCTCCACCTTACTGTACTCGCTTTCCCTTGCGGTCGAGTCACAGTCTGCACAGGAGTCACTCTCGGGGCCCCTCCCGTTACCCTCTAACCGGGTGTCCGTTCTAGAGGTCTTATCTACCACATCATCATTGGTTCTACTGTCATACATTTCAGAGGACATCATGTCAGTAAGTCGGGCAGACGCATCCTTTCCTCCTGTGTCACCGTCTTACTCGTCAGTTTTGGGAGGTGTCACTGTCCCAATGTCTGCCACCCCAAAAGTAGAAAGGCCTCCCTCCTGCTGTAGAGGAACTCCCCTGTCCCACAAGCCAGAGAACAGTTTAGAGTCCCGCCCTATGACCACTGGACACGACAAATTAGGGATTATAGCGACATCATGTCCTGCAATGTCCCAGCCTGTCTCAAAGACCACCCTGGCCACTGGATAATCCCTAGTGTCCCCATGGATACAGGTGACCCTGACCTTTCTTCCAGGTATTTGAAACCCGTCAGGTGCAACCCTCACTAGAGTCACCAGACTCCCCGAGTCGACCAGACCCACCACCTCTTCATCGTGTATCTGCAGGGTACACCCCCGTAGTAGTGTGCCGGGCGGATAGTTCCTAAGGCAGACTGGACACATATAACATATTTGCCCCGGGCAACAGTTGGTCTGCACCTCCCCTTTAACGTTGGGATCCTCCACCCCCTTTTTGCCAACCGCCCCCATTTGGGACTCCGCCCCCTTTTGGGCCATCATCCCCTTTTGGGTTGCCACCCCCTTTTGGGACTCCGCCCCCTTTTGGGCCATCACCCCTCCTTGGGTTATACACCGTGGACTCCCCCACGGCTCTACCAGATCCCAGTTCGCACAGACCCTTATGTCTCTTTGGGCTGGTACTGTTCCTTTAAGAGGTCACCCACTCTGGACCTCTGATGTCCTTATGGTACCTCACCAGCTCCTGCTGGTACTGCCACCACCCGCCAGCACCTCCGGCTGCCACGCACAAGCCGCTGCTGCCACTGCAGCTCTTGCTGCTGCAGAACCTCTTGCTGTCCTTGCCACAGCGCAAGTCCCTGCACCGCCGACTTCGTGAACCCGCTGGTCCACAGCCTGCCGCTTGTCCCCTTCGTGACTCCACGAGCCACAGCACACACCTTACACGTGTTCCAGAGAAAAAAAAAACAGTTTCTCACTGACCCGTCAGCACAACACAGACTCCTGTCTGTCACACTCTCGGCCAGAGATTTCCGGACACCTCCTCTCTCATAGAGGCATCCCACAAAGGAAAAAACAGTCTTTCACTGACCCATCAGTACAACACAGACTCCTGTCTGTTACACTCTCGGCCAAAGAGATTTTCCGGGACACCTCCTCTGAGGTATCATATCAGCATGCTTTTTTCTCCATTTTCAATGACCCCGGTCAACATAACACAGACTCCTGTCTGTCACCACTGTTTAACAGCTTCTTCAGCTACCTCATATCAGAGGCACCACATAAACATGAACACAGTTTATTCGTGACCACTGGTCACATTTACGGTTTTCACAGACCGTCCGATCCTCCTCTGGTTCCTGATTCCCAGTCCTGGAACATGTGCTCCTTGGGCCGCTGCCAGCATTCCATCCATCAATTGTAAGGTTTCAACTCACTCGGCTGCTTCAGAGGTAAATCAGGACGCACTTCTATATCCAAAAATCATCATAAACCTCACAGTCACAGGCAATATAAATCTTCAATGCTTCAGCTCGGTCCTGGAGCCTCACTCCTCAGACACAGAGTCCTCTCTGTAATGTCCCGCCGGGACACATGGAAGTCTGTCCACACTGGCAGACTCCCACAACACTCTCTTAGGTGCCAAACACAACTCAGTTACATAGCCGTAACCCCGCCCACAGGTGAGGTCAGGATCACATGGTTAGGTCACATGGTTATGACCTCACCACAGGTCCTTTTGATACACATAAACACCTACAGGCTTTATCTTGGGTATTCAGACACATACCCCTTGGGTGGGTTTGTAGGTGACTGGACCCGCCCAGCTCTCCAAGTCACCTGGAAGCCTCCCAATGTATAGCAAAACTCTCAGCAGTAGATCTGCTGAACAAAACATGCTCAGGCTTCCATCACAGGGCCACCCACCTCTGCGATACATAACGTCCATCCATCACATGCCTCCATGCATATCCCGAGGGCTATACACAGTGCCCCCTAGCTGCATCAGGGGTCATTACACCACAATATATATACACACATATGCATATACACTGCTCAAAAAATAAGGGAACACTAAAATGCCACATCCTAGATGTCCCTGAATGAAATATTCCATTTGCAAATCGTTATTCATTGCATAGTGGAATGCAATGAGAACAATAAAACATAAAAATGATGAATGTAAATCAAAATTAATATCCCATGGAGGTCTGGATTTGGAATGATAATCAAAATCAAAGTGGAAAATAAAATTACAGGCTGATCCAACATCAGTATACAGTGGGTACGGAAAGCATTCAGATCCCTTTAAATTTTTCATTTTTTGTTTCATTGTAGCCATTTGGTAAATTTTAAAAAGTTCATTTTTTTTCTCATTAATGTACACTCTGCACCCCATCTTGACTGAAAAAACAGAAATGTAGAAATTTTTGCAAATTTATTGAAAAAGAAAACTGAAATATCACATGGTCACAAGTATTCAGACCCTTTGCTCAGTATTGAGTAGAAGCACCTTTTTGAGCTAGTACAGCCATGAGTCTTCTTGGGAATGATGCAACAAGTTTTTCACACCTGGATTTGGGGATCCTCTGCCATTCTTCCTTGCAGATCCTCTCCAGTTCCATCAGGTTGGATGGTAAACGTTGGTGAACAGCCATTTTCATGCCTCTCCACAGATGCTCAATTGGCTTTAGGTCAGGGCTCTGGCTGGGTCACACAAGAATGGTCATAGAGTCGTTCTGAAGCCACTTATTTGTTATTTTAGCTGTATGCTTAGGGTTATTGTCTTGTTGGAAGGTGAACCTTCAGCCAAGTTTGAGGTCCAGAGCACTCTGGAAGAGGTTTTCATCCAGTATATCTCTGTACTTGGCCGCATTCATGTTTCCTTCAATTGCAACCAGTCGTCCTGTCCCTGCAGCTGAAAAACACCCCCATAGCATGATGCTGCCACCACGTTTCACTGTTGGGATTGTATTGGGCAGGTGATCTTTTCTCCACACATACCGCTTAGAATTATCACCAAAAAGTTCTATCTTTGTCTCATCAGACCAGAGAATTTTATTTCTCATAGTCTGGGAGTCCTTCATGTGTTTTTTAGCAAACTCTATGCGGGCTTTCATATGTCTTGCACTGAGGAGAGCCTTCCGTCGGATCACTCTGCCATAAAGGCCTGACTGGTGGAGGGCTGCAGTGATAGTTGACTTTGTGGAACTTTCTCCCATCTCCCTACTGCATCTGTGGAGCTCAGCCTCTCTGACAAAAGCTCTTCTCCCACGATTGCTCAGTTTGTCTGGATGACCAGGTCTATGAAGAATTCTGGTGGTCACAAACTTCTTCCATTTAAGGATTATGGAGGCCACTGTGCTCTTAGGAGCCTTGAGTACTGCAGAAATTCTTTTGTAACCTTGGCCAGATCTGTGCCTTGCCACAGTTCTGTCTCTGAGCTCCTTGGCCAGTTCCTTTGACCTCATGATTCTCATTTGGTCTGACATGCACTGTGAGCTGTGAGGTCTTATATAGACAGGTGTGTGCCTTTACAAATCAAGTCCTATCAGTTTAAGTAAACAAAGCTGGACTCCAATAAAGGAGTTGAACCATCTCAAGGAGGATCACAAGGAAATGGACAGCATGTAACTTAAATATGAGCGTCTGAGCAAAGGGTCTGAACACTTATGACCATGTGATATTTCAGTTTTTCTTGTTTAATAAATTTGCAAAAATTTCTACAGTGCAGATGGTACATTAATGAGAAAAAATTAACTTTTTTGAATTTACGATATGGCTGTAATGAAACAAAGAGTGAAAAATTTAAAGGGGTCTGAAAACTTTCCGTACCCACTGTAGATGTCTTGAGACAAGGAAATGATGCTCAGTAGTGTGCGTGGCCTCCACATGCATGTATGACCTCCTTTCAATGCCTGGGCATGCTCCTGATGAGGCGGCGGATGTTCTCCTGAGGGATATCAACCCCGGATTAAAGATTCAGTCAACTCCTGGACAGTCTGTGGTGCAATGGAGAGAGACATTATGTCCCAGATGTGCTCGATTGGATTCAGGTATGGGGAACGGCAGGGCCGGCTCCAGGTTTTTATGGGCCCTGGGCGAAAGAGTCTCAGTGGGACCCCTTAACACAGACCACGATTCATGATGCTCCGATACTGCAGAGAAATACAGGTATAGTACAATGCCAAACACTTCTCTTCTTCCATTACATGAGTGATATCTATTGTAAATTGTACAATAGCTCAGAAACTGCCAAATCCTCACAGCGCACAGTACAGACTGGAGAGTACAGTCCTCCATACAATATTATGGGCACCACATAGTCTCCCCTCATCACCCATATAATACCCCATGCAGGATGTCACCCCCCCCATCCCCCATATAATGCTCCATACAGAATACTGGACCATATAAATTGCTCCATACAGGATACTGGTCCCCATATAATGCTCCATACAAAATATGGAGCTCTCCTCTACACTGTGCTGCGTTCTGCACTGTTACGACTCAGGAAAGGGCGCTGTGGAAAGACTCCCCATTATCGTCATCATTGCCTCCCCATCATTGCCTGCCCATCATTATCATCATCATTGCCTACCCATCATCATTATCATCATTGCCTCCCCATCATCATATCCTCCCCATCATCATCATTGCCTCCCCAACCTCATCATTGCCTCTCCATCATCATAGCCTCCTCATCATCATTGCCTCCCCATCATGATCATCATCATCATTGCCTCCCCATTAATATCATCATCATCATTGCCTCCCCATTATCATTGCCTCCCATCATCATCATCATCATTGCCTCCCCATTAATATCATCATCTCCCCATCATCATTGCCTCCACATCATCATCACCACCATCACTGCCTCCCCCACCACCATCACACATACAGCACCGCAGCACACACACACACACTCTCACCTGTCCGGCGTCCGCGCCCTCTCTGTCACAGCCGGCATGACATCATTCAGCGGCGCTGCTGTGAGAGGAAGCGCCGGCGCCCTGCAGGCGCCCCTGGAGCCCAGAGCTGCGGCAGCGGAGGCACGGGGAGAGGTGAGTATTGTGCCAGCTACTGCCGGGGCCCTGAGCAAGCAGGGGGGCCCAGTGGCGGCGCTGGCACCGCTAACGGGCGCCGGGGTGCCCAATGGCTAGTGGGCCCCCCACCTGCTCAGGGCCCCGGCACTTGCCCGGGTATGCCGGGTGCTGACGCCGGCCCTGAGGAACGTGCAGTCTATTCCACAGCATCAATGCCTTCATCATGCAGGAACTGCACACACTTCAGCCACATGAGGCCTAGCATTGTCATGCATCAGAAGGAACCCAGGGCTCAGTGCACCTGTATGTGGTCCCACAATAATTTTGAGGATCTCATCCTGGCAACTAATGGCAGTCAGGGTACCTCTGGATAACATATAGAGGGCTGTGTGGTCCTCCAAAGGAATGCCTCCTGTGGAGACACAGGGGGTCAACATGTGCTCTAGCCTGCTGGTCCAAGACCAGGGCTCATCTCACTGAACACCCGCTCTCCTTTTACAGTGGGCATAATACTACTCAGACAACACATGGTGAGGGTAAAACAGTGTGGCAATACTTTATTGAACCATGAACAGACAATAACATATAGAACAGTCACAGCAAAATACCCAAGATTGTGCAAAATTACAGTCTCACCCATTCGCTGACTCACTGGGATAAAGCAGTTGCAGAGAAAAAGAAAATGTTCCAGCTCCTTAAAAATTCAAAATTTTATTCGTCCATTCGAAATAAAATACAAAGTGGTGTATGCTCCATGAAGGGAAGCCACATACAGCGACGCGTTTCGATCAGATGATCTTCATCAAGGCTGCTATACATATGTGAAACATACAGACCTATATACTATACACAGACCAATGAGATCTAAACTGACAATCACATGATAGATTGAAGGACCTGGAAGGTAAATTGCGATCAAAAATAGTCAAAGGTCCTAGGAAACAACAGTGAATTTACATTGTTAAAAATACACAAAATAATAAAATACAATATGGCATGAAATCCAATCAGTAATTATAATGATACATCAATTCATTTCTTTTATTTAATCCGTTTGGATGTCTCGTATTTAAGGAAAAGATCCAAAAAGTCTCTCTAGTTAATAAATGTCTGCCGATATCTCCACCTCGCACGAACTTATTAACTCTTTCTATGGCGCTAACTTGAAAAGACATAGTGTTGCGATCATGGAAAAAAATTAAATGTTTAGCGGCTGCTGATACATTTCGATTTGAATTGGTAGTATTTCCAATATCAGATAAATGTTCCGATATCCTTGTTTTTAATTTCCTGGTTGTACATCCCACATATGACAGGCTACAAGAAGTACAATTAATCTTGTAAACCACATGCGTTGAATTACAATTAATATACTGTCTAATGTCATAACTGACAGATTGGTTATTGTTACTGAAGGTTTTGGTGATTAATGCATGTTTACATGTTCTACAATTATTTACACCACATTTGAAAAAACCTTTAAATTTTAACCATGAATCATTTTTGTTCCCAGCATGAAACATGCTGGGCGAAATCCTATTGCCAATGGATGGGGCTTTTCTGGCTATTATGTTAACACCAGGTTGTAAAATTTCACATAGGACATCATCTTCATATAGAAGCGGTAAAAACCTATTAATAATCTTTTTTATTTCTCCAAATTGTGGGCTAAATTGTAGACTAACAAAAGATCTGTCACGAAATGAAACACTATTTTGCAATCGTGATGTTTCACTATCAGAGTTAATCAGATTATCACGTTTCCTTTGGGTTACAATACGTCGAGCTCTATTGATCATCCAACGAGGATAATTTCGACTAATTAATTTGTCGTCTACCATATTAAATTGTTCCTCCAAATTAGTTTGTGAGCTACAATTTCTCTTAATTCTAATGTATTCGCCCAAAGGAATAGATTAAATAGTGTGCTTAGGATGACTGCTACCCGCATGCAAAATAGTGTTGCCCCCAAATGGTTTGCAATGTGTTTTAGTACATATGATTTGTCCCTGTATTCCACATAAATCTAAATCCAAAAATGACATCAAACTAGAATGATGTCTATTCGTGAAACGAATATTGAAATTATTATTCCCAATGTAATTCATGAAATCTGGTATGGCAGATACATCGTCACTAGAGTTGAGCGATACTTTCCGATATCCAAAAGTATCGGAATCGGAATGGTATCGCCGATACCCAAAAAATATCGGCGATACCCGATACCGATACCGGAAATTCAATGTAAGTCTATGGGAACAAAATATCGGAATTAAAAAAAACCCATTCTTGCCTTGTTGGTTAATTGTACATGAAGGAAAACAACAAAGAGTAATGTAGAATGTATTGGGGAAGGTTGAGGAGTAGTGTTGAGCATTCCGATACCGCAAGTATCGGGTATCGGCCGATATTCGCTGTATCGGAATTCCGATACTTAGTTCCGATATTTTTCCTATATCGTATACCGGAATCGGAAGTTCCCATAATTCTTTGAGAGGCAATGTGATTTTAGTCAGCCAATGAGGAATCCTAAGAAGTGTGGGCACATCCTGTAATGCTGCGGTCATCTTAACTAATGGCATGGCTGTGATTGGCTGCTGAAATGATGTCAGAATGCACTATAAAAGGCGCCGCCGCCATTTTAGCGTCACTGTGCTGTGAACTCAGTTAGGGACAGAACGCTGTTCTGCTGACTTTGAGGGACAGTTAGATATTGCGATTTTGTGTACTGAGCTTTAGGCAGGCTAGTTTACCAACCGCTGTGTAAAGCTTCCTTTTGCCAGTGTTGTTTTAACAGCTCTGTGCAAGGTGTGTGTGAGAGTGCAGGTGACGCTGCAGTTTGCTCTGCATGCAACGCTGTCTGTAGGCATCTGCACGTGTCACTCACAGACTCTTTTTTTTTTCTTCAGTGTAATTCTTACTGCTCCATGCAATTTAACTATTAGTGTGACGCGCTTCCATCCGTATCCAATACATTGGTTGCAAACACTATAGAAGTAGACAAAGGAGTAGCCTTTCACAGATTGTGAACAGTTGTGTTTCAGTGTTCACTTCAGTCTGTGTTTTTTATTTTTTGAGTGCACATCACGCTCCAGTTACTTGTTCAAGCACTGCTGCTTGTACTCTGCTGAGCGTGTCTCAGTGCCTCATCCTTTTCATTTTTCTCCAATTGGTGCTGCTCCATTATATTTGAAAAAAATCTAATCTATTAGTGTGACGCGCTTCCATCCGTATCCAATACATTGGTTGCAAACACTATAGAAGTAGACAAAGGAGTAGCCTTTCACAGATTGTGAACAGTTGTGTTTCAGTGTTCACTTCAGTCTGTGTTTTTTATTTTTTGAGTGCACATCACGCTCCAGTTACTTGTTCAAGCACTGCTGCTTGTACTCTGCTGAGCGTGTCTCAGTGCCTCATCCTTTTCATTTTTCTCCAATTGGTGCTGCTCCATTATATTTGAAAAAAATCTAATCTATTAGTGTGACGCGCTTCCATCCGTATACAATACATTGGTTGCAAACACTATAGAAGTACAGAAAGGAGCCTTTCACAAATAGTGAACAGTTGTCTGCAGTGTTCACTGCAGTCTCTGAGGAATAACCACACTTAGGCCTTATAACTTTTCTGACTTTCTTTATCAATCTACCAAGATGAAGAAGGCAGGGAGTAAGGCACGTGGTCGTGGCCGTGGAGTTTCAGCAGGGAGAGGACATGGGGATTCTGTGGCTGCTGCTGCACCCAGTGACACAGCATCCACCAGTTTTCCCCGTGAGCGTTCCTTTATGCGCACTTTTGTAGGAGCTCAGCGTACCCCCCTGCTGCGGGAAGAACAAATTGAAGCCGTTGTTGGTTGGATGGCAGCCAATGCATCGACTTCAATTCCTTCCACCTCTTCTCAGGACCACAGCACTGTTGAACAACCATCTGTCTCTTCACCGCCTGCCAAATTGCCCAGGCAGTCAGAGAGTTCTGAACTGGAGCCAGCTGAGTCTCTGCTTCTGTTCTCAGAATCTGTTGGCTTGCAAACAGGGGCCCAGCCAAGCAGCATTCTGGAATGTGAAGAAGAGGCAGTATGCAGTGATGCGCAACAGCTGTGTCTCTGAATGTGAAGAGGCGGTGAGCCAGTGCCGATGGTCAGCACACCGCAGAACGCATCTGATGATGATGAGACTCAGGTGCCATTTTCTGTTGAGCATGGTGCTGGCCAGACCACCCAACAGCAGCAGGTGTTGGAAGAGGGTAGTGGAGATGATGAGGTCCAAGACCCAACATGGCGTGAGGAACAGGAAGGTGGTGGTAGCAGCTCTGAGGAAGAGATTGCCCCAACGGTCCAAACAGTAGGGAGAGGTAGGCTGCAGACTCGGTTGCCTGTAGCCTCCAGTTTGGCACCCGTTTGTAGCAGTTCTCTTCCAACAGCCAAAACGGGCGCTCCCAGGACTTGCACTGCGTGGTCCTTTTTTGACACACTTGCAGATGATATTTGCTATGTCAAATGCAAGCTGTGTAATCAAAAAGTAAAAAGAGGTAAAAATGTCAGTAACCTTAATACCACAAATATGTGGAAACATGTGCGGTCAAAGCACGTGGTTGAGTTCCAAAGACACACTGGAGATGTAGGCCAGCCTACAGCAGCACCTACATCTTCAGCTCGTGTTGGAGCCTCTTCCTCCAGCTCACACACAGCTGGTTCGGCTTCCTCACAGGATCGCCATGGAAGAACCTCTGTCACTGTTGTCCAGAGACCCAGTGTTATTCCACCCACAGCTGCAAGTTCCCTGTCATCCTCACACTCCCAGGCCACAAAACAGCCATCGGTAGCACAGGCATGGGATAAAAGACGGCCATACTCGGCAAACCATCCACGAGCACAGGCTCTGAATGCTGGCATTGCAAAACTCCTGTCCCTTGAAATGCTGTCATTCAGGCTGGTGGAGACTGACAGTTTCCGTAACTTAATGTCATTGGCAGTCCCACAATACAATGTGCCCAGCCGATTTTATTTCAGCAGGCAAGCCGTCCCTGCTCTGCAAAAGCATGTTGAGGGAAAAATTAAACATGCGCTACTAAACGCCGTCAGTAGCAAGGTCCACCTGACCACCGATGCGTGGACCAGTACCCATGGCCAGGGACGATACCTTTCCCTCACTGCCCATTGGGTCAATGTTGTGGAGCCGGGTACAGATCTTGCGAGTGGCGCTGTACGTGTTCTGCCAACTCCAAGGATTGCAGGAATCAAGTCTGTCCACATTGACTCCTCCTCCTACTCCAGTTCCTCAGAATCATCGCTGCAGGAGCCGTCACGGTCTACCTCCACATGGACCCGTGAACGCTTACCTGATGCGACCGATATGAGCACAGCCGTGGCCAAACGTCAACAGGCCGTCCTGAAATTAATTTCCATGGGGAATCGAAGCCACACAGCGCAGGAGCTCTGGAATGCCATCAAGCAGGAGAGCGACGTGTGGTTTTTGCCAGCGAATCTCCAGCCAGGCTTGGTAGTGTGTGACAATGGCCGAAATCTGGTGGCAGCTCTGGGCCTTGGCAACCTCACTCACATACCATGTCTGGCACATGTGCTCAACTTGGTCGTGCAGAGTTTTTTGAGGGACTATCCGGATCTTGATGCACTGCTGCACAAGGTCCGCCTAGAGTGCGCTCACTTGCGACGTTCCAGCATGGCCAGATCGCGCATTGCAGCTCTGCAACGCAGATTTCGCCTTCCTGAACATCGCATCATATGTGACGTACCCACCAGGTGGAATTCCACGTTACATATGTTGGAGCGGTTGTGTGAGCAGCAGCCAGCAGTAATGGAGTATCAGCTGCATCAGGCGCAATCAACTCGCAATTTGCGCCGTTCACACTTCACCACTACTGAGTGGGCCTCTATGAAGGACATCTGCCACGTTTTGCGTGCGTTTGATGAGTCAATTCAGATGGCGAGTGCAGATGATGCACTAGTCAGCCTGACTGTCCCCCTTATCTGCCTGCTTCAAAAAACACTGCAAGCACTAAGGGATGAGGTTTTGGAAGAGGTGGAGGATGAGGAGTCACAAATTCCATCACCTTCTGGACAGTCAGCGCAACGTGGTTCCTCACAAAGGGCTGGGCAGGGCTCACTTTGTGAGGAGGATGAGGAGGAGTCAATGGAGGAGGAAGACATCGCTCCAGAGGGAGGTACACAACGCTCTAGTCACTATGTAGAGCGAGGGTGGGGTGATGCAGAGCAGGCAGAGATGATGCCTCTTGCAGGGGACAGCGTTTGTTGGCCAGTTGGGAGTCTGCAGCACATGGTTGATTTCATGCTGCAGTGCCTGAGAAACGACCGCCGCATCGCCCACATTCTCACCACGTCTGATTATTGGGTGTACACCCTCCTAGACCCTCGCTACCGGGACAACTTACAAAGCCTCATCACACCGTTGAACGGGGAGCGTAAAATGCGGGAGTACCAAGACACACTGGTGCAATCCATAATGTTCTCCATTCCAGCCGAGAGCACTGCTGCTGCTACTGCTTTACAAAGCAGCTCTGTGCGTCGAGGCAGTGGAGACAGCTCTGCAACAAGAGGGAGCACAAGCAGCGCCTCTGCACAGGGCAAGACCAGTATGTTCCAAATGTTGCGAAGTTTTGTGGCAGCGCCACAAATGTCTACACCATCCGAGACGGCTCCAGTCAGCAGGAGGCAACGTTTTCGTAAGATGGTGACAGACTACATGTCTTTCCCTCTCAGTGTACTCCCAGATGGCTCTTCCCCATTCAAGTTTTGGGTCTCTAAGCTGGATACATGGCCAGAGCTTAGCCAGTATGCATTGGAGGTGCTGGCTTGCCCTGCTGCCAGTGTATTATCGGAGCGCGTCTTTAGTGCTGCAGGTGGTGTACTAACAGACCGTCGCATGCGACTATCCTCCGATAATGTAGACCGGCTTACTTTTCTGAAAATGAACAAGGCATGGATCTCGCCAGAATTTGTCTGTCCGTTTTCAGATTAAATAACTGGTTCGCAACGTTATCCATGTCTCCTGTTATGTTCATCTTTCTACCACCTGAACTCTACTCCCTGGGCTACAACACTGGCAGTTGCTGCTCAGAAGTGTCGTGTCCACAGACCAATACACAAGCTATATTGTTACTGGGGTTCACTAATGTCAGCTGTTCCCCTGCTGTGTGAACGGCAAAAAGTCATGCTGCCTCCACCCTGTTGTCTTCTCATCCCTGGGCTTCAACACCGCCAGTTGTTGCTCGGAAGTGTCATTGGCACGGGTACTCACTCCTGCCCAGACTGGTTACAGCACGCCATCTGTTTCCTGTCAGTGTAAACGTCACTTAGCCTCCAATAAGTTGTCCTGTCATGTTGCGGTCGGGTTAGCCGACTCTATGGTGCTTGGAGTTTAGGTGCTTCCTATGTGTGCTGCGGGATATGCAAATAAAGGCTGTTTCCGTTGTGACAATAGGACAATCACCCACTGTAGTACTGTGGGATTCGGTAACTGCGGCCGGCTCGCGGCCTGTCAACTTAAATTTCCATGGGTACCTTCTGCTACCCGTCCGGGTTCCAGTACCGTCAGCTGGTTCTCCGCAGTGCCTTTGCCCTAGGTGCCTCCATCTCGGTATCCGAGTTCCAGCAACGTCTGCTGGTCCTTGGTAGTGCTTTGGAGCACAGGTACCTCCTGCTTAGTAACCGTGTCCCAGTAACGTCAGCTGGTCCTCGGTTGTGCCATTGGCTCTTTTCCTTCTGCTGCCCCTCCGGGTTCCAGCACAGTCAGCTGGTCCTCGTTACTTGCATTGGCTCTTGTACCTTCTGCTACCCGTCCGGGTTCCAGTACCGTCAACTGGTTCTCCGCAGTGCCTTTGGCCTAGGTGCCTCCATCTCGGTATCCGAGTTCCTGCAACGTCTGCTGGTCCTTGGTAGTGCTTTGGAGCACAGGTACCTCCTGCTTAGTAACCGTGTCCCAGTAACATCAGCTGGTACAAGGTTGTGCTACAAATACAAGATACAGAACAAGAGACACAAGAACAATAAGCAGAAGATCTAAAAGCAGAAGAACATGAAGTATAAGACCAAAATGAAGAGCAAAATATATGCTCTAAATTATAAGCAGAAGAAGACTAAGCAGTGTATGGGGGTGAGTCCGTTCCTCCTCGTGGTGCCCCTGGAAAATGCCTGCTGCTGCTGCAGGCTAAACTGAACACGGACAAATACTGTTGTAATTTAAATCTTTTGTGACAGCAAGAACGGAAGAATGAAAAATTCATACTTTGACAGATTACAAGTACAGGATTCTCTGTCACAAATAAGAATATGATGAAGAAGATGAAGTACAATATGAATAAGAATAATAGTTTAATAAGAAGAATATGAGTAATGTTAACAAAAAGATGAATAGCAAGAAGTTTAAGAAGAAGATAAAGAAGGTGAAGATGAAGAATAATTTGATGGAAAAGATGATGCTGCTGAAGACTATGAAGGAGAAAGTGTGTCAAAAGTTAAAAAGGTGAAGAGCATGGAAGTTGTGAAATATACATATTTGCCAAAATAGAAAAAACGTGAACAACATTGTCAATTTCTTCGTCAATCTGAACATCTTTAAAAAAAAAAATATTTATGCTATTCCATTTGATTGGGTTAAACATCTATGCCTTTAATGTCTCCTCAATAGAGTTGAGCGATACTTTCCGATATCCAAAAGTATCGGAATCGGAATGGTATCGCCGATACCCAAAAAATATCGGCGATACCCGATACCGATACCGAAAATCCAATGTAAGTCTATGGGAACAAAATATCGGAATTAAAAAAACCCCATTCTTGCCTTGTTGGTTAATTGTACATGAAGGAAAACAACAAAGAGTAATGTAGAATGTATTGGGGAAGGTTGAGGAGACATTAAAGGCATAGATGTTTAACCCATCAAATGGAATAGCATAAATATTTTTTTTTTTTAAAGATGTTCGGATTGACGAAGAAATTGACAATGTTGTTCACGTTTTTTCTATTTTGGCAAATATGTATATTTCACAACTTCCATGCTCTTCACCTTTTTAACTTTTGACACACTTTCTCCTTCATAATCTTCAGCAGCATCATCTTTTCCATCAAATTATTCTTCATCTTCACCTTCTTTATCTTCTTCTTAAACTTCTTGCTATTCATCTTTTTGTTAACATTACTCATATTCTTCTTATTAAACTATTATTCTTATTCATATTGTACTTCATCTTTTTCATCATATTCTTATTTGTGACAGAGAATCCTGTACTTGTAATCTGTCAAAGTATGAATTTTTCATTCTTCCGTTCTTGCTGTCACAAAAGATTTAAATTACAACAGTATTTGTCCGTGGGCACCACGAGGAGGAACGGACACACCCCCATACACTGCTTAGTCTTCTTCTGCTTATAATTTAGAGCATATATTTTGCTCTTCATTTTGGTCTTATACTTCATGTTCTTCTGCTTTTAGATCTTCTGCTTATTGTTCTTGTGTCTCTTGTTCTGTATCTTGTATTTGTAGCACAACCTTGTACCAGCTGATGTTACTGGGACACGGTTACTAAGCAGGAGGTACCTGTGCTCCAAAGCACTACCAAGGACCAGCAGACGTTGCAGGAACTAGGATACCGAGATGGAGGCACCTAGGCCAAAGGCACTGCGGAGAACCAGTTGACGGTACTGGAACCCGGACGGGTAGCAGAAGGTACAAGAGCCAATGCAAGTAACGAGGACCAGCTGACTGTGCTGGAACCCGGAGGGGCAGCAGAAGGAAAAGAGCCAATGGCACAACCGAGGACCAGCTGACGTTACTGGGACACGGTTACTAAGCAGGAGGTACCTGTGCTCCAAAGCACTACCAAGGACCAGCAGACGTTGCTGGAACTCGGATACCGAGATGGAGGCACCTAGGGCAAAGGCACTGCGGAGAACCAGCTGACGGTACTGGAACCCGGACGGGTAGCAGAAGGTACCCATGGAAATTTAAGTTGACAGGCCGCGAGCCGGCCGCAGTTACCGAATCCCACAGTACTACAGTGGGTGATTGTCCTATTGTCACAACGGAAACAGCCTTTATTTGCATATCCCGCAGCACACATAGGAAGCACCTAAACTCCAAGCACCATAGAGTCGGCTAACCCGACCGCAACACGACAGGACAACTTATTGGAGGCTAAGTGACGTTTACACTGACAGGAAACAGATGGCGTGCTGTAACCAGTCTGGGCAGGAGTGAGTACCCGTGCCAATGACACTTCCGAGCAACAACTGGCGGTGTTGAAGCCCAGGGATGAGAAGACAACAGGGTGGAGGCAGCATGACTTTTTGCCGTTCACACAGCAGGGAAATCAGCTGACATTACTGAACCCCAGTAACACTATAGCTTGTGTATTGGTCTGTGGACACGACACTTCTGAGCAGCAACTGCCAGTGTTGTAGCCCAGGGAGTAGAGTTCAGGTGGTAGAAAGATGAACATAACAGGAGACATGGATAACGTTGCGAACCAGTTATTTAATCTGAAAACGGACAGACAAATTCTGGCGAGATCCATGCCTTGTTCATTTTCAGAAAAGTAAACCGGTCTACATTATCGGAGGATAGTCGCATGCGACGGTCTGTTAGTACACCACCTGCAGCACTAAAGACGCGCTCCGATAATACACTGGCAGCAGGGCAAGCCAGCACCTCCAATGCATACTGGCTAAGCTCTGGCCATGTATCCAGCTTAGAGACCCAAAACTTGAATGGGGAAGAGCCATCTGGGAGTACACTGAGAGGGAAAGACATGTAGTCTGTCACCATCTTACGGAAACGTTGCCTCCTGCTGACTGGAGCCGTCTCGGATGGTGTAGACATTTGTGGCGCTGCCACAAAACTTCGCAACATTTGGAACATACTGGTCTTGCCCTGTGCAGAGGCGCTGCTTGTGCTCCCTCTTGTTGCAGAGCTGTCTCCACTGCCTCGACGCACAGAGCTGCTTTGTAAAGCAGTAGCAGCAGCAGTGCTCTCGGCTGGAATGGAGAACATTATGGATTGCACCAGTGTGTCTTGGTACTCCCGCATTTTACGCTCCCGGTTCAACGGTGTGATGAGGCTTTGTAAGTTGTCCCGGTAGCGAGGGTCTAGGAGGGTGTACACCCAATAATCAGACGTGGTGAGAATGTGGGCGATTCTCAGGCACTGCAGCATGAAATCAACCATGTGCTGCAGACTCCCAACTGGCCAACAAACGCTGTCCCCTGCAAGAGGCGTCATCTCTGCCTGCTCTGCATCACCCCACCCTCGCTCTACATACTGACTAGAGCGTTGTGTACCTCCCTCTGGAGCGATGTCTTCCTCCTCCATTGTCTCCTCCTCATCCTCCTCACAAAGTGAGCCCTGCCCAGCCCTTTGTGAGGAACCTCGTTGCGCTGACTGTCCAGAAGGTGATGGAATTTGTGACTCCTCATCCTCCACCTCTTCCAAAACCTCATCCCTTAGTGCTTGCAGTGTTTTTTGAAGCAGGCAGATAAGGGGGACAGTCAGGCTGACTAGTGCATCATCTGCACTCGCCATCTGCGTTGACTCATCAAACGCACGCAAAACGTGGCAGATGTCCTTCATAGAGGCCCACTCAGTAGTGGTGAAGTGTGAACGGCGCAAATTGCGAGTTGATTGCGCCTGATGCAGCTGATACTCCATTACTGCTGGCTGCTGCTCACACAACCGCTCCAACATATGTAACGTGGAATTCCACCTGGTGGGTACGTCACATATGATGCGATGTTCAGGAAGGCGAAATCTGCGTTGCAGAGCTGCAATGCGCGATCTGGCCATGCTGGAACGTCGCAAGTGAGCGCACTCTAGGCGGACCTTGTGCAGCAGTGCATCAAGATCCGGATAGTCCCTCAAAAAACTCTGCACGACCAAGTTGAGCACATGTGCCAGACATGGTATGTGAGTGAGGTTGCCAAGGCCCAGAGCTGCCACCAGATTCCGGCCATTGTCACACACTACCAAGCCTGGCTGGAGATTCGCTGGCAAAAACCACACGTCGCTCTCCTGCTTGATGGCATTCCAGAGCTCCTGCGCTGTGTGGCTTCGATTCCCCATGGAAATTAATTTCAGGACGGCCTGTTGACGTTTGGCCACGGCTGTGCTCATATCGGTCGCATCAGGTAAGCGTTCACGGGTCCATGTGGAGGTAGACCGTGACGGCTCCTGCAGCGATGATTCTGAGGAACTGGAGTAGGAGGAGGAGTCAATGTGGACAGACTTGATTCCTGCAATCCTTGGAGTTGGCAGAACACGTACAGCGCCACTCGCAAGATCTGTACCCGGCTCCACAACATTGACCCAATGGGCAGTGAGGGAAAGGTATCGTCCCTGGCCATGGGTACTGGTCCACGCATCGGTGGTCAGGTGGACCTTGCTACTGACGGCGTTTAGTAGCGCATGTTTAATTTTTCCCTCAAAATGCTTTTGCAAGCAGGGACGGCTTGCCTGCTGAAATAAAATCGGCTGGGCACATTGTATTGTGGGACTGCCAATGACATTAAGTTACGGAAACTGTCAGTCTCCACCAGCCTGAATGACAGCATTTCAAGGGACAGGAGTTTTGCAATGCCAGCATTCAGAGCCTGTGCTCGTGGATGGTTTGCCGAGTATGGCCGTCTTTTATCCCATGCCTGTGCTACCGATGGCTGTTTTGTGGCCTGGGAGTGTGAGGATGACAGGGAACTTGCAGCTGTGGGTGGAATAACACTGGGTCTCTGGACAACAGTGACAGAGGTTCTTCCATGGCGATCCTGTGAGGAAGCCGAACCAGCTGTGTGTGAGCTGGAGGAAGAGGCTCCAACACGAGCTGAAGATGTAGGTGCTGCTGTAGGTTGGCCTACATCTCCAGTGTGTCTTTGGAACTCAACCACGTGCTTTGACCGCACATGTTTCCACATATTTGTGGTATTAAGGTTACTGACATTTTTACCTCTTTTTACTTTTTGATTACACAGCTTGCATTTGACATAGCAAATATCATCTGCAAGTGTGTCAAAAAAGGACCACGCAGTGCAAGTCCTGGGAGCGCCCGTTTTGGCTGTTGGAAGAGAACTGCTACAAACGGGTGCCAAACTGGAGGCTACAGGCAACCGAGTCTGCAGCCTACCTCTCCCTACTGTTTGGACCGTTGGGGCAATCTCTTCCTCAGAGCTGCTACCACCACCTTCCTGTTCCTCACGCCATGTTGGGTCTTGGACCTCATCATCTCCACTACCCTCTTCCAACACCTGCTGCTGTTGGGTGGTCTGGCCAGCACCATGCTCAACAGAAAATGGCACCTGAGTCTCATCATCATCAGATGATCTGCGGTGTGCTGACCATCGGCACTGGCTCACCCGCCTCTTCACATTCAGAGAGACACAGCTGTTGCGCATCACTGCATACTGCCTCTTCTTCACATTCCAGAATGCTGCTTGGCTGGGCCCCTGTTTGCAAGCCAACAGATTCTGAGAACAGAAGCAGAGACTCAGCTGGCTCCAGTTCAGAACTCTCTGACTGCCTGGGCAATTTGGCAGGCGGTGAAGAGACAGATGGTTGTTCAACAGTGCTGTGGTCCTGAGAGGAGGTGGAAGGAATTGAAGTCGATGCATTGGCTGCCATCCAACCAACAACGGCTTCAATTTGTTCTTCCCGCAGCAGGGGGGTACGCTGAGCTCCTACAAAAGTGCGCATAAAGGAACGCTCACGGGGAAAACTGGTGGATGCTGTGTCACTGGGTGCGGCAGCAGCCACAGAATCCCCACGTCCTCTCCCTGCTGAAACTCCACGGCCACGACCACGTGCCTTACTCCCTGCCTTCTTCATCTTGGTAAATTGATAAAGAAAGTCAGAAAAGTTATAAGGCCTAAGTGTGGTTATTCCTCAGAGACTGCAGTGAACACTGCAGACAACTGTTCACTATCTGTGAAAGGCTACTCCTTTGTCTACTTCTATAGTGTTTGCAACCAATGTATTGTATACGGATGGAAGCACGTCACACTAATAGATTAGATTTTTTTCAAATATAATGGAGCAGCACCAATTGGAGAAAAATGAAAAGGATGAGGCACTGAGACACGCTCAGCAGAGTACAAGCAGCAGTGCTTGAACAAGTAACTGGAGCGTGATGTGCACTCAAAAAATAAAAAACAGACTGAAGTGAACACTGAAACACAACTGTTCACAATCTGTGAAAGGCTACTCCTTTGTCTACTTCTATAGTGTTTGCAACCAATGTATTGTATACGGATGGAAGCGCGTCACACTAATAGATTAGATTTTTTTCAAATATAATGGAGCAGCACCAATTGGAGAAAAATGAAAAGGATGAGGCACTGAGACACGCTCAGCAGAGTACAAGCAGCAGTGCTTGAACAAGTAACTGGAGCGTGATGTGCACTCAAAAAATAAAAAACACAGACTGAAGTGAACACTGAAACACAACTGTTCACAATCTGTGAAAGGCTACTCCTTTGTCTACTTCTATAGTGTTTGCAACCAATGTATTGGATACGGATGGAAGCGCGTCACACTAATAGATTAGATTTTTTTCAAATATAATGGAGCAGCACCAATTGGAGAAAAATGAAAAGGATGAGGCACTGAGACACGCTCAGCAGAGTACAAGCAGCAGTGCTTGAACAAGTAACTGGAGCGTGATGTGCACTCAAAAAATAAAAAACACAGACTGAAGTGAACACTGAAACACAACTGTTCACAATCTGTGAAAGGCTACTCCTTTGTCTACTTCTATAGTGTTTGCAACCAATGTATTGGATACGGATGGAAGCGCGTCACACTAATAGTTAAATTGCATGGAGCAGCAAGAATTACACTGAAGAAAAAAAAAGAGTCTGTGAGTGACACGTGCAGATGCCTACAGACAGCGTTGCATGCAGAGCAAACTGCAGCGTCACCTGCACTCTCACACACACCTTGCACAGAGCTGTTAAAACAACACTGGCAAAAGGAAGCTTTACACAGCGGTTGGTAAACTAGCCTGCCTAAAGCCCAGTACACAAAATCGCAATATCTAACTGTCCCTCAAAGTCAGCAGAACAGCGTTCTGTCCCTAACTGAGTTCACAGCACAGTGACGCTAAAATGGCGGCGGCGCCTTTTATAGTGCATTCTGACATCATTTCAGCAGCCAATCACAGCCATGCCATTAGTTAAGATGACCGCAGCATTACAGGATGTGCCCACACTTCTTAGGATTCCTCATTGGCTGACTAAAATCACATTGCCTCTCAAAGAATTATGGGAACTTCCGATTCCGGTATACGATATAGGAAAAATATCGGAACTAAATATCTGAATTCCGATACAGCGAATATCGGCCGATACCCGATACTTGCGGTATCGGAATGCTCAACACTAATCGTCACCCCAAATAATGAGGATATCGTCGATGTATCTGCCATACCAGACCAAGGAACCACAAAAAGGATTCTCTGCAGAAAAAATATAATTAAATTCCCAAAAGGCCATGACAAGATTTGCTAATGATGGTGAAAATTTTGCACCCATCGCTACTCCAGATCGTTGTAAAAAAACTTGTTATCGAAAGTAAAAAAATTATGAGTGAGAAGAAAGTAACCTGCAAAAGAAAATTAATTAAATCTTCAGAATAATGACTAAATTTTTGCAAATGAATTTGAAGCGCTGTCATAGCGCAGTTGCGACTTCTAGGGCCGACTACCCCCAACTCTGGCACGCAGTTGGAGGGAGGTAACGACAAGCTTAGGAAGCTGACAGTCCATTGAGGTATAAGGCCAGGTGACCGAAGGGTCACAATCTCGCTTCTCCGAACATCTCCATGGAGCTAGGTGACCAGTGGGTCCCAATCCTGGCTTCCCCAAACATATCCATGGGACTCAGGTGACCAGCGGGTCCAAATTTTGACTTCCCCAAATGTATACATGGGTTCAGTGATAGTCAATGGAGCAGATCTGTAATCTTGCAGCCATGGTCCTATAAGCTGTCATCCTGTAGAATGTCAAATCTGTGTTCCTTGCGATGGAGCTATGGTGTCCTGGCTGCTGTCTTGTAGAGTGTTCCTGGCTGTGATTTTGTAGAGTCTCTAGTTCTTTGGATCTCTACATCTCTTGTTACAGCATCATATCCCCTTTATATAGTTCACAATTGTTGTCCTTAAAGCCAACATTCAGAGGTCAAGATGAAGGTGTGATGAGATTAACTCGAATTGTTTGAGTATTTAATCACCATGCATAGTTCGTCCTTCTCTGTTTTGCAGGTCAACAAGCCACAGGGTCCCACACAATGGTTAATCAACATATTATCAAATACCGATTGACCCAGCACTCCGGTCTTGCAGAGATGACAAACAATAAGTTACAACAAACAGCAAATTAAAAGTCAACATCCAAGCTCCTATGAGCAACTGTCTTTGTTTCTTGACCCACCAAAGACACATAAATGCAAAAGTCAACATAAAGATAATAATGTGTCTCCTGGCTTACTGAATTTACGTGCTGTGTGGTCACACCTCCCCACACCATTACTGATCCACTGCCATACCGGTCATGCTGGAGGATGTTGCAGACTGTCACATTTGTCACGGGCTGAGTGTGAACCTGCTCTCATCCGTGAGGAGCACAGGACCCCAAAGTCGAATCTGCCTATCTTGGTGTTATCTGGCAAATGCCAATCACCCTGCACGGTGTTAGGCTGTAACCACAACACCCACTTGTGGATGTCGGGCCCTGATACCACCCTCATGGAGTCTAATTCTGACAGTTTGAACAGACACATGGATGTACAAGGAGGTAGCAGTCCTACTGCTGGGTTATTGCCTTCCCACGACCTCCTCCACGTCTCTTGGTGTACTGGCCTGTCTCCTGGTATCTGTTCCATGCTCTAGACACTGTGCTGACAGACACAACTATCCTTGTCACAGCTGACATTAATGTGCTATCCTGGATGAGCTGCACTACCTGAGCAACTTCTGTGTAGACACCATCTCATGCTACTGTACTTCTAGGGGTGAGAGCAATGACATTTTTCTTCAAGTGCCTTCTTATTGTGCATCTTGAAACAGTAACACCGCTAGTTTTCAGAGAGTCCAGTATTACAGCTGATGTTATTTGTGGGTTTTTCTTTGCATCCCAAACAATTTTCCTGCCATTTGTCACAGGTGACAGGTGAGGATGTTACCTTTAGTAGCCATTCAAACCCATTTGTGTCAACTTCTGTGCATGTTATCAGGCCAAAATCACCAAGGTATATAAACTTTTGATCAGGGTCATGTGGATGTTTTGGGTTGTCATTATGATTTAAAAAGAGAAAACACAGTAGTTTGACAATAAATGGCTTCACCTAACAACTAACCATGAGTGGAGAAAAAGTTTTGGTGTTATCATTCATATTCTCTGAAAAAAGGCAAAGAAAGCAAAAATTCTGCCAGGGTATGTAAACTTTTGAACACAACTGTATACAGTGGCGAAAAAAAAGTATTTAGTCAGCCACCAATTGTGCAAGTTCTCCCACTTAAAAAGATCAGAGAGGCCTGTAATTGACATCAAAGGTAGACCACAACTATGAGAGCCAAAATGAGAAAACAAATCCAGAAAATCACCTTGTATGATTTGGCAAGATTTATTTTGCAAATTATGGTGGAAAATAAGTATTTGGTCATTAACAAAAGTTCATCTTTCTTTCTTTTTATATAGCGCTAACATATTCCGCAGCGCTTTACAGTTTGCACACATTATCATCGCTGTCCCTGATGGGGCTCACAATCTACATTCCCTATCAGTATGTCTTTTGGAATGTGGGAGGAAACCGGAGTACCCGGAGGAAACCCGCGCAAACACGGGGAGAACATACAAACTCCTTGCAGATGTTGTCCTTGGTGGGATTTGAATCCAGAACTCCAGCGCTGCAAGGCTGCAGTGCTAACCACTGAGCCACTGTGCTGCCCTAAATCTCATCATCTCAATATTTTGTTATATATCCTTTGTTGGCAATTACGGAGGTCAAACATTTTCTGCACTTTTTTCCCCATTGTATATGTATATATATATGTATATATATATGATATCAATATATAGGTTTACTACATGACCCAAACTGTAGCCAATTGGATAGTGCAGAAGAGTCTATTTTTCAAGGATGCATTCAATGAACCAATTTTCCGTTGTTCGGTTGATAAACCTACTGTATATGAGTGATTTCTTTATAGGATATTTTTGAATTCATATAATTTAAAGATTAACTAAACTATATTTTTATTTAATAATTTTGTCTAGCAATAACATTTATGAAACTTTGCAAATCATAGAACCATAGAATATTAGAGTTGGAAGGGACCTCCAGAGTCATCGTGTCCAACCCCTTGCACAATGCAAGATTCACTAAACCATCTCAGACAGATGTCTGTCCAGCCTCTGTTAGACTTCCATTGAAGGAGAACTCACCACCTCTCATGTTAGCCTGTTCCACTCATTGATTACCCTCACGGTCAAAACATTTTTTTTCTGATATCGAATCTGTATCTTCTGCTTTTCAGTTTCATTCCATTGTGTCTCGTGTTTCCATGTTCAACCGAGAATAAGGATGATCCCTCTACACTGTTACATCCCTTCAGATCCATAACACTCTTTGTAGACATCTATTAAGTCTCCCTCCTCTTAAAGCCCCGTCTCACATAACGACGCACCAGCGATCCCGACAACGATATGAACTTGTCAGGATCGCTGGTGTGTCGCTACATGATCGCTGCCAAACAGGCAGATCTCAGTAGCGATCAGGACAGCGACACTGCGGGTAACGTCGCTTAGTAACCCGCAGTGTACGTTGGATACCAGCCCGCTGATGCAGGGAGCTGGTAACCAAGGTACACATCGGGTTTCCAGGCGCTGCGCGGTGCCTGGAAACCCGATGTGTACCTTGGTTACCAGCTCCCCTGCAGAAGCGCGCTGGTATCCAACGTACACATCGGGTTTCCAGGCACAGCGCCGTGCCTGGAAACCCGATGTGTACCTTGGTTACCAGCTGATCGCTGGTCTCCTGCCTGCCACACGCAGCGATGCGTGCTGGCCAGTGGGAGACCAGCAATAAAAAAAAAGTCCAGGCATTTCTGACACGACCAGCGATTCACAGCAGGGGCCTGATCGCTGGTATGTGTCAGACATAGCGAGATCACTGCTGAGATCGCTGTTGCGTCACAAAACTTGTGACTCAGCAGTGATTTCGCTAGCGATCTCGCTATGTGAGACGGGGCCCTTAGCCTTCTTTTTTTCAACAGTTCCTCACAGGACATAGTTTGCAGTCTGCTCACCATACTGGTGGCTCTTCTCTGAACTTACTCCAGTTTTTCAATGTCTTTTTAAAATGGAACTGGACACAGTATTCCAGATAAGGTCTGTCCAAGGAGGAGTAGAGGGGGATACCATATTTTGCAGACTATAAGTAGAGATGAGCGAATATTTCAATATTCGGTTGGCATCACGATCGTCGAATTTGCAATATTCGCTGATTTAATTGCTAAATATTCATCGAACACTATTGGAGTCAATGGAATGCAAAAATAAATACATACACAACACAAACGCTGGTGTTTCCCATAATGAGTAACAGCGTGGGAAACACTGTCGCGGCAGTTTTGATCAGCGGTAACTTTACCGCCAGTAAATCGTTACTGCCATCAAAGCCCTGTGGGGTCACGCTGTTAGATGTCGATGTGACCTCGCAGAGATGCAGTGACCCGCGGTAGAAAGCTTACCTATCACGAACACCGCACTGCACTTGCTCACTGAGCCAGTGCGCGTGTCCTGAGTAAGGCAGACTGCACTCAAAGATACCTGTGACGCGGGGCAGCAGCGGTGAAGACTAACAGAACCTGAAGCACGTGACTGCCAAGGGGCGGCACCAGCCACAGGTCTCTCAGAGGAAGCAGGAGCAGAGAGAGATTGTTTCCTCCTGCCATAATTCCCCCAACCGCTGGATTGTCTCTTCCGCTCCAGGACACCCAGAGTCCAAACGGGAGAACTCCCCAAAATGTGGATGAAACCCCTAGTTGCAGAAAAAGGGAGATGTGTCCGTAGACTGGTTAATGCGGTTGTTAAACGCGAACTCAGCCAAAGGTAACGCAGTACACCAATCATCTTGTTGGGCTGAGGTCAGGCAACGCAGGATTTGCTCTAGAGACTGATTGGTCCGCTCAGTCTGCCCATTAGTCTCTGGATGATAAGCAGATGAAAAAGACAGACCAATACCCAACCTCTTACAAAACTCCCTCCAAAATCTGGAAACAAATTGTACACCCCTATCAGACAACACATTCAAGGGTGCCCCATGCAACCGCACCACATGCTCAACAAACAATCTGGACAACGTTTTCGCATTAGGTAAAGCAGCCAAGGGTACAAAATGTGCCTGTTTACTACACCTGTCCACCACTACCCAAATGACGGTATTACCCTTGGAAAGAGGAAGGTTGGTGATAAAATCCATGGACAAATGGGTCCATGGTCTATCAGGAATTGGCAGTGGCACCAATTCCCCGACCGGCCGTTTATGGGGGTTTTCGAACGGGCACATACCCCACAAGCAGGCACAAATTCCCCAACATCAGAGGCTAAAGAAGACCACCAGAATATCCTAGCGATGGCCCTCCGGGTAGCCGAGATCCCAGGATGTCCACCCAGAACTGAGTTGTGGAATTCCCGAAGGATCCTGAGACGAAATTGAACAGGTACAAAAAGTTTATCCACTGGCTTAGCCGGAGGGGCAAGAGACTGAGCTTCCCGAATCTCCTGCTCCAACACAGCAGAAACACCTGCCACCACCACCCCAGGCTGAAGAATGGAAGATGGAGGTTTGGGGGGAGACACCGGATCCAGACTGCGTGACAAGGCATCAGCCCTGACATTTTTGGATCCTGGCCGAAAAGTGATGGAGAACTGGAATCGGGGGAAAAAAAAGCGACCATCTCGCCTGTCTAGGAGTCAACCTTTTAGCAGACTCAATGTAAGCTAGGTTCTTGTGGTCCGTAACCACGGTAATAGGATGGACAGCACCCTCCAAAAAATGCCTCCATTTTTCAAAGGCCAACTTCACGGCCAGAAGTTCTCGATTCCCAACATCATAGTTTCTCTCTGCAGGAGAGAATTTCTTAGAGAAAAAGGCACAGGGTCTCTAATTAGTAAAAGTGGCGGGTCCCTGGGACAACACTGCCCCCACCCCCACCTCCGAGGCGTCCACCTCAACAATAAATGGTTCAGACGGGTCCGGTTGAATAAGAACCGGAGCAGACATGAAACATTTTTTTAAAAACTTAAACGCCGCCACCGCTGCGGCTGACCAATTCTTGACATCAGCCCCCTTTTGAGTCAGATCTGTGAGAGGTTTAACTACCTGCGATAACCCCCTTATAAACCTGCGATAATAATTTGCGAATCCTAAGAAAGGCTGCAGAGCCTTCAAATCACGATGTTGAACCCAATCAACAATGGCCTGCACCTTATTAGGATCCATGCGATACCCCTCAGCAGACACAATGAACCCCAGAAAAGACAGTTCCTGAATGAAGAATGAACATTTCTCTAGCTTAGCAAAGAGACAGTTCTCCCGGAGCCTTTGGTGTTATGAATGTGCTATAGATGGTTTCTGAGCAGAGGCTCCCTCTGGTGGTTACAGACAGTACTGAACCTTCCAGTGAGGAATGGCAATCTGGGATCACTGACTGGACTGATATAAGGGAGGTTCCCTCCCATGATGGTCGCCGGTGATCAATTGTTCTTGTCTCAATTGTGGTTCCTGGTTCATTTGGAAGTTTGCTGGAGTCTTGCCTACATCTACTGCTTTCAGATAAGATATTTTCTGCTTTTCTTTTTGTGCTTGCTTTTTGCATAGTTTTCTGCACTTTTGTGGAGGTCAGCCAGGTCCCCTCCTGGGGCCTGTGCTCCTCTCAGTTTATCTGTAGCCACTGTTATTTGTTCATTTGCTTTTTCCTGTTTTTTTCAGTGGCTGCGGCTTAGTTTTGTTACACCAGAGATCTGATTTAGGTGGTGGAGATCGTGTGATCTCAGGTGTTTTTGCAATCAGAAGAGTTGGTATTTTTTAGGGTTTTTTGTTGGATTGCAGTCAGAATTCTTTCCTGTACTTTTCTGTCTAGACAGATTGGGCCCCAGCGTTTGCTCATTCTATTTTCTGTCTGTGTCCGTGCTTTCTTCTTGTCTAACCGCCATTACATGTTTGGGGGCTTCCTATTTTCTTTGGGGATCTGCTCCGGGGCAGATAGCTTTCATCTTTCTGCCTTTAGGTGTAGTTATCTCTCAGGCTGTGACGAGGCATCTAGGATCAAAGTAGGAACGCTCCACGGCTACCTCTAGTTGTGTGGTTAGTTCAGGTTACTGCAATCCAATAGGTTCCAGCCTCTCTGGTGTATTACCGTTTTTGCTTTTTCTCCTCAGCTACCTAAATATAACACTTTGGAGAACTGCCCGAAGATGATCAATGTGAGTTTGTTTATCAGGCGAGTAGATAAGAATGTCATCTAAATACACAACCATAAAACGCCCAATAAAGTCAGAGAACGCATGATTGATAAAATTGTGGAAGACTGCTAGTGCATTGGTCAGACCGAAAGGCATGACCAAGTTCTCAAACAACCCTTCAGTAGTGAGAAAAGCAGTCTTCCACTCATCCCCCTCCCGGACCCGGATAAGGTTATATGCCCCCCGCAGATCCAATTTCGAAAACCACTTAGCCCCAGACAACTGGTTGTACAAATCAGGAATAAGGGGGAGGGGGTAAGTATTTCTCACAGTTATCTTATTTAACTCTCGAAAATCGAGGCATGGGCGCAAACCACCGTCTTTTTTCGTTACGAAAAAGAACCCCACCGCCATGTGGGAAACTGAAGGACGAATGTGTCCCTTATGAATACTCTCGGAAATGTAGTCTTTCACAGCAGCCCGCCCGAGAGGTTATACAAGCGGGCCTTGGGCAATTTAGTACCTGGAACCAGGTCAATGGCACAATCAAATGGGCGGTGTGGTGGTAAAACTTCAGCCTCTTTTTCAGAGAAAACATCCGCATTGTCCTTCAGGTACTCCGGAATCCCTTCCAGACCAACGGACGACACAGACACAGTAGCAAGACATCTTTCAGAACAATTAGATCCCCATTTAACAATATCACGGGAATCCCAGTCAATAATCGGGTTATGCTGTTGCAACCAGGGAAACCCTAACACCAGGCCTGCAGAGAGGTTATCCAAAACAAAACATGACATACGCTTCTGGTGAAGGGCCCCCACCCTGAGGGTGAATTCTTCAGAAATAAAATGGAGACCGTCCTTGGTGAGAGGTATAGAATCAATGGCCATTATTTTTATAGGAGTCTCCAACCTAACTGTCCCTAATCTACAGCTGGCCACCAGCTTAGAGTCAATCAGGTTCAAGGATGACCCACAGTCCACAAAAGTCGAAGTAAGGAAAAAGCAGTTCTTCACACCAAGTTCCACCTTTAACAGTATCTTATAAAATGAAGGAAAGGGTACCTGAGAGTCTGAGTGCCCTCGAAGATGATCACCCAGACTTAGTCGCTTGTTAGTCGGTAGGCAGGAGGGACAGTTCTTTTTCCAATGTCCAGGATAACCGCAGTAAAAACACAGCTTTTATAAGCACCGCCGTCTCCTTTCTTTCTCTTTGAGGTCGATGGCTCCCATCTCCATGGACTCCAATACAGGACTGGCTCCCCTTCCACTGGAGAATAACGGTGTCTCAACCTGCATCACACCTCTTGCCCGCAGCCTGCGATCCATTCGGACGGCCTGCGTCATGGCGTCCTCCAGAGAATCAGGCGGAGGGTGAAGTGCCAAGGCATGTTTCAGACGTTCAGACAGGCCTCTACGGAACAAGCCCCGGAGGGCGGCATCATCCCAACAGACCTCAGCAGCCCAGCGTCTGAACTCTGAGCAAAACCACTCGGCTGAGTGCTTCCCCTGACATACACTCATCACCATGTCCTCAGCCATTAGCACCCGATCAGGCTCATCATAAATATGCCCCAGGGCCTCAAAAAATGCATCCACAGTCTTTCTCTCAGGGGCAGTGGTAGAAAGGGAAAAAGCCCAAGACTGGGGGGCTCCCCTTAACAGAGACATAATGACCCCCACCCTCTGACTTTCATCCCCAGAAGAGTGCGGTCTTAAAGAAAAAAAAAACTTACAGTCCTCTTTGAAAACTTTAAATTCCTTTCTATCTCCGGAAAAGGTATCCGGAAATTTAACCGGGGGCTCAGGGGAAACTAATGTAACAGCTTGAACCCCTGTCCCGTGAGCACCAGATGATAAAGCCCCCTGCACAGTGTCAGCCATCAGCTGCTGAGACTGAGCCAGAACTCATTGTTCCTCATTCAGTTTCTGAGACATCTGAGTCAGGTGCTTTACCTGATCAGAAAGGGCGTGCATAGGATCCATAACACACACAGGAAAAAAAAAGGTAGCGGTCAGTTATAATATCACAAACACCGCACTGTACTTGCTCACTGAGCCAGTGCGCGTGTCCTGAGTAAGACAGACTGCACTCAAAGATACCTGTGGTGCGGGACAGCAGCGGTGAAGATGCGTGCTTCAGACTAACAGGACCTGAAGTACGTGACTGCCAAGGGCGGCGCCGGCCACAGGTCTCTCAGAGGAAGCAGGAGCAGAGAGAGATTGTTTCAGGCCAAACAGGACCTGAAGCACCAGACTGCTGGGGGGCGTGGCCTAAGCTCCAAGAGCTAGGAGCAGAAGGAAAACTCCTAAAAGGATAACTATGGGACAGAATTACCAAGGGGCATAGACAAAACGGATTGTCAGGATAGTCAGGTCATACACTGAGGGAGCAACGCAGTACAGGAGGAGCAGGCAAAGAATAATCAGAACATAGCCAAAGGGTCATACACAGAGGGAGAAATGCAGTACAAGAGGAGCAGGCAGAGGGTAATCAGAACGTAGCCAAGGGATCAGAAAACCAGAACGGGCAAATACACAGTACCAAGACAGTAGACAAACTCACAACAAAGAGACGGACCGGGTCAAAACCAAACAAGCAACAAGATGAGGCACAAGGCACAGGCACACAGGAGGTCAACTAACTCAGCCGAGGGCAGGAGTATAACTGACACCACACCTAGGTCAATTGGCAACTAAATAGCCGCCCTCTGCCAGAGGGAGGCTGAAACCATTAACCCCAGTCTGATCAGGACGGGACAAAGACAAAACCCTGTCCTTGGTCATGACATTACCACAGGTCAGCAGGCGCTAGCTGATGAGAGACTACTCCTCCCATCAGGCTACGTCTGCTGTCATTGATAACAGTGATGGCAGGAGCCGCTGACGAGAGAAGTAGTCTCCTCTCAGCCAGCGCCTCTGCTCAAAGTTTAAAAAAGAAAAGTAAATGAATTAAATACATATTCAAATAAAACTAAGAAACACATTATACTCACTTAACACCAAATCCACAATGCCCTTGTCTCCTATAAAAATGTAAAATAAAAAAAAACATATACTCTCCTTAACGCCTAAACCTAGATGCCCAGGTTTCTCACAAAAAATAATAAACCACCGTATACTTTCCTGTCCAATGTAGTCCATGTAATCCCGAGTGTCCCACGGTGATCTCACGTGTAGAACAGTCACATCAGGAGATGTGACTGCTCTAATTGACCGCCGGTGATACACTGACAGGAGTGTCATCTCTCCCACAGTGCATAGCACTGAGCTGCCGTGAGAGAAGTCAAATGAGTTCATTAGCTGATGAACTCCGCTGAACTTTCTCACCGCAGCTCAGTGCTATACACTGCAGGAGCAATTACCTCAATTACTGTTCTCAAAGTTACCAAGATCGTCGTGGGACATTATGGATTATCTTCTCGGCAGACAGGTGAGGAATATTGTGGTTTATTATTTTATTTTTGTTACAGGAGATGTTGGCTTCAATGGATTAGGCATTCGGTGAGTATGGTTTAATTTAGATTCAATAAAGGAGTCGGTGTCATTATTTAAAAGACTTTATTCTGTGTGTGTGTGTTTTTTATAATATCACTATGGGGTTAGTAATGGTGGCGTCTTATAGCCGCCTCTCCATTTCTAACCTGTGGGCTTGATGTCACCTGACAATACAAAGGTGACATCAACCCCCCTCAACCATTATTACCCCACTTGCCACCGCTACAGGGCAAGTGGGAAGAGCGAGGATAAGTGCCAGATTTGGCGCATCTTATAGATGCGCCTTTTCTAGGGCAGCTGAGAGCCGATGTTTTTAGTCTGGAAGGAGGCCAATATCCATGGCCCCTTCCTAGGCAATTAATATCAGCCAGCAGCTGTCTACCTAGTCTTTGCTAGTTAGATTTTATAGGGGGACCCTATGTCAATTTTTTTCTGGGGTCTCCCTGTAAACTAGCCAGTAAAGGCTAAGCAAACAGCTGTGAGCTGATATTAATAGCCTGAGAATCTTTATGGCTATTGGCTCCTTCCCAGAATATTAACATCAGCCCTCAGCCGTCGGCTTTCCCTCTGCTGGTTCTGAAAATTACACGGGAGGCCACGCAATTTTTTTTTTGGTAAAAATTAACAGTTGTTTTTCTACAGCCTATGTACATTTGTTCTGTTAAGGCACTGTCACACTTAGCGATCGCACTAGCGATCACGACAACGACACGACCTGGCGAGATCGTTGGTGTGATCGCTATGTGATCGCTAGTTAGATTCCAAACACAACTGATCAGCGATCTGTATAACGACCTCTGCGATCGTTGAGAAAACCTAGTCCCACCTGCGACGCTGGTGAAGTCGTTCATAAAGGGTGTCACACTCAGCGATTCAGGCTCACCAGCGGGACACCAACGACCAAAAAATGGCTCAGAACGTTCATGAGCGATCAGCGACATCAGGGGCCACATCGCTGCTACATGTCACACACAGCTGCGTCGCTAACGAGATCACTACTGCGTCATAAAATCGGTGACGCATTAGCGATCTCGTTAGCGATCTTGTTTAGTGTGACAGTACCCTTAACACTCCTACATAGGTTGGTTACAATGTACAGTCATGGCCAAAAGTTTTGAGAATGACACAAATATTATATTTTCACATGATCTGCTGCCCTCTGGTTTTTATGTGTGTTTGACAGATGTTTTTATCACAGACAGAAATATAATAATTGCAAACATATGAGTAACAAAAGCTTATATTGACAGTTAGAATGAGTTAATGCAGCAAGTCAATATTTGCAGTGTTGACCCTTCTTCTTCAGGACCTCTGCAATTCTCCCTGGCATGCTCTCAATCAACTTCTGGACCAAATCCTTACTGATAGCAGTCCATTCTTGCACAATCAATGCTTTCATTTTGTCAGAATTTTTAGGTTTTTGTTTGTCCACCCGTCTCTTGATGATTGACCACAAGTTCTCAATGGGATTAAGATCTGGGGAGTTTCCAGGCCATGGACCCAAAATCTCTATGTTTTGTTCCCTGAGCCATTTAGTTATCACCTTTGCTTTATGGCAAAGTGCTCCATCATGCTGGAAAAGGCATTGTTGATCGCCAAACTGCTCTTGGAGGGTTGGGAGAAGTTGCTCTTGGAGGACATTCTGGTACCATTCTTTATTCATGGCTGTGTTTTTAGGCAAAACTGTGAGAGAGCCGATTCCCTTGGCTGAGAAGCAACCCCACACATGAATGATTTCAGGATGCTTAACAGTTGGCATGAGACAAGACTGGTGGTAGCGCTCACCTTGTCTTCTCCGAATGAGGCGTTTTCCTGATGTCCCAAACAATCGAAAAGGGGATTCATCAGAGAAAATAACTTTACCCCAGTCCTCAGCAGTCCACTGCCTGTACCTTTTGCAGAATATCAGTTTGTCCATGATGTTTTTTCTGGAGAGAAGTGGCTTCTTTGCTGCCCTCCTTGAGACCAGGCCTTTCTCCAAGAGTCTCCGCCTCACAGTGCGTGCAGATGCACTCACACCTGCCTGCTGCCATTCCTGAGCAAGCTCTGCACTGCTGGTAGCCCGATCCTGCAGCTGAAACACTTTTAGGCCCCGTTCACACTTTGCGGTTTTAGATGCGTTTCCGCTGCGGTTTTGAACGCAGCGGAAACGCATCCAACCCGCAGCACAATGCACAGCCAATGAATCCCTATGGGAACCGCAGGTCTGCTGTGCACATGCTGCGGAAAAAAACGCGCGGTTTAGCCGCGTTTTATTTTCCGCAGCATGTCAATTCTTTGTGCGGAACTGCAGCGGTTCGGCGCTCATTGACTTGCATTGAGTCGGGCACTTCCGCAGCAAAACCGCAGATCTAAAAAAGATCTGCGGGTTTGCTGCGGCTGAAACCGCTGCAGTTCGGGAGGAGGGAAGTGTGTGGGCGGTGCGTGGGCGTGAATAGTGTGCGGCGCTATGTGTGTGGGCGGTGCGTGGGCGTGTATAGTGTGCGGCGCTATGTGTGTGGGCGGTGATTGTGTGCCGGTGTCTGCGTGATCGGTGTGCGCGATCGGTGTGCGGGGCTGTGTATGTGCGGCGGTGTGCGGGGCTGTGTGCGTGTCTCCGTGTATGCAGGCATCGTCGGATGGGACTACAAGTCCCATCCGGCTATGCCTGCTACAGTGACAGTGACTGACACATTAGCCAATGATGGGACAGTAGTAGTCCCATCATCCGGCTAATGTGCACTGCTGAATGTAAAAAAAAAAAAAAATTACATGACATACAGAACATATAATGACATACAGAACATATAACATACAGTAACATACAACACATAACATTGAGCACATACTCACCTCTTCCCCGACGCCATCCATCTGTGTATCGCTCTGCTGCCGGGAGAGAATGACGTCACTACAGTTCATTCTCTCACGGCAATGCTGGGTGAGAAAATTCCCACGCAGCATTGCCATAAAGTGAGAGAATGGACTCAGTGATGCACTGCAGGAGCCATTGTCTCCTGTCAGTGCAACACTGGGAGGCCCTATAGAACGGTGACATCATCTGATGTCACTGTTCTATAGGGGAGACCGTCTGGGACACTCGTTATTAATTGGACTGCGTCGGACAGGGAGTATACGGTTGTTTTATTTTTTTACGTTTTTTTTACAGGAGATCGAGGGCGTCGCTTGGATCTGAGTGTGTAATAAAGATATGAAAACTGTGTTGTGTTTTATTTCATTAAAATAATTTATTCTTATGCGTGTGTTGTTTTTTTTAACCCTTTATTAATATAAGATTAATAATGGATAGGCGTCTTATTGACGCCTCTCTATTATTAACCGGGCTTAATATCACCTTACAATAGCAAGGTGATATTAACCCCTTATTACCCCATATCCCACCGCTACAGGGGAGTGGGAAGAGAGGGGCTAAGTGCCGGAATTGGCGCATCGTACAGATGCGCCAACTCTGGGGCGGTGGGTGCTGGTATTTTTAGCCAGGGGGGGCGCCAATATCCATGGCCCCTTCCTAGGCTATGAATATCAGCCCGCAGCTGTCTGCCTAGCCTGTCTGGCTATAAATTATAGGGGGACCCCACGTCATTTTTTTTGGGGGGGGTCCCCCTATTTTAATAGCCAGTGAAGGCTAGCTGCGGGCTGATATTCATAGCCTGGGAAGATCCATGGGTATTAACCCCTTCCCAGGCTAGAAATATTGGCCCCGGCTGTCTGCTTTCCCCCTCTGGCGCAGAAAATTGCGCGGGAGCCCACGCCATTTTTTTTCCTATATTTTTTTTTTTTATTAACTATTGCGTTATTTTGTGTATGTATACGCGTGTGTGTCTTTAACTATTTATGTACCATTTTATCTATCTATCTGTCTATCTATCTATCTACTGGTATCTATTATCTATCTATGGCCGGCGTCACACTTGCGAGTGCGATGCGAGTAAGTCGCACGACTTTCTCGCATCAACACCCGGCACGGCTGCCCACTCTCGGACCCGAATGTGCGGCTGCATAGAAATACATGTAGCCGCACACTCGGGTCCGAGAGCGGGCAGCCGTGCCGGGTGTTGATGCGAGAAAGTCGTGCGACTTACTCGCATCACACTCGCAAGTGTGACGCCGGCCTATCTCTATCTGTGTGTGTGTAATGGAGTGTGGGTTGGACAAATGTAAAAGAGGAGGTTGGGCAAGAAATGACATCACAAATCTTTTTTTTTTTTTTGTTAAACAACATATCTTTATTTAGCTGTAAAAACCGCATACAAAACCGCATGAGAAAAAACGCATCAAAACCGCACCAAAAAACGCATCAAAACCGCGCCAAAACCGCGTCAAAACCGCGCCTGCGGTTTCTGCCAAGAGGTGCGGTTTCGGCGCGGAAAAATCCGCAGGCAAATCCGCAATGTGTGCACAGGCCCTCAAGAGACGGTCCTGGCGCTTGCTGGTCTTTCTTGGGCGCCCTGGAGCCTTTTTGGCAACAATGGAACCTCTCTCCTTGAAGTTCTTGATGATGCGATAGATTGTTGACTGAGGTGCAATCTTTCTAGCTGCGATACTCTTCCCTGTTAGGCCATTTTTGTGCATTGCAATGATGACTGCACGTGTTTCTTTAGAGATAACCATGGTTAACAGATGAGAAACAATGATGCCAAGCACCAGCCTCCTTTTAAAGTGTCCAGTGGCGTCATTCTTACTTAATCATGACAGATTGATCTCCAGCCATGTCCTCATCAACACCCACACCATACCTCCCAACCGTCCCGATTTGGCCGGGACAGTCCCGATTTGGCCGGGACAGTCCCGATTCTGACCCCCTCCTCCCGCTGTCCCGGCGGGACACTATGTGTCCCGCAGTGAGCTGAGCCGCCACGCCCCCCATACACCCTATAGTTGCCTTCCAGCGCTCCACTTTAGCTTCTCACAGCAGAGCAATGGTAGAGGCTAGATTGGAGTTGATTTCTTGAGGGGGGAGGAGTGATTCTGTAAAATCATGACGTCACCGGAAGGGGCGGAGCCTCTTCAGTCCCACGCTAAGCTGCAGCAGTGTGCACATTGTGCCGGGACAGGAGGCTGTTGAGGAGGATCCCGGAGTTGTGCTCTGGATCCTGTACTGTGAGGACTGATGCTGATCCTGAGCTCGTCTGGACTGAGGTGGGGGGACCACGTGAATAAATGTTGTAGAGGCATCCAGGCGGCTGTGTGAGGAGGCATGGGGTATGTAGAGGGGCATCCAGGGGCTGATGGGGGGGGGGCATCCAGGGTGCTGCTGTGAGGAGGCATGGGTATGTACAGGGCTGCTGTGAGGAGGCATGGGGTATGTACAGGGGGCTGATGGGGCATCCAGGGGGCTGCTGTGAGGAGGCATGGGGTATGTACAGGGGGCTGCTGTGAGGAGGCATGGGGTATGTATGGGGCATACAGGGGGCTGCTGTGAGGAGGCATGGGGTATGTACAGGGGGCATCCAGGGGGCTGCTTTGAGGGTGGCATGGGGTGTGCAGAGGGGCATCCAGGGGCTGATGTGAGGGGGGCATGGGGTGTGCAGAGGGGCATCCAGGGGGCTGCTGTGAGGGGGCATGGGGTTTGCAGAGGGGCATACAGGGGGCTGCTGTGAGGAGGCATGGGGTATGTACAGGGGGCTGATGTGAGGGGGCATGGGTATGCAGAGGGGCATCCAGGGGGCTGCTGTGAGGGGGGCATGGGGTATGCAGAGGGGCATCCAGGGGCTGATGTGAGGAGGCATGGGGTATGCAGAGGGGCATCCAGGGGGCTGCTGTGAGGGGGGCATCCAGGGGCTGCTTTGAGGGGGGCATGGGGTGTGCAGAGGGGCATCCAGGGGGCTGATGTGAGGGGGGCATGGGGTGTGCAGAGGGGCATCCAGGGGGCTGATGTGAGGGGGGCATGGGGTATGCAGTGGGGCATCCAGGGGGCTGCTGTGAGGGGGGCATGGGGTATGCAGAGGGGCATCCAGGGGGCTGATGTGAGGGGGCATGACCTGCTGCTGAGCTTCCTACTCTGTGCACACAGGACCTGTGATGAGGTCACAGGAGGGGAGGAGTTGGGTGTCACATGGCCAAGCTCCTCCGTGTACAAGTGCTGTGCTGGTTGTCATGGGTGCTGGCTGCAGTGGCTGAGGGTAAGTTTATGTGAGGGGTCAGGAGGGATTTACAGTATGGATGTAGCAGAGTCGTGTGTGTACGAGGTGTATAGAGCGGAGCCGTGTGTGAAAAGTGTATGGAGCGGAGCCGTGTGTGTACGAGGTGTACGGAGCGGAGCCGTGTGTGTATGAGGTGTATGGAGCAGAGCTGTGTGTGTACGGAGCTGAGCCGCTCATCTCCGTACACACAGGGCTCTGTGCTTGAGCCGTGTGTGTACGGAGCAGAACCGTGTGTGTACGGGGTGAAAAGAAGTGGAGCCGCGTGTGTACGGAGCGGAACCGCATGTGTGCGAGGTGTATGGAGCGGAGCTGTGTGTGTACGAGGTGGCTGTAGCATTACAGTGTGTGTACGGAGCTGAGCCGTCATCTCCATACACACAGGGCTCCGTGCTTGAGCCGTGTGTGTACGGAGCAGAACCGTGTGTGTACGGGGTGTAGAGAAGTAGAGCGCGTGTGTACGAGGTGTGCGGAGCCGTGCATGTACAAGGTGTATGGTGGGAGCATTCATACCTCCCAACAGTCCCGATTTGAGAGAGGGTCTGCTCCGCTGTCCGGCTGGCAGCTTACTTTCCCCGTGGACACAGAGTACACGGCGGAGCCGAGGAGCACTTTAAAACTCTGCTCTTTCTTTCTTTTCCTCAGTACCAGTCAGTGTGCGCACGTACCAGCCACTGATCCATAGCCAGCCACTGTGCCCTCAGTACCAGTCCGTGTGATCAGCAGGGCTAAATGGGTGTAGTTGGGGCGTGGACATGGGTGTGATTAGTTGTGAAATGGGTGTGGTTAGGGGGCGTGGCTAAAATTTGCCGGCACCTCTGTCCTCTTCCCGTCTTCAAAGTTGGGAGGTATGCCCACACCTGTGTTAATGGAGCAATCACTGAAAAGAGGTTAGCTGGTCCTTTTAAGGCAGGGCTGCAATGATGTGAAATGTGTTTTGGGGGATAAAGTTCATTTTCTAGCCAAATATTAACTTTGCAAGTAATTGCTGTTAAGCTGATCACTCTTTAGAACATTCTGGAGTATATGCAAATTGCCATTAGAAAAAGTGAAGCAGTAGACTTTGTAAAAATTAATATTTGTGTCATTCTCAAAACTTTTGGCATGACTGTAGTCCAGAAAAGCTCCACACAGTGCACAATTCTTCCTGCTTTGGAGGTAGTAGTGAGATCCTACCCTTGGGTCCCTATGCACCCAGGTTGCACCAATGGTATGTCCGACCTGGTTTATGTAGATTATAATAACATTTTTTTGATCAAGTTAATATCTAGCTCACCCAACCGATTACATCACTGTGCTCTCAGCATGACATCATTGCATCTCTATGTTATCCATATATAGTGCTGCAGTTTTCTTTTATGGAAAGCGACCTGCTGTCTTTCAGAAACCTGGTGGATTTCCAATAAAAGTATGAGCACATGCTGAACGTAGCAATACTATACGTCAACTTCAGAGGATTAAATCAACTACTATGTGGAATAAGTTACATATATTTGCTAAGGACATGTTTGCTAAGGAAGGACACATTCCGAAACGCACGTCGTGTGTGTGCGCCGCATTTGGACAGCAGACCACATAGGTAATGCCCATTGCCTGGCTACTACCTGTTTGCCATGCTTATAAATGCACACTTGTGACACCTTACAGTGTTCATCTCTCTATATTATATTATTATTATCTCCTCTTTTTGTGCACCCATTGTTATGTAAAAGGTGGCCAGGGTGGTAGCAAATGGGCGAGTCCATATGCAACAGTCAGTGAGCACCCTTGGCCCTTGCTCATAAAATAGTTAACGCCTGGTCTCAATAGCGATAACCAGCGATCCCGACAACGATATGCACTTGTCAGGATCGCTGGTGTATCACTACATGATCGCTGCTGAGTGCCAAACGGCAGCTCAGGCAGCGATCAGCACAGCGACACTGCGGGTAACATCGCTTAGTTACCGCAGTGTACTTGGATACCAGCGCCCTGATGCAGGAGCTGGTAACCAAGTACACATGGGTTTCCAGGCGCTGCGCGGTGCCTGGAAATCCGCTGTGTCCTTGGTTACCGCTCCCTGCATCAGGGCGCTGGTATCCAAGGTACACAGCGGGTTTCTGGCACAGCCCCGCGCCTGGAAACCCGCTGTGTACCTTGGTTACCAGCGGATCGCTGGTCTCCCGCCTGTCACACGCAGCGATGCGTGCCTGTCAGCGGGAGACCAGCGATCAAAAAAATGTCCAGGACTTCAGCGACGATCAGCGATACCCAGCAGGGGGGCTGATCGTCGCTGAATGTCACACACAGCGATATCGCTGGGGAGATCGCTGCTGCGTCACAAAACTAGTGACTCAGCAGCGATCTCGCTAGCGAGAGGGGGCTTACATACAGTTCCTGTCAGCATGTGTAACATGCCCACAGCACACTCAAGGTTCTGTCATATTCCCTTCAGCTTACCTTGTAGGCTCTGCAATCACTTCAAAGACAGGGTCTTTCTCCAACAGATGAATTCAATAAACAGCAAGGCATCCATCAAATCAACAGCACATTTTCAAGAGAGTGGCATTTCCCACTCTCCTGTCCTTCAACAGTCCTGTTCTTCCTGTCATGTGTGCATTGCCACGAAGATCGTCGCGGTTGCACATTTGATTCTCACAGCTGAGCTGTGTTTCTTTGTGTTTGGCAGCTAGGGAGTTAATTCTGTTGTGCTCGGTGCTGGGATTGGGTGCAGTTTCTCCGGCTGCAATTGATTATTGTTGATGGTTTCCTTTAAATTCCTGGTTGTCTGCTTGGGGAGTTGCCAGTGAAACCTTCATGCAGACCACAGATAGGAATGAATCTGTATAGACTTAGTTGTGAGCTCCTTAGTTGTTCTAAGCTCAACTTGGTTAGAGTTTATTTCCCAGACATTTATGTTCCTTTCGTGTTGAGTGTGTATGCAAGCGGTGTTACCTGTCTGTTTATATGTCTAATCTGTGTATTTAGCTAAGATCAGCCCATATCCCTTTGGTGTAGTCAGGATCCTTCTTAGGACTGATTACAGGGTTCAGGGTCTGATAGGAGACAGGGTTAGGTTGGTGACTTGGACCTCTGAACCATTTCAGTACCTCCAAGGGAGGGATTAGTTGGGACCCAGTTTAGGGTCAGGTTGATCCGGTTCACCTCTTTCCTGTTTCAGCTCATCAAGTCCTCCCATCTCTGCAAATTGAGATACTGATTTGGCTTTTATCCTAAGTCATATTACAAGACTCTTTAAAGGTTTGATTGTGACTTGTAGGATCGCTACTTCCAATAGGTGGCGCTATAGAGTTCAAGTCCTCTTTTTCACTTAAGAGGCAATTTGCATGGTAATGATTTAAACATTTGTGCCCACCCCCTCCTTTCAGGCAGTGGGCACATGTGTTGTTTGGTGATTTCTATACTCCACTGTGATACTTATATTTAGACCTATATGGTCTGACTCTATTTTTTTATCTAGTGGTCTGATGTTTTTCCTTTTCTGTATGTTTTATCTTGTATATTGACAATTGTCTTTCATTTAAGTGCGGGCACGTTATTCGCTTGTAGTGCTACCGTATACCATCTTGTCTAATAAAGGTACGGTATTTTTATCCTTACATCAACTGTTCCACACTTCTCTTTCTTAGATCATATGTTCGAAGTTCTCTTTTTGGTTTTTCTGGATTTCCAATATGTCTACACCAATGCCTTTCTTATAGACTTTGGAGCATTTTTGAACTACACAACAAAACTTCCATCCTAAGACACAAATCAAAGAATTTTGTGATATACGTTCGTGAACTTGAGAGTAATAATAAATGCCATATACACCCATGTGTCAGCAAAGTCTGCAAGACACTAACTGTATCACAATTGACAAACATCTGAGAGGAGGACTTCACCCAGCTGGAGCAGAGCAAACACCTGACATCTGCAGCCGCCGCTCCGCTAGGGTACAGTACCTCTTTACAGCGCCAGCCTTCCCTTCATGGTGTAATGGAACATTTCTCAAGTCAATGTGCTATTCTTTGTTTTTCCAAGAGTGGGGAATTCAGTCATCTCATTCTCTATCTTCAAACAAGCAGTCCGTTTAGTCTGAATAAAACAGCCTTGTCATGGAAAAGATGTGCACAGAAGCATTACACTGTCATAAAACGGTCAGAACATGCTGTCATTGCAAATCTTACATACCGGCCCCATACACATAAACCGTCTTAAAGGGAACTGAACGAAATGACTAAATCTTTACAGAACAACTAATCTTAAGGGTATCATCTGGTTTAGAAAACCACTTTACCAATACACTATTAGCTAATCAACCTTCATCACTTAGGTGAAATGTAGAACAGCTACAAAGAGCGTCTGTCACTCTTGAGGACCAGACACATCCATGACAGTCTGATGTAGCACCTTGATTTAAATCAGCAGCATGTAATGCTTCCTTTCTTTAGTGGCATCGCAGGATATTTGGCATTTATGCCAAAGTCCCCATACATTGCAGCTGATCGCTGAGGATCTTAATTAGCTTATTTTCAGTAGCCAAAAAAAGAAAGTTCAAATTCAGACATGCCCTTGAAACTAATATTTCAGTCACCATGAATAACTGTAGGAATTCACTCATGTTGGCATTAGGCAGTGTTCACACAGGCAATGAGGGTTGGTCCAAACAAGTGCAGTTTTATTGCTTTCATAAACCTCCAAGGGATTCCAAATCAAAAACAGCTTCTTCTGGTCACAAACGTATCACAGCAAATAAACAGTTCATTCAGCAGGCACATAAATGTCACTGCAGGCTCATCCAAACAGATTAAAGTTCTTTTTCCCAAAGCAGACTTTATACACAGTAGAGGTACGATCTTACCAGTCTCAGTATCACCTTCAGACTGATCTCCAACAGCTTCCTGCACCAAACAGAAGTGTTCAAATCCAGGCACAGTTCATACTGAACAGATTACAGTCTCCACAGGGTTCTCTGCACATGGATTGTGGATTTCCCAGCTGACCTATGCAGTCTCCATTCAAAGAGAAAGCCAGCCATGTCTCTCTCTCAGCTACAGCTCACATTGTGGCTGGTCACTCACTTTAGCACACTCGACTTTGCTCCATCCAGCAAACTGATTCTCCTAGTAAACACAGGCCCTAGTTCTAGTGAAAAGCTAGGCAGGTGCATCTAATCAAGCAGAGCTAGGACTATACAAATATGCACTCACAAGCAACAGAGTGGAACATTAGGAAGAAAGGGAAGGAAAAAACTAATAGGAAAGGATGAGGATATGCACACAGACAAATCATCAAGCAACAGTCTTCAGAGCAACACTTCAAACACCTCTTCAAACAACTAACACCTCCAACTCCAAAAACAGGCAGTATGAAACTAACACTGGCAATCCCTCATTGCCAGAGGTGAGTATATTTGGCAGAGGGGAGTGGCCAACACTGAACAGCTGAGACCATCAAAGCAGGAAAGATCCAGGAGCTATCAACTGAACAGATTAACCCCCGCACTGTTATCAGAATCCTTCACTGTTTAATATGATGGTGAAGTGCTTCTAATTAGTACAGGAGTACGAGAAATAAGACACAGTGGTCTCCTGGCCCCTCTCTCTGACGGCAAACCCGTCACAATAACGTTTTAAGGAGGACCTGTTATTTGGTCTAAACTGGCATTTTTTCCTCTTATTTTGTTTCTGATGCTCCCCTGAGTTGCATTTATCTATTTTTACATCTGCCATAATGTTCCAGAGATATGGGCTTTTTATTTAGTGCTAATTGTGATGGTCTTTATCAGATGGTGTTAACAGGATTCTCTGGGTGGTGGTTTGACGGATTTGTGTAATTACTCTGTGAGTCATGCCACATTGATGAAGACCATGAAAAATAGCAGTAAATGAAAAGTCCCATATCTTTGGAATCATATAGTGGATTTAAAAAAATACAAACAAAAAAACGAATACTCAAGAAAGCATACGGAAAAATACTAGAGCAAAAACTGTCCACTTTTGACCAAGTGACAGGTCTTCTTTTAGGTATGGTTTAGACCAAGGGTCTCCAACCTGTAGCTCGGGAACATGTGGCTTGCAGACACTTGATGTGTGGCTCATGGCTGTCTGTCAACTTAGTACATTAGCACCAGATCTGGCAAACAGCTATGAAAGCAGGTTTCCTGATGGGGACTTTGTGAGTATCCCCACACAGAAGAGCAGATCTGGATGTGCATATATTGGCCTTGCAGGAAATGAGAGAAAAATTAAGTAAGTACTAAGCTGGAGATAGGACTGCCAGTCAGGGGGGGAGAGAAGAAGCTGGAAGTCATTACTTGATATCTTCTAGATGTGGCTCAGCGAACATCTATCAGAGCTTAACCCCTTAATGTTCCATGAACGTGCACAGTCCGTCATGGCAAGGTGTCAGTTTTGGCACCTTGATGGACTGTGCACGTCCTGCCTTTGAACTACCACTGCGTGTAAACACGCAGTGGTAGTTCAGTGCGACAGCTGTCTCTGACAGCTGACAGGCACGGTAAGCGGTTCGGGAACCTTTGCAGTCGGTCCCCGCACCTACAGCGCTGTGATTGGTCAGTCAATGTGACTGACCAAACACAGCAGTGATCGGGCAGAAGAGTCTGAAATTTCAGCCTCTTCTGCCCGATCAGTGTACTGTAGGAGCTAAGCGTTGCAGTGGCCGAGCTTCCTGCACTAACAGCCGGGAGCGGCCCCCCGCCGCCCCTGGCTGTTAACCCTCTGACTGCTGCGATCGAGCGCGATCGCAGCGCTCAGGCGGAGAGGCAGAGGGTCGGGAGCTCCCTGTGCCTCAGATCGGCGCCCCGCAATGTATTTGCAGGGCCCGATCTCTGCCTTGATGACCGGGGGTTGTCATGACAACCTCCGGGTCATCTAGCTACGGAAAGCCGCTGTGACCATGGTCACAGCAGCTTTCACCATAGGTACAATGCATTGCAATGCTGGAGCATTGCAATGCATTGTACTTGCAATCAAAAGTGAAAAAGTGAATCCATGGGACAAGGTAAAAAAAAACATTTAAAAAAAAAAAAAAATTCCCCTAAAAAATACACATTTTTAAGTAATAAAAAAGCAAACAAAAAAATACACGTTTGGTATCGCCACGTCCGTAAAAATTCCATCTATCAAAGTGTAACCCTAGTTAACCCCTTCAGTGAAAGCCGTTAAAAATAAACACAAAAAGTAGTAAATTATACTTTTTCCAAGCGGTATCATCATACCGCTTGGAAAAAGTCCAATAACACGCGATCAAAAAGACGGATACTAAATAAACATGGTACTGCTAAAAACGTCATCTTGTCCCGCAGAAAACAAGCCGCTAAACAGCATCATCAGCAAAAAAATAAAAAAATTATAGCTCGCGGAATAAACTGATGCAAAAATAATTATTTTTTCTATAAACTTTTTTGTGTAAAAAGCGCCAAAACATAAAAAAATATATAAATGAGGTATCGCTGTAATCATAGTGACCCGAAGAATAAAGCTGCTTTATCAATTTTACCACACGCGGAATGGGGAAAAAAAAACAACAATTCCTGAATTGCTGGTTTTTGTTCATTCGCTTCCACAAAAATCGGAATAGGAAGCGATCAAAAAACGCTATGTGCCCGAATATGGTACTAATAAAAACGTCCGCTCATCCTGCAAAAAATAAGCCTGCAGATAACTCTGTCGGCCGAAAAAATTATAGCTCTCAAAATACGGCGATGCAAAAATTTCTTGCAAAAATTTTTTCCAAAAAAAGTGTCTTTTAGTGTGTGACAGAAGCTAAACATGAAAAAAGGATGTACATCTGGTATCGCTGTAATCGCACCGATCCGAGGAATAAAGTCGCCTAATCACTAAAACCGCACGAGGAACAACGTAAAAAATAAAACCAATTCTTCACCTTTTGTGGATTTGTTCATTCTGCCTCCCAAAGATCGCAGTAAGGCGATCACAGTGGTTCCCCCTACACATAAGGGTATCAGCGTACTCAGGACAAATTGCACATCAACTTTTGGGGTCCTATTTCTCCTGTTACCCTTATAAAAATAAATATTGGGGGCGAAAAAATCATTTTTGTGGAAAAAAATGATTTTTTATTTTCAGGGCTCTACGTTATAAACTTCTGTGAAGCACTTGGGGTTCAAAGTGCTCACCACACATCTATATACGTTCCTTGGGGGGTCTAGTTTCCAAAATGGGGTCACTTGTGGGGGTTTCTACTGTTTAGGCACATCAGGGGCTCTCCAAGCACGACATGACACCAGCAGACCATTCCATCAAAGTCTGCATTCGAAAACGGCGCTCCTTCCCTTCCGAGCTCTGCCATGCGTCAAAATAGTGGTTTACCCCCACATATGGGGTATCAGCGTACTCAGGACAAATTGCACAATAACTTTTGGGGTCCTGTTACCCTTTGGAAAATAAAAATTGGGGGTGAAAAGATCATTTTTGTGGAAAAGATATGATTTTTTAATTTAACGGCTGTACGTTATAACCTTCTGTGAAGCCCTTGGGGGTTCAAAGTTCTCAACACACATCTAGATAAGTTCCTTGAGGGGTCTAGTTTCCAAAATGGGGTCACTTGTGGGGGGTTTCCACTGTTTAGGCACATCAGGGACTCTCCAAATGCGACATGGCGTCCACTCTCAATTCCAGCCAAAAAAGTCAAATGCCGCTGCTTCCTTTCCGAGCTCTGCCATGCGCCCAAATAGTGGTTTACCCCCACATATGGGGTATCAGCGTACTCAGGACAAATTGCACTATAACTTTTGGGGTCCTTTTATCCTTTGGAAAATAAAAATTGGGGGTGAAAAGATCATTATTGTGGAAAAAAAAGTGTGTTCACCACACATTTAGATAAGTTCCTTGGGGGGTCTAGTTTCTGTGATCGCTGAACCAGCATTTTTTTCTTAGAGCTAGCATTTTTCTAAAGTTCGGAGGCATTGTTTTCTTTTTAACTGACAGGTTGAGTGTACCAGAAGACAAGATAAGATGTTCCTCATTTTTAGTCAATACAATACATTCCTCCTCGCCTGAGAAGAGACGCTCTGTGCTAAACAGGGCCAAAAGCCAAGAACGGAATTTTTAAAGTGAAACTAGCATTTTATGTTTTAGTTGTATTAACTGCCATTATATGGTAATTCCGCTTCCTGCTTCAGGGGTATATATGAATCCCTTTGTTAGCAATAAACGCAGAGCTTATGGACGCATCCTTTGGTCTGTGTCTTATTCTCTCTGGTACCACATTCTGAGGAGGAAAGGGTTAACGAGATAACAGCGACGACTACTGGCGCCCGACCAGGGGACTGAGTTATTCTATTCTGAGGAAGCCCGACCGGTCTGGAGACGTGGGATGAGCGGAGCCTTCTGTTGGTGATATACACAGCGCTGGGGTAAGAATACTTATTATATTCTACCTAAAATCTATATCACTGTATAGTGGACTCCCTCTTCCCCGAGCGGTCAGCTTTCCAGGTAAATCACAGGTATTCCTGGCTCAGGTCCCTTTGAACCAGTAGACCTTCAGATTAATTGTCAGTCCTGCCTTTCCTCCTTTGAATAATGACAGTATGGATCCAATGATTGTGTTGTGGTTTTGTCTTGGTGTCTGTGTGATTGGATTGTTCATTTGGTTGGCGTACAAATCTTGGAAAGCGAGCAGTGGAATGGTTCAGAAACCTTTGTGGCCCATTGTCTAAGTGACGCAACTGTCTTGGTGACAGAGTCTTGGTGACGCAATTGTCTTGGTGACAAACTTGTCTTGGTGACAAGAAAATCTCTTCTAGGTGAGGAGATACAAAAATGGGGGACCAAAACACCAAGGAAGGTGTTTCTGCTAAAGATTTAGTTGTGCGCAGAGAGTTGTGTAAAGCAGGCATGAATGAATGAACGAAGAATTGAACAGTGAAAAATGGAAAAGGTTTTTTTTTTTAACTCACATCATGGATGGTTGAGAGAAAAAGGACTTTTGAGAACAGTGAACCTGTGGATGAGTGCGTGTGATTACTTAGAGGGAAAGACTGAGGAATTAGGAGACGGACGTTACAGACTAACAAAAACAGGGACGACTGATTTACCCTCCTGTTTGTCCCCTACGTTACCTCCACCCCAGTACCAGACCTTCCCACAGACTTCCCACGAACCAAACTGTTGGGTCTGCCCCAGGTGTGGACAGCAGAATCCCCTGATGGTAGATGTCTGTGTAGGTTGCGGTGGACCCAGACCTCCCCCGCCAATTTATTTCCAATGAGGACAGTAGTGGTACCTGGTACCCCGGGTGCTGCGGGAGGTGAGGTGGACGGACTAGCTCCAGGCGCCCCCCGGACAGCAGTGTTGTACAGACCATGGAGCCCTACAGAGCAGTTGGCTCTAATGAAGCAACTAGACAGGATCTGGAAGCACTTATAAAAGGGAAATTGGCAGATGAAGCTAGATACAATAGACTGATAGATGAGACATACAAGTGTTATGTTGGTAGGACCGGACCTGACAATGCAGAAGTCAGTGACAGCAAGCAGAGAAATAAGGGAGGGGGGAAGTGCTGGCAGCAAGAGATGGCATTTTGCTTTAGACCAAGGTCACTCTACAGATAAGCAAACTGCAGGCTGAGGGAGAGCACACACACAAACCGCGCAGCGGCACGACTTACCCCTCCCATCAGGCATTCAGCGTAGAGACGCAGAGCCAGAGTGCAGTAGTTTTCAGATTTCTAATCACCTTTGTTGAATAGGTTTTTGGAATAGACACAGTACGTAAGAATCGAAGGGCTAGGCATGTGAATAGAAGGTCAGAGTACGTGAGAAGCAATAGACAGGCAGCCTTTACGCTGCATAATGCGTTTTTGTTATTTGAAAGGCACACAGCAATAGCACAGAAGAGGACTTAGAAATCCTCCAAAATTCAAAATACAGCAAAAAAGGCAGAGATGCTCACCTGCCCAGCCTTCAACAAAGCACTATCAGGATGCAGTGGACCCACATAGTTAAGATGACGGCAACACAGGTGCAAGAATACCGATGGCAACCGCTCACAACCTACCAATACATGGAGGGGGCGGCTGCTTGGTAATTGATGCACAAAGAAGACTTGTATGCAGCGCCGTTCACATTATGGCAATGCACAGCATCCATTAAACAGCCTAGTATTACACCTTCTATTAGATCAGGCGGGCTGCCCAGCGCTATTAAAATGCATGCCATGTGAACAGACACCACAGTTTACTTGTAAACGTGAGGATCTGTGAAGTGGATTACAAGCTTACGTACTTGGCCAAACTACCAACTAATACCTCACATTATTTAATATATTTTTTAATGTGTTTTTTGCACTTTATTTTACAGGGTGCATGTGGGCCCATTTGGTCTTGTAAACTGGTGTCTGTTCACATGGCATGCATTTTAATAGCGCTGGGCAGTCCGCCTGATCTAATAGAAGGGTGTAAATACTAGGCTGTTTAACTGGATGCTGTGCATTGCCATAATGTGAACGGCACTGCATACAAGTCTCTTTGTGCATCAATATACCAAGCAGCCGCCCCCTCCATGTATTGGTAGGTTGTGAGCGGTTGCCTCATCGGCACTGTGTTGCTGTCATCTTAACTATGTGGGTCCACTGCATCCTGATAGTGCATTTGTTTGAAGGCCTGGGCAGGTGAGCATCTCTCCTTTTTTTGCTGTATTTTTGTTATTTGAAAGGCAACGGGGAAGTTTGTTAATAGATTACCATCTGCTATAAAAGAGCAGTGGTGCATCGTGTAGAAGGTACAGCAAGTTAATTTGAACGGACCCAGGAAGTGATTTTTTTTATGTGAATAAGATTGAAAAGGTGTTAAATCGTCTGTGAGAAAAAGATCACTGACATGTCACAAGAGCAGAATTCAGAGTCACACACATCACATGTCCATCATGTGGAGACTCGGGACAGGTATCTGTTTCCTGGTTTTGATCTTTTTAAGCTAGTTTTTTTTCTGGCTACAAGCTGTAGCGTGAAAGTTCTCAGGCATTCAGACTGAACTAGATAATAATTTTTTTCTTTTTTTTTTTGATACGTGATTTCAGTGCCTGTAGAGACTGCCAGTCTGCAAGAGATACTGGAAAGATGGAAAATGCCAAAAGTAGTTGTTCTGCAATATGTTGATGACTTACTGATTTGTGCCCCCTCCAGGAAACAGTGTCGCACTGCAACGATATCACTCATGTTGTTTCTGTACCAAGCTGGATGTAAAGCGTCAAAGGATAAACTTCAGTTTTGTAAATCTTCAGTTATCTTCTTGGGACATTGCATTACACCAGGGGCGCGACATCTGACCAGCGCTCGCAAAGAAGCTGTACAGAATTTTCCTATTCCTGTTAATGTTGCCGCTCTTAGGACATTTCTTGGACTGGTTTCATACTGCAGACAGTGGATACATGCTGTATCAATCCTCATGCAGCCTCTCTATGACTGTATCACCATTGTGCCTTTTAAACTAACTCCTGAAGGTATAGACTGTTTTTTTTATTCTCTCAAAAACAGGATTGTGGCAGCTCCAGCGCTAGGAACCCCCGACTATGAACTACCATTCACCCTGTATCTCCACGAACAGCAGGGACACGCGGCAGGAGTATTGACTCAGTTACATGGTGACAATCAAAGGCCTGTAGCCTATTTCAGTGGAAGACTAGATGCAGTGGCTAGAGGTGCCCCGTCCTGTGTACGGGCAGTACATGCTGTAGGACTATTGCTCCACAAATCGTCAGACATTGTTTTTGATCACCCATTGACAGTACTTACACCTCATGATGTATACACCATACTGAACCAGGTGCAACCGGCACACCTTTCAGCTGCACGTCACCTTTGATTGCAATGTGCACTTTTAATGCCTCCAAATGTTTCTTTGCAGAGATGTACCACACTTAATCCTGCCACATTGTTACCTCTCTTGGATCTAAAGGAGGGTCAGGTACGGTATTGTACAAAGAAGATCCAAGAGAAGAGATTCCTCATGATTGTGTTCAGCTTATGCACAGGAAACAGCAGGCCTACCCACAGTGTTTGAAACTGAAAGACTTAATGCTGATTTTGAATTTTTTGTAGATGGATCTCGCCACCAAGATGACTCAGGTACCTTCCACACCGGGTATGCCATCGTCTCCCTGAATGCAGTGATCAAAGCAGAACCAATGCTCCCACATCAGTCGGCCCAGGAGGCTGAACTTAAGGCTCTGACCGAGGCCTGTAAGATAGCTGAAGGTAGAATTGTTAACATCTACACAGATTCTAGATACGCATTCGGTATAGCTCATGATTTTGGTCCAATTTGGAAATCTAGAGGATTCCTGACGGCAGCAGGACATCCCATTAAAAATGCTGACGCAGTCCAGAAGTTAATTGATGCATTACAATTACCAAAAGAAGTAGCTGTCATAAAAGTTAAAGCACATACCAGATGCACTGATCAGGTGAGTAAAGGAAACGCAATGGCCGATGCAGCAGCAAAAACAGCAGCCAGTAGACCACTCCAAGGGGTAACGATGCACCAGGTAAGCGCTCCCAAAAATCCCTTTGTGTCGGAGGATGCCTTATCCCAGATGCAGGCTCAGGTGCGCCAGGAGGAAGTAGAAAAGTGGGAAAAAGAAGGTGCATGTCTGAATGAAGCAAATGGGGTATGGGGAAGAGGGATGCGTCGATGCCTTCCAAGGGCGTTGTACCCTGCGGTCGCCCAGATGTTACATGGGCCAACCCACCAGTCCAAAACTGCTGTAATGAGCGTGATGCAGAAGCATTGGGTAGCACCAGGCTTTTCCACCTGTATAGAAGGTTTGATCCAGGGATGCATGGTATGTGCTGCACATAATCAGGGAAATGTAGTCAAGACACCACCCAAACATGCCCCTCGGCCCCTCTATCCTTTCCAGAGACTGCAGATTGATTATATTCAGCTGCCAAAATCAGGGTCATGGGAGTAGTGTTGGTGTGTTTTTGATTTATTCTCAGGTTGGCCGGAGGCTTTCCCGATTGCCAAGGCTACGGCTGCGGCAACCGCAAAGATGCTGCTTGCGGAGGTGGTGTGCAGGTATGGAGTACCAGAGGTGATCGAAAGTGACAGAGGTACACATTTCACAGGTGAAATAATGAATGAAGTCTTGACAGCTCTGGGAATTCAACAAGCTTTCCACACCCCATATCACCCACAAAGCAGTGGGAAAGTAGAAAGACTAAATGGGACATTGAAGTTAAAAATCCAAAAGGCCATGGCTGAAACAGGGAAATCTTGGCCTGAATGTTTACCATTAGCCCTATACTCAGTAAGGTACACTCCAAATAGAAAAACTGGACTTTCTCCGTATGAAGTACTATTTGGCAAAGTGCCTAGCTTAGGATGTTTCCTTCCCCAAGCACTGGAAATGAGTAACCATGTATTAAGCTCATATGTAAGGGATTTGCATAAAAGACTTAAGAAAGTACATGATAATGTCTTCAGTTCTCTTCCAGATCCGAACCAGGATCCTGGGAGTCACAGCCTGCAGCCCGGAGACTGGGTAGTCATTAAAAGACACGTGAGAAAGAGTCTGGATCCGAGATTTGACGGACCTTTTCAAGTTCTACTGACGACAAGTACCGCAGTCAAGCTGACAAGGCAAGGAAACTTGGATCCACGCATCGCATTGTAAGAAGATCCTTGGAGAGCCTCCAGAAGAGGAATGATGCTACTAGTGACATTTGCTTGCATCCTTGCAGTAACGGATGCTTGGAACAATCTTAGCCGAGTAGATGGTGATGATAACAGATTCATTAGACACCACTTAGCTTTAGTGGATGGACTGAAAGAACAAAACCAAACTGTTGCAAACTGTTGGATTTGTACACATGCGCCGGTGACGTCCACCAGTCTACCATTTCTTGCAGTCCCAGTCTCGTAGGAAGAGATTAACTCTTGGGTAACTGCTCAAACATTAAGCAACAATGCCACTCAAAAACTTTGGAACACTACGGTAGGAATACCGGTAGTGGGTTGGACTGATTTTCCATGGTGGCAGGGAAATCTAACAGGACAGATAATTCCAAGACTGTATCTATTTTTTTTTGAAGGTGGAGCATGGGTACCCAGAAATAGAACTAGTATAACCTCTTTGGGAGAAATACCGACACGGGTTAAAGATAAGTTTTGGGGTCACTACAGGAAGCTTAGATGCTTTCAAACCCTCCCTATTAGAACGATATCTACACACTGATAAATGGGAAAATAATGTTTTCTTTGAGAATGGAAATGATGAAACTTGTGCTAACAAACCAGGTGACCTGAGTTGTAATAAAGATGAAGGGTATCAGAAGAACACTCCCACCTGCGGAGGACCTACCGCAGGATACTGTTCCCCACTAGGACAAAAGCCCGGATGGTGCATGATGAGTAATATTTCAAAGTTTATAGATTTGGCACACCGATTAGTATTACAGCATTCAGCTATATGGAACCTTCCACCATCAATGTATTGTGTATGTGGGGATAAGGCATTTAAGTGGCTTCCAGTAGGAGTCACGGGCAATGCACCCTAGCTAGATTGACACCAGCCACCTATCTCATCACTCCAGATAGATTAAATCCATTGTCTATTCCAAAATATACACTACATAAACGATCTGCAGACAATAGACCTCGCCCAAATGGGAGACCACACATAGTGGAGATGGGGATAGCAAATAAATTTTTCAGTGCATTATTTATCTACCCTATGATAACTCAGACATGGGATAAGTTGGTAGAATCCACAGACTTACCTAGATGATCAAATATGGGATATTTTAGATATCATGAATGGGTCCCTTGCAGTACAGAACCAGTTAATTATTGTTACTAACCAACATACCCTCGTGTTAGATTACCTGACTGCAGCTCAAGGAGGGATGTGCCAGATTATTGGACCTGCATGTTGTCATTATATTGATAATTCTAGTGTTTTAACCCTTAACCATAAGCTAGAGGATGTCATAAAGTTAAGGAAACTATATGATGAGGCAAATCTGAAGAATCAAGATTCATGGTGGGCAAATACTTTCTCCTTTCTTAACTCCGCAAATTGGTTCAAAGGTATAGGGGGATGGCTGACTGGGATAATACAAGCTGGCCTACAGGTTTTATTGATATGTCTTGCCATCTATTTAGTGTTTAAAATTTGTTTGATGTGTATTAAACGATGTACTAGGACACAAAGGAGGTATGAAGATGTGTATTGATCAAATGGAGGAACAAAAGGAGGGAAATGTGATCGCTGAACCAGCATTTTTTTCTTAGAGCTAGCATTTTTCTAAAGTTCAGAGGCATTGTTTTCTTTTTAACTGACAGGTTGACGTGTACCAGAAGACAAGATAAGATGTTCCTCATTTTTAGTCAATACAATACATTCCTCCTCGCCTGAGAAGAGACGCTCTGTGCTAAACAGGGCCAAAAGCCAAGAATGGAATTTTTAAAGTGAAACTAGCATTTTATGTTTTAGTTGTATTAACTGCCATATATGGTAATTCCGCTTCCTGCTTCAGGGGGGTATATGAATCCCTTTGTTAGCAATAAACGCAGAGCTTATGGACGCATCCTTTGGTCTGTGTCTTATTCTCTCTGGTACCACATTCCGAGGAGGAAAGGGTTAACGAGATAACAGCGACGACATTTCCAAAATGGGGTCACTAATGGGGGGTTTCCACTGTTTAGGTACATCAGGGGCTCTCCAAACGCGACATGGTGTCCGCTCTCGATTCCAGCCAATTTGACATTCAAAATCTCAAATGATGCTCCTTCCTGTTGTGAACATTTTGAAGACGACTTCGGAGCTGAAGCTCCCTCTGGTGGTTGCTGAGGGTATTGAACCTATCTTGAATACCAAGAGTCCTATACCCGCAGATAACGAGTGGGTGTCAGGTGGTACTGACTGGCCTGATATAAGTGAGCTATCTCCCATGATCCTCGCCGGTGATCAATTGTGCTTCCTGGTTGTGGTTTGAATTCCTTGCTTTTTGCTGCATTGCTTTTTGTCTTCAGCCGGGTCCCCTTTGGGGGGCTTTGTCTGGTCTCCGTTCGTTTTTTATATTTGTTCATTTGCTCAGTTCTTGTGATATTTTTCTGCTGGGTAGCTACGTGTCCACACCAGAGATCTGATATAGGTGGTCGAGACCGTGTGGTCTCAGTGTTTTTGGATTCAGAAGTGTTGGAGTTTTTCCTAGGGTTTTTCTGGGTTGCAGAAAGTATTCTCTCCTGCGCTGTCCTATCTAGACAGTTTTGGGCCCCAGCATTTGCTTAATCTATTTTCTGTCTGTGTTCGTATTTTCATCTTGTCTAACCGCCATTATATGTTTGGGGGCTTCCTACTCTTTTGGGGTCTACTCCGGGGCAGTTAGCTTTCCTCTTTCCATCTTCAGGGATACCTATCTCTCCGGCTGTGCCGAGGCATCTAGGACCACCGTAGGTACGCTCCACGGCTGCTTCTAGTTGTGCGGTTAGTTTAGGGGTCTGCAAACCCTATTAGTTTCCAACCTCTCTGGTGTTAGGCTGCCTATGCGTTTTTTTGCTCCTGCCTCCTCAACTACCATAGCATAACAGAATCACCGGCCATACTGAAAATTCTATGGTACTCAATGGAAGGGAAAAAATTGTAAAGAAAAAAAAAAGTTGTCAGAGTTGTCAGAAATTTATTTATTTATTTTTTCCTGTTTGTTGCATTTTTTTCCCTCTTTTTCTCTGGGGGCAGAGGAGGAATTTTTTCCCCAATGGAGTCAAGCATTTGTCCAATCGTGTGGAGCAGCTTGTTGCTGAAGTTTGGAGTATTGCTATCCATCTTGCTGGGTTGCCTGTTGTGGAACCTAGGATCCCTCTGCCGAATTTATTTTTGGGGGATCGGTCTAAGTTTTTGAATTTTAAAAATAACTGTAAGTTGTTTTTTGCTTTGAAGCCTAAATCCTCAGGGAACACAACGCAGCAGGTTCAAATTGTCATCTCCCTGTTGCGCGGTGACCCTCAGGATTGGGCCTTTTCCCTGACACCTGGGGATCCTGTTTTAAATGATGTTGATGTGTTTTTTCAGGCTCTGGGGTTATTGTAGATGAACCTAATGTTACTGATCAAGCTGAAAAAACCTTGTGGCATTGAATCAGGGTCATGAAGCCGCTGAGCTGTATTGTCAGAAATTCAGAAAGTGGGCAGTCCTTACTAAATGGAATGATGATGCTCTGGCAGCTCTTTTTTGGAAGGGTCTGGCAGAGACTGTAAAGGATGTTATGGTGGAATTCCCTGTCAACTCTGGTCTCAATGACTCTATGTCATTAGCTATTCAAGTTGACAGATGTCTGCGCGAGCGAAGAAATATGTGTGAGATTGTGATGCCTTGCGGGCCAGGCCCTGAGCCCATGTAGTGTGATAGAGTGACTTCTGGGGCACAGCGTCATGAATTTCGTAAGCGTAATAAGTTGTGCTACTATTGTGATGACGCTTCTCTTGCTATTTCCGTCTGCCCCAACAACGTTTTGCGCGCTCAGTTGTTTTGGGTAGTGTTCAGACTAAATTTCTGTTGACTGTTACCTTGATTTGCTCCACGTCCACATTTTCAGCTCAGGCTTTTGTTGATTCAGGGCAGCTATAAACCTGATGGATTTTGATTTTGCCAAACGTTGTGGTTTTTCTATGATACCCCTGCGGAAGTCTATTCCTTAGCTGGGCATTGATTCTACCCCCTTGGCGGAGAATAAACCCCAGTTTTCTACCCAGGTGATAATGCGGGTTGACCCGGACCACCAAGAGAATTGCAAATTTTTGGTGTTACATAATTTACATCATATTGTTGTACTTGGGTTTCCTTGGTTACAGACTCGCAATCCTGTTTTGGATTGGAAGTCTGTGTCTGTGACCAGTTGGGGTTGTCAATGTGTTCGTACTGACACTCCTGTTTTTTTTGCCCCCCCAGTCTCAAGATGTTTTTGCTGCCTCCCCCAGTCTCAGGATGTTCCTGACTATTTGACTGATTTTTCTGATGTATTTAGTGAGAGTTAAGGTACTGTCACACTAAACGAGATCGCTAACGAGATCGCTAATGAGTCACCGATTTCATGACGCAGTAGCGATTTCGTTAGCAACGCAGCTATGTGTGACATGTAGCAGCGATGTGGCCCCTGCTGAGATGTCGTTGGTCGCTTATGAACATTCTGAGCCGTTTTTTGGTCGTTGGTGTCCCGCTGGTGAGCCTGAATCGCTGAGTGTGACACCCTTTATGAATAACTTCACCAGTGTCGCAGGTGGGACTAGGTTTTCCCAACGACCGCAGAGGTCATTATACAGATCGCTGATGAGTTGTGTTTGGAATCTAACTAGCGATCACATAGCGATCGCACCAGCGATCCTGCCAGGTGGTGTCGTTGTCGTGATCGCTGGTGCGATCGCTAAGTGTGACAGTGCCTTGCATCCTTACCTCCTCATAGGAGTTATGATTGCGCTATTGACTTAGTACCCGGTTGTAAATTTCCCATGGGTCGGCTCTTTAATTTATCAGTACCTGAGCATGAGGCCATGCGATCTTATATCAAAGAGTCTTTAGAGAAGGGTCATCTCAGACCATCCTCTTCACCTTTGGGCGCCGGCTTTTTCTTTGTGGCCAAGAAGGATGGCTCATTGAGGCCATATATTGATTATCGTCTCCTGAATAAGATCACTGTTAAATATCAATATCCGTTACCCTTGATTTCTGACCTATTTTCCAGAGTGAAGGGTGCTTGTTGGTTTACCAAGCTTAACCTCAGGGGGGCGTATAATCTTATTCGCATCAAGCACGGAGATGAATGGAAGACGGCGTTTAATACCCCAGAGGGGCATTTTGAGTACCTAGTGATGCCTTTTGGGCTCACTAATGCCCCTTCCGTCTTCCAATCCTTTATGAACGATATTTTCCGGGATTTCGTGGATAAATTTCTGATTGTTTATTTGGATGATATCTTGATTTTTTCCGATGACTGCGATTCTCATATGGAACATGCTCGGACTGTATTCCGGATTTTGAGAGAAAACGCATTGTATGTGAAGGGATCAAAATGTCTTTTTGGCGTACAGAAGGTTTCATTTCTGGGATTCATTTTGTCTCCGTCTGTTATTGAAATGGACCTGGTCAAAGTTCAGGCCATTTGTTATTGGGTTCAACCCACTACATTGAAGGCTCTTCAGAGATTTTTGGTTTTGCTAATTTTTATCGTAAATTTATAGCTAATTTCTCTGGTATTGTGAAGCCACTGAGTGATTTGACCAAGAAGGGTTCTGATGTAGTGAATTGGTCTCCTGAGGCAGTTTCTGCGTTTCAGGAGCTTAAGCGGAGATTCACTTCTGCTCCTGTTCTGCGCCAACCTGATGTTTCTCTATCATTTCAGGTGGAGGTTGATGCTTCTGAGATTGGTGCAGGAGCCGTTTTGTCCCAAAGGGATCCGGCGACCTCTAAGATTAACCCTTGTGCCTTTTTCTCTCGAAAATTTTCCCCAGCGGAACGTAATTATAATGGGGGTAATCGGGAGTTATTGGCCACGAAGTGGGCTTTTGAGGAGTGGAGACATTGGCTGGAAGGAGCCAAGCATCAGGTGGTGGTCCTCATGGATCATAAGAACCTGGTTTATCTTGAATCAGCCAAGCGACTTAATCCTAGACAGGCCAGGTGGGCCTTGTTTTTCACACGTTTTAATTTTGTGGTCTCTTTTCTCCCGGGCACTAAGAATGTTAAGGCGGATGCCCTCTCGAGGAGTTTCTTTCTGGATTCTCCTGAGGTAACTGAGCCTGCTGTTATTCTGAAGGAGGGTGTGGTTCTTTCCGTTATCTCGCCCAATTTGAGACTGGCTTTGGAGAAATTTCAGGAGGATAAACCTGAACGTTGCCCTGCTGGGAGATTGTTTGTCAGACCAGTGGGGAAGAATGTGATGTCCAAGATTCATTCCTCCATGTTGGTCGCCATCCTGGTATTTTTGGTACCAGAGAATTTCTGAGTCGGTCCTTTTGGTGGCCCACTTTGTCTCGTGAAGTCAGGGACTTTGTGCAGTCCTGTGGAACTTGTTCTCGTTCTCGGTCCAAACCTTGCTCTCGCTCTAGTGGTTTGTTAATGCCATTGCCTGTGCCCAAGAGGCCATGGACCCATATCGCTATGGATTTTATTTCCGACCTCCCTGTCTCTCAGAGAATGACCGTTATTTGGGTAATCTGTGATAGGTTTTCCAAGATGATACATCTTGTGCCACTACCTAAGTTGCCATCCTCCTCCAAGTTGGTGCCCTTGTTTTTTCAACAGGTGGTTCGGTTGCACGGCGTTCCAGAGAACATTGTGTCTGACAGAGGAGTCCAGTTTGTTTCCAGATTTTGGAGGACATTTTGTTCCAAACTGGGAGCTCAGCTGTCTTTTTCCTTTGCGTTCCACCCTCGACCAATGGACAAACTAAGAGAACAAACCAGACCTTGGAGACTTATTTGAGATATTATGTGTCTGCTGATCAAGATGACTGGGTCTCTTTTTTGCCTTTGGCTGAGTTTGCTTTGAATAATAGGGCTAGTTCTGCCACCTTGATGTCTCCATTTTTCTGCAATTTCGGGTTTCATCCTCGATTTTCTTCAGGGCAGGTGAAGATATTTGTCGAGCCAGTGGTTCCTATGGCTGCGCCTCCTGATCCTGTTTTGGTTGAGGGCAAATTGGAGTATGTGGTTGAGAAGATATTGGATTCTCGTTTGGCCAGGCGGAGACTCCAGTACTTGGTGAAGTGGAAAGGCTATGGTCAGGAGGACAATTCGTGGTGTTTGCTTCTGACATTCATGCTGAAAGACTGGTCCGTGCCTATCACCGAGCTCATCCTGATCGTCCTGGTGGCACAAGTGAGGGTTCGGTGACCCCTCCTCAAGGGGTAGGGTACTGTTGTGAACATTTTGGAGACGACTTCGGAGCTGAAGCTCCCTCTTGTGGTTGCTGAGGTATTGAACCTTTCTTGAATACCAAGAGTCCTACAGCCGCAGATAACGAGTGGGTGTCAGGTGGTACTGACTGGCCTGATATAAGTGAGCTGATCTCCCATAATCCTTGCCGGTGATCAATTGTGCTTCCTGGTTAAGTTTGGAATTCAGCTTGCTTTCCTGCAGTCTCCTGCTTGTGTTCAGATAAGTCTCTTTCAGTTTTTTTTTACTGTGGTTTGAATTCCTTGCTTTTTGCTGCATTGCTTTTTGTCTTCAGCCGGGTCCCCTATGGGGGGCTTTGGCTGGTTCGTTCGTGTTTTGTATTTGTTCATTTGCTCAGTTCTTGTGATATTTTTCTGCTGGGTAGCTACGTGTCCACACCAGAGATCTGATATAGGTGGTCGAGACCGTGTGGTCTCAGTGTTTTTGGATTCAGAAGTGTTGGAGTTTTTCCTAGGGTTTTCCTAGGGTTTTTCTGGGTTGCAGAAAGTATTCTCTCCTGTGCTGTCCTATCTAGACAGTTTTGGGCCCCAGCGTTTGCTCAATCTATTTTCTATCTGTGTTCGTATTTTCATCTTGTCTAACCGCCATTATATGTTTGGGGGCTTCCTACTCTTTTGGGGTCTACTCCGGGGCAGTTAGCTTTCCTCTTTCCATCTTCAGGGATACTATCTCTCCGGCTGTGCCAAGGCGTCTAGGACCACCGTAGGTACGCTCCACGCTGCTTCTAGTTGTGCGGTTAGTTTAGGAGTCTGCAACCTATTAGTTTCCAACCTCACTGGTGTTAGGCTGCCTATGCGGTTTTTTGCTCCTGCCTCCTCAGCTACCATAACATAACACCTTCCCTTCTGAGCACTGCGTGCGCCTAAATATTGGTTTTCCCCACACATGGGTATCGATGTACTTAGGACAAATTGTACAACCATTATTGTGGTTCAATTTCTCCTGATATCCTTGACAAAATGTAAAAAATTGTGTCGAAAGAAAAATTTGGGGAAAAAAGTTAAATGTTAATTTTTTCCTTCCACATTGCTTCAATTCTTGTGAAGTACCTAAAGGGTTTATAAACTTCTTGAATGTGGCTTTGAACACCTTGAGGGGTGCAGTTTTTAGAATGGTGTCACTTTTGGGTATTTTCTGTCATATTGACCCCTCAAAGTCACTTCAAATGTGAGGGGTCCTAAAAAAATGGTTTTGTAAATTTTGTTGGAAAAATGAGAAATCGCTGGTCAACTTATAACACTTATAACTTCCTAACAAAAAAAATTTTGGTTCCAAAATTGTGCTGATGTAAAGTAGACATGTGGGAAATGTTATTTATTAACTATTTTTTGTGACATATCGCTCTGATTTAAGGGCATAAAAATTAAAAGGTTGAAAATTGCAAAATTTTCAAAAATTTCGACATATTTCCGTTTTTTTCACAAATAAGCGCAAGTTATATCGAAGAATTTTTACCACTATCATGAAGTACAATATGTCACGAGAAAACAATCTCAGAATCGCCAAGATCCGTTGAAGCGTTCCAGAGTTATAAGCACATAAAGTGACAGTGGTCAGAAATGTAAAAATTGGCCTGGTCATTAACCTACAAAATGGCTTGGTCATTAAGGGTTAATATGGCTCTCAAAGTAAAGGTACTGCCACACTAAGCAATCCCGCTAGCGATCTCGTTAGCGTTGCATACTAATGAGATCGCTAGCGGGATTGTTTCTATATCGCTAAATGCTGCCGCATTTAGCGATATAGTTAACGACGCTATTGCCGTTAGCGATCTTCTTAACGACTTTAGCGGTACAAAAGTACCGCTAAATCGCTAAGAAAAGGTGCCACACAGCGATTAAATACTTACCCAGCGGGAGCGCCAGCGATGAAATAGGGTCCGGAGCGATTCCAGCGACGAGCGAGATCACAGCAGAAGCTCGTCGCTGGAAGCTGCCGCACTGAACAATATCGCTAACGGATCGCTAAATAGTGACGTTTTTTAGCGATCCCGTTAGCGATATTGTTTAGTGTGGCATACCCTTAACTCAAGTACTGGTTTTAAAAGCACTTGTTAATAAGGTAAAGCCAGTGTTGGGGTTGCCTGTCAGTACAACTAGAGATCTCAGTTTTCTACACAACACATTGCAATCATACCATTGACAGAGCAGTGAAAGGATACCCATGGACAACAGTGAACACACTGAATTCCTTAATATATCTTTAATCAGTATATGTTGCATTTCAAACTTTGGGTTTTTGCCCCTATTTTAATGGGGATATCATAATTTTATGGGGTAACAGATGATTAAACCTTTCTACATATTGTCTTTCACTGGATGCAAAAGAGAGGCTGCAAACTTCCCATTTGTCCATTTTTGAAAAGGCTTCAATGCCTAAATAAATAACATTTGCCTCCTGATATATGAGTATAAATAATCCAAAACCTAGAGAAATCACATTGTGAAAATGAACAGTCAGCATTGGGATGGAGGCCAGGAGTATTAATATTTGGAGAATGTACATACTTCTACAAATATGTTTATCTCTCTTACTGACCCGGTATCAATTTTCAGCATGAACTGCTTTCAATTTTCCATGACTGGATGACTGGAGCAATGCGTGTTTGCATGTGGATTATTAATTTGTGTATTTTGGCACTGACCTGGTGATCAAGATCTGGACTGTCTTATTGTAGAAATTTCTCTAAAAATTCAAGAGGAAAAAAAGAAGAACCTACATTGACACAGCGGCAGCTATGATAGACCCTTGTTTATTAACTATGTATGGTACATTCCACAATCAAAACCTCTGATTTGACAATAGGGCCCTTAGTTTACTCTCTCCAGTTCAACCCATATGTCCCCTCCAGTGCCTACATGCTATACATCACCAGACACTTCAACAGCCTGCTTCATCCAGTGTTGAGCCAAGTCCTCTCCTATAATTGCATTTCTTTCAGTGACAACTTTCAGTATGTATGGTGCAAGATTCAGCACTTTTGACCAACTCAAGGCCAGCAAATTGGTTTTAAAGTATGATGCTCATTTTTGTTCTGATTCACCTTGATTCTCCAGATCTGTCAGCTCAATCACTTGGTCTTCTTGTATTAAAATCTGAATTCATCACATGGCTTAGTTTCTGTCCTACCCGTCCTAATCTAATTTTCTGGTAGTTCTCTAGTCCTGGTTATATGTTTGACTCCCCTCTCTGACATCTGACGTACTATCCCGTCCATAAAACCCATTGCCAATCTGACCATGGACGGGATAGTACGTCATAGGCGATCAGCTGCGCTCCCGGAGGGAGCGCAGCTAATCGCCGCCGGGTGTCAGCTGATTATCACAGCTGACACCCGTGACTGTGTGCCAGGAGCGGTCACGGACCGCTCCCGGCACATTAACCCCTAGCACACCGCGATCAAACATGATCGCGGTGTACTGGGGGCACAGGGAAGCATCGTGCAGGGAGGGGGCTCCCTGCACACCCCCCTGAGACCCTCAGACCAGCGCTGTTCTGAGGGCTTCCTCCCTCCCAGAACCCGGATCCAAGATGGCGCCGGGTCCTGGAGGGAGGCGGCTTCCTCAGTGCCTGCTGAGAGCAGGCACTGAGAAGCCTGCTGCACTGCCTGAGCGATCACTGGTGTGACAGAGTGCTGTGCACACTGTCACACCAGCGATCTGATAAAATACAGTGATGTCCCACCCTGGGACAAAGTAAAAAAGTAAAAAAAATAAAAATAAACATGTTTTAAAAAAAAATCCAAAATAAATAAATAATAAAAAAAAAATATTCCCCAATAAATTCATTTCTTCCTGTAAATAAAAAAAACAAAACAATAAAAGTACACATATTTGGTATCGCCGCGTCCGTAACGACCCCCCCTATAAAACTGTCCCACTAGTTAACCCCTTTAGTGAACCCCTTTAAAAAAAAAAAAAAAAAAACAAAGCAAAAAATCTGCTTTATCATCATACCGCCGAACAAAAAGTGGAATAACACGCGATCAAAAAGACCGATATAAATAAACATGGTACCGCTGAAAACATCATCTTGTCCCGCAAAAAATGAGCCACCATACAGCATCATCAGTGAAAAAATAAAAAAGTTATAGCTCGCAGAATAAAGTGATGCAAAAATAATTATTTTTTATATTAAATTGTTTTTATTCTATAAAAGCGCCAAAACATAAAAAAATGATATAAATGAGGTATCGCCATAATCGTACTGACCCGAAGAATAAAACTGCTTTATCAATTTTACCACACGCGGAACGGTATAAACGCCTCCCCAAAAGAAATTCATGAATTGCTGATTTTTGTTCATTCTAACCTCCCAAAAATCGAAATAAAAAGCGATCAAAAAATGTCACGTGCTCAAAAATGGTACCAATACAAACGTCAACTCGTACCGCAAAAAATAAGACCTCACATGACTCTGTGGGCCAAAATATGCAAAAATTATAGCTCTCAAAATGTGGCGATGCAAAAAACTATTTTTGCAATAAAAAGCGTCTTTTAGCGTGACAGCTGCCAATCACAAAAACCCGCTATAAATAGTAAATCAAACCCCCCTTTATCACCCCCTTAGTTAGGGAAAAGTAATAAAATAAAAAAATGTATTTATTTCCATTTTCCCATTAGGGTTAGGGTTAGGGTTGCGGCTAAAATCAGGGTTAGGGTTGGCGCTAAAGTTAGGATTAGGGTTAGGGTTGGGATTAGGGGTGTGTTAGGGTTAGGTTTGTGGTTAGGGTTGGGACTAGGGTTAGGGGTGTGTTGGGGTTAGGGATGGAGTTAGAATTGGGGGGTTTCCGCTGTTTAGGCACATTCATAGCGCTCACGACACATCTAGATAAGTTCCTTGTGGGGTCTATTTTCAAAAATGGGGTCACTTGTTGGGGATTTCCACTGTTTAGGTGCATCAGGGGCTCTACAAAATCCGACATGACGCCCCCAGACCATTCCATCAAAGTCTGCAATCCAAAACGTCACTACTTCCCTTCCGAGCCCCAACGTGTACCCATACAGTAGTTTTCTCCCACATATTGGGTATCAGCGTACTCAGGACAAATTGGACAACAACTTTTGGGGTCCAATTTCTCCTGTTACCCTTGTAAAAATAAAATATTGGGGCGAAAAAATCATTTTTGCAAAAAAAAAAAAAAAAAAAGATTTTTTATTTTTACGGCTGTGCGTTATAAACTTCTGTGAAGCACTTCGGGGTTCAAAGTGCTCACCACACATCTAGATAAGTTCCTTGTGGGGTCTATTTTCCAAAATGGGGTCACTTTTGGGGGGTTTCCACTGTTTAGGTGCATCAGGGGCTCTCCAAATGCGACATGACGCCCCAGACCATTCCTGTTATGTTAAGGTAGCTGAGGAGTGCAGGTAAAAAAGGGAATAGACCAGAGCAGTTGGAATCTATGAGATTGCAGTACCCTGACTAACCACCACAACTAGAGGCAGCCGTGGAGCGTTCCTACGTTGGTCCTAGACGCCTCGTCACAGCCTGAGAAACTAACTACACCTAAAGATAGAAAGAGGAAAGCTGTCTGCCCCGGAGCAGATCCCCAAAGGTAATAGAAAGCCCCAAACATGTAATGGCAGTTAGACAAGAAGAAATACTGACACAGACAGAAAATAGTATGAGCAAACGTTGGGGCCCAAACTACCTAAATTGTTGTGAATGGGTTTGAGATGAGTTCTGAGCAGAGGCTCCCTCTGGTGGTTACAAGCGGTACTAGTGAGGATTGTGAGGACTGGAATCAGGTGTTACTGATTGGTCTTATTTAAGGGAATCATTTTCCCATCAGGGTTGCCGGTGATCAATTGTTCTGGTCTGAATCCTTCTTTCCAGTTTCCCTTGTAGCTGCTGTGTCGTGTCTGCATCTCCTGCTATCAGATAAGACAATTTCTTATTTTGTGTTTTTGCTATATTTTTGCATTTTGTCCTGCACTTCTGTGGGGGCCTTCTGGGTCCCCTCGGGGGCTTTTGCCCTCTCAGTTTGGTTCAGCCACTGTGTTTTGTGCTTTTGCTTTTTCCAGTTTTTTCAGTGGCTGCTGTTTTTGTTACACCAGAGAACTAATTTAGGTGGTAGAGGTCGTGTGATCTCAGGTGATTTTGAAATTAGTAGAGTTGGTGTTTTTCAGGGTTTTCTGGGATTGCAGTAAGTACCCTTCCTTTCCTTTTCTATTTAGATAGTTTGGGCCCCAGCGTTTGCTCATACATTTTCTTTCTGTGTCAGTATTTCCTCTTGTCTAACCGCCATTACATGTTTGGGGGCTTTCTATTGTCTTTGGGGTTCTGCTCCGGGGCAGATAGCTTTCCTATTTCTATCTTTAGGTGTAGTTAGTTTCTCAGGCTGTGACGAGGCGTCTAGGACCAACGTAGGAACGCTCCACGGCTGCCTCTAGTTGCGGTGGTTAGTCAGGGTACTGCAATCTCATAGATTCCAACTGCTCTGGTGTATTTCCTTTTTTGCCTGCACTCCTCAGCTACCGTAACATAACAGTATCACCGGCCTTAAAAATTGTATGGTACTCACAGAAGGGAAAAAATATTTTGAAGGAAGAAAAGTTGTCAGAGATATTTTTCTGTTTGTTGCATTTTTTTTTTTTTTTTTTTTTTTCCCTCTGTATCTCTGGGTGCTGGGGAGGATCTTTTCTCCCAATGGAGTTTGCACAGTTGTCTGGCCGTGTGGATCAGCTTGCCACTGAGGTTCAGAGTATTGCTGCATATCTTGCTAGGTTGCCTGTTGTGGAACCTAGGATCCCCATGCCAGATTTGTTTTTAGGGGATCGAGCTAAGTTTCAGAATTTCAAAAATAATTGTAAATTGTTTCTTGCCTTAAAATCTAAGTCCTCAGGAAACGCAGCGCAGCAGGTTCAAATTATCATCTCTCTCCTGCGCGGCGATCCTCAGGATTGGGCTTTTTCCCTGATACCTGGGGATCCTGTTTTGAGTGATGTTGATGCATTTTTTCAGGCTTTGGGGTTATTGTACGATGAGCCTAATGTCACTGATCAAGCTGAAAAAGCCTTGTTGGCATTAAATCAGGGGCTTGATGACGCTGAGTTATACTGTCAGAGATTCCGTAGGTGGGCAGTCCTGACCAAATGGAATGACGACGCTTTGGCGGCCCTTTTCCGGAAGGGTCTGTCGGATAATGTAAAGGATGTTATGGTGGGATTCCCTGTCCCCTCTGGTGTCAATGTTTCTATGTCATTAGCGATTCAAATTGACAGACGTTTGCGTGAGCGGAGAAGTATGCGTGGAGTGGTGTTGCCTTGTGAGCCAGCTGCTGAGCCCATGCAGTGTGATGGAGTGGTGTCTGGGGCACAGCGTCATGAGTTTCGAAAGCGCAATGGGTTATGTTTCTACTGTGGTGATGCCTCTCATGCTATTTCAGTCTGCCCTAAGCGGGGAAGACATTTTGCACGCTCAGTTGTCTTGGGTAATGTTCAGACTAAGTTTTTATTAACTGTCACTCTGATATGCTCTCTGTCCTCATTTTCTGCTCAGGCTTTCGTTGATTCTGGAGCAGCTATTAACCTGATGGATTATGATTTTGCTAAACGTTGTGGGTTTTCCTTGATACCCCTACAGAAGTCTATTCCTTTACTGGGGATCGATTCTACCCCTTTGGCTGAGAATAAACCCCAGTTTTCTACTCAGGTGATAATGAGGGTTGAACCTGATCACCAGGAGTGCTGCAAATTTTTGGTTCTATATAATCTGCATGACATTATAGTGCTGGGTTTCCCTTGGTTACAGTCTCATAATCTTGTTTTGGATTGGAAATCTGTGTCTGTAACCAGTTGGGGCTGCCAATGTGTTAGTGCCAACACTCCTGTTTTTTCTGCCTCCCCCAGGCTGAGGATGTTCCTGACTTTTTGTTTGATTTTTCTGATGTGTTTAGCGAAAGTAAATCTGCATCCTTACCTCCCCATAGGAGCTATGACTGCGCTATTGAATTAGTGCCAGGTAGTAAATTCCCTAAGGGTCGCCTTTTTAACTTGTCTGTACCTGAACATGACGCTATGCGGTCTTATATCAAGGAATCATTGGAGAAGGGTCATATCAGACCATCCTCTTCACCCTTAGGTGCCGGTTTTTTCTTTGTGGCCAAAAGAGATGGTTCATTAAGGCCGTGTATTGATTATCGTCTCTTGAACAATATTACTGTGAAATATCAATACCCGTTACCCTTGATTTCTGACCTGTTTTCCAGGGTGAAAAACGCTACTTGGTTTACCAAGCTTGACCTCAGGGGGGCGTATAACCTTATTCGCATTAAGCACGGGGATGAATGGAAGACGGCATTTAACACCCCTGAAGGGCATTTGAGTACCTTGTGATGCCCTTTGGGCTCACTAATGCTCCTTCCGTCTTCCAGTCCTTCATGAATGACATTTTCAGGGATTTTGTGGACAAGTTTCTGATTGTTTACTTGGATGATATCTTGATTTTTTCTAATGACTGGGACTCTCATGTGAAACATGTTCGAACTGTATTCCAGATTTTGAGAGAGAATGCTCTGTATGTGAAGGGATCAAAGTGTATTTTTGGCGTACAGAAGATCTCATTTCTGGGATTCATTTTGTCCCCATCTGTTATTGAAATGGACCCGGTCAAGGTTCAGGCCATCTGTGATTGGGTCCAACCTACTTCATTAAAGGCTCTTCAGAGATTTTTGGGTTTTGCCAATTTTTATCGTAAATTTATTGGTAATTTCTCTGTTATTGTTAAACCATTAACTGATTTGACCAGAAAGGGTTCTGATGTGGTGAATTGGCCTCCTGAGGCAGTCTCTGCGTTTCAGGAACTTAAGCAGAGATTCACTTCTGCTCCTGTTCTACGGCAGCCTGATGTTTCTCTGCCATTTCAGGTGGAGGTTGATGCCTCTGAAATTGGGGCAGGTGCCGTTTTGTCCCAAAAAGATCCAGAGACCTCTAAAAGTAACCCTTGTGCCTTTTTCTCTCGAAAATTTTCTCCTACTGAACGTAATTATGACGTGGGTAATCGGGAGTTATTGGCCATGAAGTGGGCTTTTGAAGAGTGGAGACATTGGCTGGAGGGAGCCAAACATCAGGTGGTGGTCCTTACGGACCATAAGAATCTGGTCTATCTGGAATCTGCCAAGCGACTCAATCCTAGACAGGCCAGGTGGGCCTTGTTTTTCACACGTTTTAATTTTGTGGTTTCCTTTCTTCCTGGCACTAAGAATGTTAAGGCGGATGCCCTCTCGAGGAGTTTCCTTGCGGACTCTCCTGAGCTATCTGATCCCTCTGTTATTTTGAAGGAGGGTGTAGTTCTTTCCGCCATCTCGCCCAATTTGAGACTTGCTCTGGAGGGGTGTCAGGAGGATAGGCCCGAGCGCTGCCCTGTTGGAAAATTGTTTGTCCCGGACCAATGGAAAAAGAGTGTGATGTCTGAGATTCATTGTTCCGCATTGGCTGGGCATCCCGGAATTTTTGGTACCAGAGACTTGGTTAGTCGGTCCTTTTGGTGGCCTACCTTGTCTCGCGATGTCAGGGAATTTGTGCAGTCCTGCGGGACTTGCTCTCGCTCCAAGCCTTGCTCTCGCTCTAGTGGTTTGTTGATGCCATTGCCTGTGCCCAAGAGACCATGGACCCATATCTCTATGGATTTCATTTCCGATCTTCCTGTTTCTCAGAGAATGACCACCATCTGGGTAATTTGTGATAGGTTTTCCAAAATGATACATCTTGTGCCATTACCTAAGTTGCCTTCCTCCTCTGAATTGGTGCCGTTGTTCCTTCAGCACGTGGTTCGTTTACACGGCATTCCTGAGAACATTGTGTCTGACAGAGGAGTCTAGTTTGTTTCCAGATTTTGGAGGACTTTTTGTTCTAAACTGGGTGTTCAATTGTCTTTCTCCTCGGCATTTCATCCTCAGACCAATGGTCAAACTGAGAGAACAAACCAGACATTGGAGACTTATCTAAGATGCTTTGTGTCTGCTGATCAGGATGACTGGGTCTCTTTTTTGCCTTTGGCTGAGTTTGCTCTTAATAATAGGGCTAGCTCTGCCACTTTGATGTCTCCGTTTTTCTGTAATTCTGGGTTTCACCCTCGATTTTCTTCAGGACAGACGGAGGCTTCTGTCTGTCCAGGTGTTGACTCTGTTGTTGAGCGTATGCAGCAGATTTGGGACCAGGTAGTGGAGAGGTTGTCCCTCTCTCAGGAGAAGGCCCAGCGGTTTGCTAACCGGCATAGGACTGATGGTCCTCGGTTTAAAGTGGGGAACTTGGTCTGGTTGTCCTCAAAGAATATTCCTATGAGAGTAGCATCTCCTAAATTTAAGCCTAGGTTCATTGGACCTTATAAGATCATGGAGATTATTAATCCTGTTTCTTTTCGTTTGCTTCTTCCAGGGACATTTAAGATCCATAACGTGTTCCACAAGTCCTTGTTGAAGAGGTTTGTTGAGCCAGTGGTTCCTGCTGCTGTGCCTCCTGACCCTGTTTTGGTTGAGGGCAATCTGGAGTATGTGGTTGAGAAAATATTGGATTCTCGTTTTTCTAGACGAAGACTCCAGTATTTGGTTAAATGGAGAGGTTATGGTCAGGAAGATAATTCTTGGGTGTTTGCTTCGGACATCCATGCTAGGAGACTTATCCGTGCGTATCATAGAACTCATCCTGACCGACCTGGTTGCTCAAATGAGGGTTCGGTGACCCCTCCTCACGGGGGGGGTACTGTTGTGAATGGGTTTGAGATGAGTTCTGAGCAGAGGCTCCCTCTGGTGGTTACAAGCGGTACTAGTGAGGATTGTGAGGACTGGGAATCAGGTGTTACTGATTGGTCTTATTTAAGGGAATCATTTTCCCATCAGGGTTGCCGGTGATCAATTGTTCTGGTCTGAATCCTTCTTTCCAGTTTCCCTTGTAGCCTGCTGTGTCGTGTCTGCATCTCCTGCTATCAGATAAGACAATTTCTTATTTGTGTTTTTGCTATATTTTTGCATTTTGTCCTGCACTTCTGTGGGGGCCTTCTGGGTCCCCTCCGGGGGCTTTTGCCCTCTCAGTTTGGTTCAGCCACTGTGTTTTGTGCTTTTGCTTTTTCCAGTTTTTTCAGTGGCTGCTGTTTTTGTTACACCAGAGAACTAATTTAGGTGGTAGAGGTCGTGTGATCTCAGGTGATTTTGAAATTAGTAGAGTTGGTGTTTTTCAGGGTTTTCTGGGATTGCAGTAAGTACCCTTCCTTTCCTTTTCTATTTAGATAGTTTGGGCCCCAGCGTTTGCTCATACTATTTTCTTTCTGTGTCAGTATTTCCTCTTGTCTAACCGCCATTACATGTTTGGGGGCTTTCTATTGTCTTTGGGGTTCTGCTCCGGGGCAGATAGCTTTCCTATTTCTATCTTTAGGTGTAGTTAGTTTCTCAGGCTGTGACGAGGCGTCTAGGACCAACGTAGGAACGCTCCACGGCTGCCTCTAGTTGCGGTGGTTAGTCAGGGTACTGCAATCTCATAGATTCCAACTGCTCTGGTGTATTTCCTTTTTTGCCTGCACTCCTCAGCTACCGTAACATAACACTAAATAGAAAAGGACAGGAAGGGTACTTACTGCAATCTCAAAAAACCCTGAAAAGCACCAACTCTACTAATTTCAAAAACACCTGAGATCACACGACCTCTACCACCTAAATTAGTTCTCTGGTGTAACAAAATCAAAACAGCAGCCACTGAAAAAACTGGAAAAAGCAAATGTACAAACATCAGTGGCTGAACTAAACTGAGAGGGCAAAAGCCCCGGAGGGGACCCTGAAGGCCCCCACAGAAGTGCAGGATAAAATGCAAAAATAAGCACAAAAAAAAAAGAAGAAAATGTCTTATCTGTTAGCAGGAGATGCAGACACGACACAGCAGGCTACAAAGGAAACAGGAATCAAGGATTGAGACCAGAACAATTGATCACCGGCAACCCTGATGGGAAGGCGACTCCCTTATATAAGACCAGTCAGTAACACCTGATTCCCAATCCTCACAATCTTCACTGGACAGTCCAGTACCGCTTGCAACCACCAGAGGGAGCCTCTGCTCAGAACTCATTTCAAGCCCATTCACAACAGTACCCCCCTTGAGGAGGGGTCACCGAACCCTCATTTGAGCAACCAGGTCGGTCAGGATGAGCTCTGTGATACGCACGGATCAGTCTCCTAGCATGGATGTCCGAAGCAAACACCCAAGAATTGTCTTCCTGACCATAACCTCTCCACTTAACCAAATACTGGAGTTTCCGTCTAGAAAAACGAGAATCCAATATTTTCTCAACCACATACTCCAGATTGCCCTCAACCAAAACAGGGTCAGGAGGCACAGCAGTAGGAACCACTGGCTCAACAAACCTCTTCAACAAGGACTTGTGGAACACGTTATGGATCTTAAATGTCCCTGGAAGAAGCAAACGAAAAGAAACAGGATTAAGAATCTCCATGATCTTATAAGGTCCAATGAACCTAGGCTTAAATTTAGGAGATGCCACTCTCATAGGAATATTTTTTGAGGACAACCAGACCGAGGACCATCAGTCCTATGCCGGTTAGCAAACTGCTGGGCCCTCTCCTGAGATAGGGACAACCTCTCCACTACCTGGTCCCAAATCTGTTGCATACGCTCCACAACAGAGTCAACACCTGGACAGACAGAAGCCTCCGTCTGTCCTGAAGAAAATCGAGGGTGAAACCCAGAATTACAAAAAAATGGAGACATCAAAGTGGCAGAGCTAGCCCTATTATTAAGAGCAAACTCAGCCAAAGGCAAAAAAGAGACCCAGTCATCCTGATCAGCAGACACAAAGCATCTTAGATAAGTCTCCAATGTCTGGTTTGTTCTCTCAGTTTGACCATTGGTCTGAGGATGAAACGCCGAGGAGAAAGACAAATGAACACCAAGTTTAGAACAAAAGGTCCTCCAAAATCTGGAAACAAACTGGACTCCTCTGTCAGACACAATGTTCTCAGGAATGCCGTGTAAACGAACCACGTGCTGAAGGAACAACGGCACCAATTCAGAGGAGGAAGGCAACTTAGGTAATGGCACAAGATGTATCATCTTGGAAAACCTATCACAAATCACCCAGATGGCGGTCATTCTCTGAGAAACAGGGAGGTCGGAAATGAAATCCATAGAGATATGGGTCCATGGTCTCTTGGGCACAGGCAATGGCATCAACAAACCACTAGAGCGAGAGCAAGGCTTGGAGCGAGAGCAAGTCCCACAGGACTGCACAAATTCCCTAACATCACGAGACAAGGTAGGCCACCAAAAGGACCGACTAACCAAGTCTCTGGTACCAAAAATTCCGGGATGACCAGCCAACGCGGAACAATGAATCTCAGACATCACACTCTTTTTCCACTGGTCCGGGACAAACAATTTTCCAACAGGGCAGCGCTCGGGCCTATCCTCCTGACACCCCTCCAGAGCAAGTCTCAAATTGGGTGAGATGGCGGAAAGAACTACACCCTCTTTCAAAATAACAGAAGGATCAGATAACTCAGGAGAGTCCGCAAGGAAACTCCTCGAGAGGGCATCCGCCTTAACATTCTTAGTGCCAGGAAGAAAGGAAACCACAAAATTAAAACGTGTGAAAAACAAGGCCCACCTGGCCTGTCTAGGATTAAGTCGCTTGGCAGATTCCAGATAAACCAGATTCTTATGGTCAGTAAGGACCACCACCTGATGTTTGGCTCCCTCCAGCCAATGTCTCCACTCTTCAAAAGCCCACTTCATGGCCAATAACTCCCGATTACCCACGTCATAATTACGTTCAGTAGGAGAAAATTTTCGAGAGAAAAAGGCACAAGGGTTACTTTTAGAGGTCTCAGGATCTCTTTGGGACAAAACGGCACCTGCCCCAATTTCAGAGGCATCAACCTCCACCTGAAATGGCAGAGAAACATCAGGCTGTCGTAGAACAGGAGCAGAAGTGAATCTCTGCTTAAGTTCCTGAAATGCAGAGACTGCCTCAGGAGGCCAATTCACCACATCAGAACTAGTGTTGAGCGATACGATACTGCAAATATCGGATATCGGCCGATATTAGCTGTATCGGCCTTTCGATTCCGAATACCGATATTTTCGTCATATCGAATACCGGAATCCGATTTGTCACTGTCACTGTGAGTGTCCATCGGTCGGGTCTGTCAGGAGTCAGCGGCACTTACCTGCCAGAAGATCTCCGGCGGTCACGTCCTGGACTGCTTGAGGCCGCCATTATCTTCTCCCTGGCGGTCACATGCAGTTTTTCGCGATAACTGCAGTGACTGCAGGGTAATCCCGGCCGTAAACCAGTCCGATGACGTCACCGCCGGGGAAGCAGGTAATCAGCTGTGCTGCGCCGGGATGACAGGCTCTGCCTGTCATTCTGATGTAGCAGAGCTGGATCGTCGTGGAACACTCGTTACTATGGACTGCGTCGGTCAGGTGGTATACTTTTTTTTTTTTTTTCATTTTATTACAGGAGATCGATGGCGTCGCAGGATGAGACTGTAATAAAAGTAATGAAAAATGTGTTTTTTTTTTTTTATTAAATTAAAAAACTTTTTTATGAACATTCACCCGTCCGGGTACATCAACAATTTAACTATTTATCAACAATTTAACTATTTATCAACAATTTAACTATTTACATACAGGGACCCTGTCCGGGTTATTTATACTTCTTTGGCCGGGGTGTTCCAGGTACCACCTGGTACTCTTCTGATGCTTGCCAAACATCCGAGGCACCAAGGACCACCAGGACCTGATGACGTCGTGTGGCCTGTACAGTCAAGTCGTGACCCGCTATCTGGGTCTGTGTGGCCACCTCTTTCATCTCCCTCCGGGTCTGGAACCCTATGTCCCGGACTGAACGAACCCCAGGGGGCCTAACAGCGCCGGGTACGGGCCAGCTATAGTTATCATGTCCATAGCTGGGGCTGCTGAGGAGACCACTGAGGGAGGCTGTGGAGATTTACGGCGTGGGGTGGGCACTTTTGCAGAGGCCTGGATGTGGGAGGCTGAAGGCTCCGAGGGTCTCACAGGTTCCTGACACTCTGGGGAGTAGGGGTCGCACCTGGTAACATTTAGGGCGTACCACCCATTGTAACCCCAGTGTCGGGTGTAAGTCACCAAGTCTACTGGCAACAGGTCCCTCCCCGGGTGTCCTTCTGGGAGGTGAGTCTCCACGTCCCGCCGGGTCACAAAAACTTCTAAATAAAGTCCAGGCTCCTGGATGAAGCCCCAACCACCTTTCAATTTAAAGCTCCGTACTGCACCCTTACGCCGCGGCTCCCTCAGGGTTCCTTTATCCTTTCTCATCCGGTCCTTATCTACCCGGTCCTTCTCCAGGTTACGTTGGCGAAGTTTTAGGGTTTCTCGCTGCTCCCTTTGTCGCTCTGCTTCCCGCTCCCAACGTCTCCACTCTTCCTCCTGACGCCGGTTGAAATTCTCCTCCACCAGCAGCTCCATGTCTCCACCACTCCACTGCAGCTTGCAATGTCCGGTTTGCGGCAGCTCTCCTGGCACCCCCCAGTCCTGGCGGCGCTCCCCTGCGGAGGAAGCAGACGGCTCTAAATCAGATGACAGTCGGGGCTCCGGTACAGGCAGGTAGTGCTCTGGTGCCTGCGCGGCCTCCTCCATGAGGACGGGTGTCGCTTCTTCTGTCTCAGCGACGGGGGCAGACAGCGGGAACTGGGGTGCTGACGGTGCTGCAGTTTTTGCAGGAACGGGTGCCTCCACTGCGACAACGTCAACCGGATCACATTGCAAGGGCTCCTCTACTAGAACGGGTGCCTCACCTTCCGGTACAGACACTTCAGGTAAGAGGGATTGGCGCCGCTCCAAGTTTATTTTTAGGGCACGCCAGCTCGCTTCCATCCTGGCGACCTCCTCCTGGTGCCGGGCCAGGCCTCTTAGGGTATCCTCCGATTCTTGCAGCGTAGGAGGGTTTACAGGCCGGGTGCCCAACGGTGATTCCGTGGCGATCGGGTCGCTTCCGTGGGGGGAGAGCTCTGACTGCTCCATCCCTTCACACTTCTGTTCGTGTCCATTAGCCATCTCTGCCAAGTCACATGTGTCATTAGCATCTGGAGAGGGCCCCTCTTTTGTAGGGAGGCGGGACCTTCGTGTTAGTTTCTGCACACTGAGGAGGATGAGGAGGCGGAACTCCAGAGCTGTGGGGCACGATCTTACATTGCAGTAACATTTACACTGGTCGGCCATCGTTTTCACGCCACTGAGTGAGTGTACACCCACGAAGAGCACGCCCTTCTTCTTCACCAGTGCCTCGTTGTGACGCAGATATGGCGGAAAAAATTGGCAAATACATTCTCTGATGATTTTAGCAATTCTCAAGCACAGAGTCTATTTTACTATGTAGAAGTGTATAAACTATAAATATATGTTTATATATATATGTCACAATAACATGTATATATATATATATATATGTATTCTATGTGTGTATATTTTGTGTTTACAACGAAAGAAAGGGTTTTTTTTGTTGCGATATTTTGTTCCCATAGACTTACATGGGACTTCCGCTATCGGAATCGGATATCGGCGATATTTAGTAATATCGGTTATACCATTCCGATCCGATATTTTTCGATATCGAGCAGTATCGCTCAACACTAATCAGAACCCTTTTTGGTCAAATCAGTTAATGGTTTAACAATAACCGAGAAATTAACAATAAATTTACGATAAAAATTGGCAAAACCCAAGAATCTTTGAAGAGCCTTTAATGAAGTAGGTTGGACCCAATCACAGATAGCCTGAACCTTGACCGGGTTCATTTCAATAACAGATGGGGACAAAATGAATCCCAGAAATGAGATCCTCTGTACGCCAAAAAGACACTTTGATCCCTTCACATACAGAGCATTCTCTCTCAAAATCTGGAATACAGTTCGAACATGTTTCACATGAGAGTCCCAGTCATTGGAAAAAATCAAGATATCATCCAAATAAACAATCAGAAATTTATCCACAAAATCCCTGAAAATGTCATTCATGAAGGACTGGAAGACAGAAGGAGCATTAGTGAGCCCAAAGGGCATCACAAGGTACTCAAAATGCCCTTCAGGGGTATTGAATGCCGTCTTCCATTCATCCCCGTGCTTAATGCGAATAAGGTTATATGCCCCCTGAGGTCAAGCTTGGTAAACCAAGTAGCATTTTTCACCCTGGAAAACAGGTCAGAAATCAAGGGTAACGGATATTGATATTTCACAGTAATATTGTTCAAAAGACGATAATCAATACACGGCCTCAATGAACCATCCTTTTTGGCCACAAAGAAAAAACCGGCACCTAAGGGTGAAGAAGATGGTCTGATATGACCCTTCTCCAATGACTCCTTGATATAAGACCGCATAGCGTCATGTTCAGGTACAGACAAGTTAAAAAGGCGACCTTTAGGGAATTTACTACCAGGCACTAATTCAATAGCGCAGTCATAGCTCCTACGGGGAGGCAAGGATGCAGATTTACTTTCGCTAAACACATCAGAAAAATCAATCAAAAATCAGGAACATCCTGAGCCTGGGGGGAGGCAGAAAAAACAGGAGTGTTGGTATTAACACATTGGCAGACCCAACTGGTTACAGACACAGATTTCCAATCCAAAACAGGATTATGAGATTGTAACCAAGGGAAACCCAGTACGATAATGTCATGCAGATTATACAGAACCAAAAATTTGCAGCTCTCCTGATGATCAGGTTCAACCCTCATTATCACCTGAGTAGAGAACTGAGGTTTATTCTCAGCCAAACGGGTAAAATCGATCCCCAGAAGGGGAATAGACTTCTGTAGGGGTATCAAGGGAAACCCACAACGTTTAGCAAAATCAAAATCCATCAGGTTAATAGCTGCTCCCGAATCAACGAAAGCCTGAGCAGAAAATGAGGACAGAGAGCATATCAGGGTAACAGTTAATAAAAACTTAGTCTGAACACTGCCCAAGACAACTGAGCGTGCAAAACGTCTTCCCCGCTTAGGGTAGACTGAAATAGCATGAGAGGCATCACCACAGTAGAAACACAACCCATTGCGCTTCCGAAACTCATGACGCTGTGCCCCAGAAACCACTCTATCACACTGCATGGATTCAGAAGCAGATTCACAAGGCAACACTATACCACGCATACTTCTCCGCTCACGCAAATGTCTGTCAATTTGAATTGCTAATGAA
>JARQOD010000003.1:122090022-122144620 GCA_033576555.1 Oophaga sylvatica | reverse complement strand
AAAAAATCATTTTTGTAAAAAAAAAAAAAAGATTTTTTATTTTACAGCTGTACGTTATAAACTTTAGTGAAACACCTGGGGGTTCAAAGTTCTCACCACACATCTAGATAAGTTCCTTGAGGGGTCTAGTTTCCAAAATGGTGTCATTTATGGGGGTTTCCACTGTTTAGGCAGATCAGGAGCTCTCCAAACACAACATGGCGTCCAGCCAATTCTGCGTTGAAAAAGTCAGACGGCGCTCCTTCCCTTCCAAACTCTGCCATGCACCCAAACAGTGGTTTACCCCCACATATGGGGTATCAGCGCACTCAGAATAAATTGCACAATAACTTTTGGAGTCTTGTTACCCTTGGAAAAATAAAAATTGGGGTGAAAAGATCATTTTTGTGGAAAAAATATGATTTTTAAATTGTACGGCTCTACGTTATAAACTTGTGTGATGCACTTGGGGGTTCAAATTGCTCACCAAAATCTAGATAAGTTCCTTAGGGGGTCTAGTCTCCCAAATGGGGTCATTTGTGGGGGGTTTCCACTGTTTAGGCACATCAGGGGCTCTCCAAATGCAACATGGCATCCAATCTCAATTCCAGCCAATTTTGGTTGGAAAAAGTCAAATGGTGCTCCTTCCATTCCGAGCTCTGCCGTGCGCCCAAACAGTGGTTCCCCCCACATATGGGGTATCAGCGTACTCAGGACAAATTGTACAACTTATGTGGTCCAATTTCTCCTGTTACCCTTGGGAAAATAAAAAATTAGTGACTAAAAGATAATTTTTGTGGGAAAAAAAATAGGATTTTTTATTTTCATGCCCGGGCATTATAAACTTGTGTGAAGCACTTGGGGGTTCAAAGTGCTCACCAAAGATCTAGATAAGTTCCTTAGGGGGTCTAGTTTCCAAAATGGGGTCACTTGTGTGGGGTTTCCACTGTTTAGGCTCATCTGGGGCACTGCAAACAGAACATGACCCCTATCAACGTCTGCATTCCAAAACGTTACTACTTCCTTTCCAAGCCCTGCCGTGCGCCCAAACAGTTCCCCCCCCCCACATATGGGGTATCAGCGTACTCAGGACAAATTGGACAACAACTTTTGGGGTCCAATTTCCTTGGGAAAATTCAAAAATTTGAGACTAAAAAATAATTTTTGTGGAAAATTGTTTTGTTTTTTTTTCACACCCAGGCATTATAAACTTTTGTGAAACACTTGGGGGTTCAAAGTGCTCACAACAGATCTAGATAAGTACCTTAGGGGGTCTAGTTTCCAAAATGGTGTCACTTGTGGGGGTTTCCACTGTTTAGGCGCATCAAACGCGACATGGTGTCCAATCTCAATTCCAGACAATTTTAGTTTGAAAAAGTCAAACGGCGCTCCCTCCCTTACGAGCTCTGCCGTGTGCCCAAACAGTGGTTTTCCCCCACATATTGGGTATTGGCGTACTCAGGAGAAATTGCATAACAACCTTATCTGCCAATTTTCTCCTTTTACCCTTGTGAAAATAAAAAAAAGTTTGTAAAAGATCATTTTTGTGGCTAAAAAGTTAAATATTCATTTTTTCCTTTCACGTTGCTTTAGTTCCTGTGAAGCACCTGAAGGGTTAATAAACTTCTTGAATGTGGTTTTGAGTACCTTGAGGGGTGCAGTTTTTAGAATGGTGTCACTTTTGGGTATTTTCTGCCATATAGACCCCTCAAAGTGACTTCAAATGTGAGGTGGTCCCTAAAAAAAATGGCTTTGTAAATTTTGGTGTAAAAATGAGAAATCGCTGGTCAACTTTTAACCCTTATAACTTACTAACAAAAAAAAATTTTGGTTCCGAAATTGTGTTTATGTAAAGTAGACATGTGGAAAATGTTATTTCTTAACTATTTTGTGTGATATATTTCTCTGTTTTAAGGGAATAAAAATTCAAAGTTTGAAAATTGCAAAATTTTAAAAATTTTCGCCATATTTGCGTTTTTTTCAAAAATAAACGCAAGTTATATCGAAGAAATTTTACTTCTACCGTGAAGTACAATATGTCACGAGAAAACAGTCTCAGAATCGCGAAATCCGTTGAAGCGTTCCAGAGTTATAACCTCATAAAGAGACAGTGGTCAGAATTGTAAAAATTGGCCCGGTCATTAAGGTGCAAACCACCCTTGGGGGTGAAGGAGTTAAAGGGTTATTTCTAACATTACACCATGTCCCAAATTATTATGCAAATTATATTTTTCTCTGATTTTCCTAAGTAATTGGTGCAAGTGACAGTCAGTCTAATAAAAGTCATCACCCGTTACAGTATACATCGAATTTTATTGAAGAAACCTCGCAAAATAACAGTATAATCTCCAAAATGAATAAAAACTCAAAATGCACTGTTCCAAATTATTAGGCACAGTAGAATTTCTAAACATTTCATATGTTTTAAAGAACTGAAAATGCTCATTTGTGGAATTTGCAGCATTAGGAGGTCACATTCACTGAACAAAAAAGCTACTTAACTCCAAAACATCCTAACAGGCCAAGTTACATGTTAACATAGGAACCCTTCTTTGATATCACCTTCACAATTCTTGCATCCATTGAACTTGTGAGTTTTTGGAGAGTTTCTGCTTGTATTTCTTTGCATGAAGTCAGAATAGTCTCCCAGAGCTGCTGTTTTGATGTGAATTGCCACCCACCCTTATAGATCTTTTGCTTGATGATACTCCAAAGGTTCTCTATAGGGTTGAGGTCAGGGAAGATGGTGGCCACACCATGAGTTTATCTCCTTTTATGCCCATAGCAGCCAATGACCCAGGGGTATTCTTTGCAACATGAGATGGTGCATTGTCATGCATGAAGATTATTTTGCTTCTGAAGGCACGTTTCTGCCTTTTATACCATGGAAGAAAGTTGTCAGTCAGAAACTCTATATACTTTGCAGAGGTCATTTTCACACCTTCAGGAACCTTAAAGGGCCCTACCAGCTGTTTCCCCATGATTCCGGCCCAAAACATGACTCCTCCATCTCCTTGCTGACGTCCCAGCCTTGTTGGGACATGGTGGCCATCCACTACTCCATCCATCTGGACCATCCAGGGTTGCTCGACACTCATCAGTAAACAAGACTGTTTGAAAATTAGTCTTCATGAATGTCTGGACCCACTGCAACTATTTCTGCTTGTGAACACTGTTTAGCGGTGGCCGAATAGTAGGTTTATACACCACAGCAAGCCTTTGAAGGATCCTACACCATGAGGTTTGAGGGACTCCAGAGGCACCAGCAGCTTCAAATATCTGTTTGCTGGTTTGTAATGGCTTTTTAGCAGCTACTCTCTTAATCCGATGAACTTGCCTGGCAGAAACCTTCCTCATTCTGCCTTTATCAGCACTAACATGTCTGTGCTCAGAATCAGCCACAAATCTCTTAACAGTACAATGATCATGCTTAAGTTTTTGGGAAATATCTAATGTTTTCATCCCTTGACCAAGGCATTGCACTATTTCATGCTTTTCAGCAGCAGAGAGATCCTTTTTCTTTCCCATGTTACTTGAAAATCTGGCCTGCTTAATAGCGTGGAACATCCAGTTTTCCTTTTATTGGGCTCACATTGCAAACTAATTATCACAGGTATCTGAGATTGATTTCAGTGATCCAAAGAGACACAATACCATCAATGGGTTTCATTTACAAAAAAAAACAAAAAACGCTGTGACACTTAAAACCAATTTGCATAATAATTTGGAACATGGTGTAAAAGTTATCACTCATCCATTGGATGGGCGATAACTAGAGATGAACACGGGAGACCTGCAAATTTGTTCGATCATTTCTAGAGATTACCTGTGGATCAATTAGGGTAAAATTGCTGGGATCTCAACTGATCTTAACAACAAAGGTTTGAAAAGCCATGTTAGACTGGAGGGGTGGCCCAGCATGCACCCCACCACTCCATTCACTCTCAGTGGAAATGCTGGTAAAAGCATATCGCAGTGCTTGGCTATCTCTGGGAGTGCCATTTAGAATGAATGGAACGGTATATACTTATGATAGCGCTCACCTTCCTTTCTCTGTGCAATCATTCTACCAGATGTCTGAAGGGGGTTTCATCAGAGAAATAACCTTACCCCAGTCCTGTGTAGTTCAATTTCTGTACTTCCTGCAAAATTACATTATTTTCACTAACAAAGCCCCCTTTAGACTGTTTCAGATATCAGGAAAAATGATTGTCCGAAGAAGAAAAAGTGATTACTACCGTGAGTCCTGTATCATACCAACAGTAAAGTATCCTGGGATAATTCATGTGTGGAATTGCTTTTCATACAGTGGAGCGGGCTCACTCACAATTTTGCATTTGAAAACTGCCATAAATTAAGAATGGTATCTATACATCCTCCAAGAGCAACTTCTCCCAATAATTCAGGAGCAATTTGGTGATGAACAATGCTTTTTCCAGTATAATGGAGACCAGGTCACAAGGTAAAAGTGATAGCAATGTAGATCGGTGAAAAAAACATTGAGATTTTGGGTCCATGACCAGGAAACTCCTCAGATTTGAATTCATTGACAACTTGTGGTCAATCCTCAAAAAGTGGGTGGTCAAATAAAAACAGAAAAATTGTGATAAGTTGCAAGCACTGATTAGATAAGAATGGGGTGCCACCAGTCAGGAATTGGCACACAAGCTGATTTCCATCATGCCAGGTTGAAGGGCAGAAGTCTTGAATAATTAGTGGCAGTGTTGTAAATGTGGAGTCTTTATGTAAACTTAATGTCAATGCTTATAACTGTCCTTCAGTAAGTATAGAAACATTTGACTAAAAGATCTTTAAACAGTGAAGCAGCAACCTGTCATGCATCTGAGTTTGAACCCTTGAGCCTGTGCTTTTTTCTCCAGGTGTTAACTTTCTGTTATACTTGCTTCACTCTTTTTAGGGTAACAGGTGTTTTCATTTACTCATTTGTCGGCCCGGTCACCTTTCAAGAGCAGCTTTACTTCCTTCCCCCTGCTGGTATTTCCTGCTGGTTGTAGTCTCATTTGGATGTCCAGCCATACTGCTGTAGTTTAAGCCAATCCGTGTAATACCAGCTAGGGATTATCTTTCTACTTTTTATGTTCTTTACCCTGCACCTATCTTCTTTTCTTTTTGGAAATAGGCAGCATATTCTCTATCAGTACATACTTAATCCTTTATTTTGCATTTCCTGGTTTATTTTACTCTCTCTGGGATCTCTTTCTATTTCAGCACATTTTCCTTTCTGTAGGTAATTTGCACTCTGCTCTGCCCTCTGGTTCTTTAGGAGGAACGTGAAGCCTTCGATGACCTTTCAGGCAGCATTGGACAGAAATGCCATAATCTAGTCTGTGGTTAGGGCTATCTCAGCGTACGCAGGAACCACTAAGGACTGCGGGCTCTAGTCTGTACAGGAACTGGAAGGGTCAGTTGCATTTTATTTTAGTTTGTTAAGTATTTTCCTGAGTGAGTTGCTACACTATCATAACACAAACATTCTGAAAACTAAAATTTGTGTTAGTCTTAAAACTTTTGGGCACTACTATAAATGTATGCAGAGTACCGCCTTAAGGTACAGTGGAATGGCAATGTGGGTTGCAGATTACACATTCTGACACCACTGGTTTGAGATGGTCAGTTACTACTAGTAGATTATTGCTTAGGACACTGTTCCCAGTTCTTCAAAATGGTCATTCATCACTAGTATATGGTGGTTAGTCACCAGTATTAGATTATGGTCAGCTATCACTAGTAGATGGTCGTCAGTCACCGCTAGTACATGGTGGTCAATTAATACTAGTAGATGAATGTCAGTCACCAGTAGTAGATGATGGTTAGTCACCACTTGTAGATGATAAGTCAAAACTAGTAGATGATGGTCAGTCATCACTAGTAAATGATGGTCACTTAGCACTAGTAGATGATGGTCAGTCACGAGTACACGGAGGTCAGTCATCAGTAAATGATGGTCACTCACCATTAATTTTACCATTTTTTTAAGCTAAGGCACTGTCAGTCATCTACAACCATTAGATTTTTAATCTACTTAGCAACTATGTGCCTGTTAGTTTTTAGGCTCTTAGTAAAAATAAAAAATAGTCCTGGAAACCACTTTAACTACCAGCTCTAGAATGTATTGCCAAGTCCTAGACACTGATTTTTCACTACCAACTAGGGCAGAATTATGCTTTTACATCATACTACCATCAGTACCAGTTCCAGAATGCTAAATATACCACTTACCATCAACTACTAGACAATAACTGCACCACTAATTTGACCCTTAAATATTCCTTGTACCAACCTCATTGACACTGACAGAATCCCTAAATACCAGATCATGGATGATGAATGGACCGCTTAACACCAACTACCAGACACTCTAGATCAGTGGTCCCCAACCTTTCTTACCTTAAGCGTTGCATTGAGAGGGTCGTGAACCTCATCCAGAGCCTCCTGAGTGGTGACATCAATCTCTCACCCTCAAAGTAGTGACATCCAGAGCGCTCATTACCGGTATAATGACAGCCAAAATTTTCCCAGGAAAATCGGGGCAAGGCAGTATACTTACATCCAAGGGTTTTCACCTTACCCTCATTTGGTATTCTCACATCAAGCCGTTCCAGCAAAATAATATATATATCAAACTTCAAGCACCTCCTCTGACAGATAGGATGATACTATCTCCAGCTTACCATACTTAATTTATTTCTAAATCCCCAGGACTAGTCATAAAAGTCACCATCAGGAGACCAGCTTCTCATAGCTGTTTGCTAGACCTGGTGCCAATGCAAAAAGCTGGCTTTCATGAGCCACACATCATGGTCCCGCAAGCCACAGGTTGTGAACCACTGCTCTAGATTCATCATTTGTAATAGGACCTCAGAGATTGAAGCTACAAAATCTCTTGGAAGTTAAGAAAAATCATGAATTCACTATACATCCAATTTACCTATGGCATGATGGATGCAGAATTTTGTACCCTCACAAAAGCAATTTTCGAACATTGTGCTTCTTAGAAATTTCTAAATTACTTGTTTACCCAAGATCTGAAATTTACTTAGGTAAATGACCCATAGTCTACCTTGCCTAGTAACATGCCGCCGCCAGCTGAACATATGTAGGACTGTATGTCTGTGGTACTATCAGTGTGCGTGTTCTATTATCTCTTAATCCCGATTTATAGATAAACTTCCTTGTGAGTCATTGGCTCCCACTGCTGCAACAATCCATACAGGGTTTCTGTATTTGCACAAAGTCAATATGAGCGACATGTGATGATGTTACAAAAGCTACACCATGGCTTATATTCCATGTCCTATTCTGCTTTCAGCTGGGCCATTGAAAGGGAAGTTCTGTTCTGGCTTTGATAACAATCTTCCATTGCAAATCCAGTGACTGGAAGAAAAAATAAAGTTCTGGAGGAAGAAAGACAGAGTATGGGGGCTGGGTTGAATTAAATTGCCAGGAGTATTTAAAAGTATTTTCCAAAAGTTTGTATAGGATTTAACTTGATAAGTCCACAAACATGATCACACAAAGCTGATGTGGTATGTCCTCACATCAAAAACAGTATTCAGCTCAATGTTAAAATCGGGCCGGGAACCATAATGTTTCAATTACTTCAACCTAATCATGGAAAGCCGCTCCAGAGAAGGAAGATTTGGGCAGGGTCACATTTGTGAAGGGTTACTTATAGAACCTGTAAAAACTTTTGTTTTAAAAGACACTGTTACAGTATTTCTATACAACTGATTTTTCGAGAAAGCTTGAAGACCACCAATATGGCCAAATATATATAACTTTATAGACAGTAGCTTGTAAGCAACTTCAACACTCATCTTGGCCAATGTCGCACTTTCATCACTATGCTTATAACTGAGAATTTGCTTTTAAAGGCTCATTGGCGATCTCCTTTTAGGTCCTTTTGGTACCAGTACTTTTCAAAGGTGATATTTGTATCACAACATGGTATTAGCAGTCCAAACTCAACGGTATAACATCTTCAACTTTATTTGTATACGATTAAAACATCTACACTTGTATAATTAGTCCATAGATAGGTACATCTATGCATTTCTGGTGCAGTCAGCACCCTCAAAACTTATGATTTCATCAAATACAAATAAAGTTGAAGATTTTATACCATTGAGCTGGACTTCTACTACCATATTCTGATCTTTATCGCCAGTCACAGAGACGTTCATTCTGTTCCGGAGGGACCAGGCAACTGTGGTGAGCTGGCTTTTTTCCTTTTTTGAAATTTTATGGTTTTGTATCACATATTCCTGGTTTGACTTAACTGCCAGTCCTGACTCTAGTATCCTCACTTCCATTCTAAGAGGTTAAGGGTAAAAAAACAAATAATTCTGAAGACTCTACTGTCTGGTCTCACCGACCGCCAAAGCCTTTGGTTATCTAGTGAGTTCACCACCTGCCTGTTACCTGTGAAAAATTTGTCATTCAGTATACTGCAAAATCTAAGCCGAGGATGACAAAAAGACGTACCGTATATTTGCTGCCAATGTTTTCATTTTAGAGGAAATGTTGTTTATAGAGTAAATTTTACCAAAAAGAACTTGACTGTGCATTTGAGGCCAATTTCTGCCACATGGTCACCCATAGGGTCATATGAAATAGCAAAAATCAGATATTAAAATGTAACTTTTATTTGTATATTATAAGAAAAAATAGGGACCAAGTGCCAACAAAGTGCAATGTGCTGTAAAAAACGGAAGGAACAACAAAGTTGATGGTTACTTGTGTACAGGAAAAACCTATTAGAAACCCCAATAGATAATGAAACAGTGATGAGATAGGTTTATAGGAATCAGTGGGTTACTGGAATAGTTGTAACAGTGTATACAGTATATACAAAATATCACAACTCTCACTCTCTAGAGTAATGATTTACACCACCTAAAAATAGGGAGCCATATTTTCCCCTTTACCCAGATGGTCTTCCAAATTGCCCAGTCTAGCTATAGACCACTAAATGGATAATCTAAGTTATATTATAACTTAGATGTATGGGGAAGACAGGTTGAGTATGGCATTGTATGTCATGGTTAGAGTTTTGAACTGGAATCTCAGGGTAATGGGGAGCCAGTGAAGGGATTGACGGAGAGGGGAGAAGGCGGGAAATAGCAGGGGAACAGGTGGATTAGTCAGGCTGCTCATTTTGTATATACTGTATGCACTATTACAACCATTCCAGTAACCCTCTGATTCCTATTGTATCCTTGTTTCACTATCTATTGAGGTTTCCGCTGTACATGAGTAACCAACAGCTTTGTTGTTGCTTCCATTCTTTATATCACATTGCATTTTGTTGGCACTTGCCCCCTATTTTTTTCTTTTAATATACTAATAAAAGTTACATTTTAATACCTGATTTTTGTTTTTTCACATTCTAATACAAATTGGGTCTTATACTCGTTCTTTAACCAAGCTATTTCTCACCCAAAGGATGATAATCTACCTTTCTAAGCTTTGCATGGCAATCAATCACAGCAAGAAAAACTCAGTGTCAAAATGATTTAGGGAGGAAAGAAGTAGCTAACTCTCCTGCCTGGGTTTAACAGAAAATACACTGCTCAAAAAATAAAGGGAACACTCAAATAACACATCCTAGATCTGAATGAATGAAATATTCTCATTGAATACTTTGTTCTGTACAAAGTTGAATGTGCTGACAAAATCACACAAAAATCATCAATGGAAATCAAATTTATTAACCAATGGAGGCCTGGATTTGGAGTCACACACAAAATTAAAATGGAATGTAATGTCCTTAAAACAAGTGAAAATGATGCTCAGTAGTGTGTGCGGTCTCCACGTGCATGTATGACCTCTCTGTGCCTGTATGACCTCTGTTGTGAGTGTGTTAGAAATGAATTCTGAGCAGAAGCTCCCTCTGGTGGCTACAAACAGTACTGAACCATTCAATGAGGATTGGCAATCAGGAGTTACAGACTGGTCTTATATAAGGGAGGTTCCCTCCCATCATGGTTGCCGGTGATCAATTGTTCTTGTCTCAACTGTGGTTCCTGGTTCACTTAGAAGTTTGCTGAGTCTTGCCTGCATCTTCTGCTATCAGATAAGATATTTTCTGCTTTTATTTTTGTGCTTGCTTTTTGCATTGTTCCCTGCACTTCTGTGGAGGTCAGCCAGGTCCCCTCCGGGGGCTTGTGCTCCTCTCAGTTTATCTGAGCCACTTTTGTTCATTTGCCTTTTCCAGTTTTTTCAGTGGCTGCGGCTTAGTTTTGTGACACCAAAGAACTAATTTAGGTGGTAGAGGTCGTGTGATCTCAGGTGTTTTTGCAATTAGTAGAGTTGGTATTTTTTAGGGTTTTTTGGATTGCAGTAAGTGTCCTTCCTATCCTTTTCTGTCCAGGTAGATTGGGCCCCAACGTTTGCTCATACTATTTTCTGTCTGTGTCTGTATTTCCTCTTGTCTAACCGCCATTACATGTTTGGGGGCTTCCTATGTTCTTTGGGGATCTGCTCCGGGGCAGATAGCTTTCCTCTTTCTATCTTTAGGTGTAGTTAACCTCTCAGGCTGTGACGAGGCGTCTAGGACCAACGTAGGAACGCTCCACGGCTGCCTTTAGTTGTGGTGGTTAGTCAGGGTACTGCAATCCAGTAGATTCCAACCTCTCTGGTGTATTGCCGTTTTTGCCTGCTCTCCTCAGCTACCAAATCATAACACAACAGTATCACCGGCCAAACTGAAAATTATATGGTACTCAACAGAAGGGAAAAATAGTAAAAGGAAAAAGAAAAAAGGAAGTTGTCGGAATTTTTTTTTTTTTCTCTGTTTGTTGCATTTTTTCTCTCTTTTTCTCTGGGTGCTGAGGAGGATTTTTTTTTCTCTCAATGGAGTTTGCACAGTTGTCTGGCCGTGTGGATCAGCTTGCCACTGAAGTTCGGAGTATTGCTACCTATCTTGCTAGGTTGCCGGTTGTGGAACCTAGGATCCCCATGCCAGATTTATTTTTGGGGATCGAGCTAAATTTCTGAATTTCAAAAATAACTGAAAGTTGTTTTTTGCCTTAAAACCTAAGTCCTCAGGGAAAGCAGCACAGCAGGTTCAAATTGTCATCTCTCTCCTGCGCGGCGATCCTCAGGATTGGGCTTTTTCCCTGACACCTGGGGACCCTGTTTTGAGTAATGTTGATGCATTTTTTCTGGCTCTGGGGTTATTGTACGATGAACCTAATGTCACTGATCAAGCTGAAAAAACCTTGTTGGCATTAAATCAGGGGCTTGAGGATGCTGAGTTGTACTGTTAGAAATTCCGAAAGTGGGCAGTCCTGACCAAATGGAATGATGATGCTTTGGCAGCCCTTTTTTGGAAAGGTCTGTCAGAGAATGTAAAAGATGTTATGGTGGGTTTCCCTGCTCCCTCTGGTCTCAATGATTCTATGTCATTAGACGTTTGCGTGAGCGTAGAGGTATGCGTGGAATAGTGTTGCCTTTGAACCAGCTTCTGAGTCCATGCAGTGTGATAGAGTGGCTTCTGGGGCACAGCGTCATGAGTTTCGAAAACGCAATGGGTTATGTTTCTACTGTGGTGACGCCTCTCATGCTATTTCAGTCTGCCCTAAGCGGGGAAGACGTTTTGCACGCTCAGTTGTCTTGGGTAGTGTTCAGACTAAATTTCTGTTGACTGTTACCCTGATTTGCTCCTTGTCTACATTTTCTGCTCAGGCTTTTGTTGATTCGGGAGCAGCTATTAACCTGATGGATTTTGATTTTGCTAAACGTTGTGGGTTTCCCTTGATACCCCTACGGAAGTCTATTCCCCTACTGGGGATTGATTCTACCCCTTTGGCTGAGAATAAACCCCAGTTCTCTACTCATGTGATAATGAGGGTTGAACCTGATCATCAGGAGAGTTGCAAATTTTTGGTGCTGTATAATCTGCATGACATTATTTACTGGGTTTCCCTTGGTTACAGTCTCATAATCCTGTTTTGGATTGGAAATCTGTGTCTGTGACCAGTTGGGGCTGCCAATGTGTTAATGCCAACACTCCTGTTTTTTCTGCCTCTCCCCAGGCTCAGGATGTCCCTGACTTTTTGACTGATTTTTCTGATGTGTTTAGCGAAAGTAAATCTGCATCCTTGCCCCCCCTATAGGAGCTATGACTGCGCTATTGAATTAGTGCCTGGTAGTAAATTCCCTAAAGGTCGCCTTTTTAACTTGTCTGTACCTGAACATGACGATATGCGGTCTTATATCAAGGAGTCATTGGAGAAGGGTCATATCAGACCATCCTCTTCACCCTTGGGTGCCGGTTTTTTCTTTGTGGCCAAAAAGGATGGTTCATTAAGGCCGTGTAATTGATTATCGTCTCTTGAACAATATCACTGTGAAATATCAATATCCGTTACCCTTGATTTCTGACCTGTTTTCCAGGGTGAAAAGTGCTACTTGGTTTACCAAGCTTGACCTCAGGGGGGCGTATATCCTTATTCGCATTAAGCACGGGGATGAATGGAAGACGGCGTTTAATACCCCAGAGGGGCATTTTGAGTACCTAGTGATGCCCTTTGGGCTCACTAATGCTCCTTCCGTCTTCCAGTCCTTCATGAATGACATTTTCAGGGATTTTGTGGATAAATTTCTGATTGTTTATTTGGATGATATCTTGATTTTTTCCAATGACTGGGACTCTCATGTGAAAACATGTTCGGACTGTGTTCCAGATTTTGAGAGAGAATGCTCTGTATGTGAAGGGATCAAAGTGTATTTTTGGCGTACAGAGTATCTCATTTCTGGGATTCATTTTGTCTCTGTCTGTTATTGAAATGGACCCGGTCAAGGTTCAGGCCATCTGTGATTGGGTCCAACCTACTTCATTAAAGGCTCTTCAGAGATTCTTGGGTTTTGCCAATTTTTATCGTAAATTTATTGGTAATTTCTCTGTTATTGTTAAACCATTGACTGATTTGACCAAAAAGGGTTCTGATGTGGTGAATTGGCCTCCTGAGGCAGTCTCTGCGTTTCAGGAACTTAAGCTGAGATTCACTTCTGCTCCTGTTCTATGGCAGCCTGATGTTTCTTTGCCATTTCAGGTGGAGGTTGATGCCTCTGAAATTGGGGCAGGTGCCATTTTGTCCCAAAGAGATCCAGAGACCTCTAAAAGTAACCCTTGTGCCTTTTTCTCTCGAAAATTTTCTCCACTGAACGTAATTATGACATGGGTAATCGGGAGTTATTGGCCATGAAGTGGGCTTTTGAAGAGTGGAGACATTGGCTGGAGGGAGCCAAACATCAGGTGGTGGTCCTCACGGACCATAAGAATCTGGTTTATCTGGAATCAGCCAAGCGACTTAATCCTAGACAGGCCAGGTGGGCCTTGTTTTTCACACGTTTTAATTTTGTGGTTTCCTTTCTTCCTGGCACTAAGAATGTTAAGCGGATGCCCTCTCGAGGAGTTTCCTTGCGGACTCTCCTGAGTTATCTGATCCTGCTGTTATTTTGAAAGAGGGTGTAGTTCTTTCCGCCATCTCGCCCAATTTGAGACTGGCTCTGGAAGGGTGTCAGGAGGATAAACCCGAGCGCTGCCCTATTGGGAAATTGTTTGTCCCAGACCGGTGGAAAAAGAGTGTGATGTCTGAGATTCATTGTTCCGCGTTGGCCGGTCATCCAGGAATTTTTGGTACCAGAGACTTGGTTAGTCGGTCCTTTTGGTGGCCTACTTTGTCTCGTGACGTCAGGGAATTTGTGCAGTCCTGCGGGACTTGCTCTCGTCCAAGCCTTGCTCTCGCTCTAGTGGTTTGTTGATGCCATTGCCTGTGCCCAAGAGACCATGGACCCATATCTCTGTGGATTTCATTTCCGACCTCCCTGTTTCTCAGAGAATGACCGTTATCTGGGTGATTTGTGATAGGTTTTCCAAAATGATACATCTTGTGCCATTACCTAAGTTGCCTTCCTCCTCCGAATTGGTGCCTTTGTTCCTTCAGCACGTGGTTCGGTTACACGGCATTCTGAGAACATTGTGTCTGACAGAGGAGTCCAGTTTGTTTCCAGATTTTGGAGGACTTTTTGTTCTAAACTTGGTGTTCAATTGTCTTTCTCCTCGGCTTTTCATCCTCAGACCAATGGACAAACTGAGAGAACAAACCAGACATTGGAGACTTATCTGAGATGCTTTGTGTCTGCTGATCAAGATGACTGGGTCTCTTTTTTGCTTTGGCTGAGTTTGCTCTTAATAATAGGGCTAGCTCTGCCACTTTGATGTCTCCATTTTTCTGCAATTTTGGGTTTCACCCTGATTTTCTTCGGGACAGACGGAAGCTTCTGTCTGTCCAGGTGTTGACTCTGTTGTGGAGCGTATGCAGCAGATTTGGGACCAGGTAGTGGAGAGGTTGTCCCTCTCTCAGGGAGGGCCCAGCGGTTTGCCAACCGGCATAGGACTGATGGTCCTTGGTTTAAAGTGGGGGACTTGGTCTGGTTGTCCTCAAGAAATATCCCTATGAGAGTTGCATCTCCTAAGTTTAAGCCTAGGTTCATTGGACCTTATAAGATCTTGGAGATTCTTAATCCTGTTTCCTTTCGTTTACTTCTTCCAGGGACATTTAAGATCCATAACGTGTTCCACAAGTCCTTATTGAAGAGGTTTGTCGAGCCAGTGGTTCCTATGGCTGTGCCTCCTGACCCTGTTTTGGTTGAGGGCAATCTGGAGTATGTGGTTGAGAAAATATTGGATTCTCGTTTTTCTAGACGGAAACTCCAGTATTTGGTTAAGTGGAGAGGTTATGGTCAGGAGGACAATTCTTGGGTGTTTGCTTCGGACATCCATGCTAGGAGACTGATCCGTGCGTATCACAGAGCTCATCCTGACCGACCTGGTTGCCCAAATGAGGGTTCGGTGACCCCTCCTCAAGGGGGGGTACTGTTGTGAATGTGTTAGAAATGAATTCTGAGCAGGAGCTCCCTCTGGTGGTTACAAACAATACTGAACCATTCAATGAGGATTGGCAATCAGGAGTTACAGACTGGTCTTATATAAGGGAGGTTCCCTCCCATCATGGTTGCCGGTGATCAATTGTTCTTGTCTCAACTGTGGTTCCTGTTTCACTTAGAAGCTTGCTGAGTCTTGCCTGCATCTTCTGCTATCAGATAAGATATTTTCTGCTTTTATTTTTGTGCTTGCTTTTTGCATTGCTCCCTGCACTTCTGTGGAGGTCAGCCAGGTCCCTCCGGGGGCTTGTGCTCCTCTCAGTTTATCTGAGCCACTGTTATTTGTTCATTTGCCTTTTCCAGTTTTTTCAGTGGCTGTGGCTTAGTTTTGTGACACCAGAGAACTAATTTAGGTGGTAGAGGTCGTGTGATCTCAGGTGTTTTTGCAATTAGTAGAGTTGGCATTTTTTAAGGTTTTTTGGATTGCAGTAAGTGTCCTTCCTATCCTTTTCTGTCCAGGTAGATTGGGCCCCAACGTTTGCTCATACTATTTTCTGTCTGTGTCTGTATTTCCTCTTGTCTAACCGCCATTACATGTTTGGGGGCTTCCTATGTTCTTTGGGGATCTGCTCCGGGGCAGATAGCTTTCCTCTTTCTATCTTTAGGTGTAGTTAACCTCTCAGGCTGTGACGAGGCGTCTAGGACCAACGTAGGAACGCTCCACGGCTGCCTTTAGTTGTGGTGGTTAGTCAGGGTACTGCAATCCAGTAGATTCCAACATCTCTGGTGTATTGCCATTTTTGCCTGCTCTCCTCAGCTACCAAATCATAACACAACAGACCTCCCTACAACGCCTGGGCATGCTTCTGATGAGGCGGCGGATTGTGTCCTGAAGGATCTCTTCCCAGACCTGGACTAAAGCATCCGCCAACTCCTGGACAGTCTGTGGTGGATGGAGCGAGACATGATGTCCCAGATGTGCTCAATCGGATTCAGGTCTAGGGAACGGGCGGGCCAGTCCATAGTTTCAATGCCTTCATCTTGCAGGAACAGCTGACACACTCCAGCCACATGAGGTCTGGCATTGTCCTGCATTAGGAGGCACACAGGGCCAACTGCACCAGCATATGGTCTCACAAGGAGTCTGAGGATCTCATCTCGGTACCTAATGGCAGTCAGGCTACCTCTGGCGAGCACATGGAGGGCTGTGTGGCCCTCCAAAGAAATGCTACCCCACACCATTACTGACCCACTGCAAAACAGGTCATGCTGAAGGATGCTGCAGGCAGCAGATCTCTCTCCATGGCGTCTCCAGACTCTGTCACGTCTGTCATATGTGCTCAGTGTGAACCTGCTTTCATCTTTGAAGAGCACAGGGCGCCAGTGGGAATTTGCCAATCCTGGTGTTCTGTGGCAAATTCCAAGCGTCCTGCATGGTGTTGGGCTGTGAGCACAACCCCCATCTGTGGACGTCGGGCACTCAAACCATCCTCATGGAGTCGGCCTGCTGGAGGTCATTTTTCAGGGCTCTGGCAGTGCTCTTCCTGTTCCTCCTTGCACAAAGGCGGAGGTAGCAGTCCTGCTGCTGGGTTGTTCCCCTCCTATCGCCCTTCCACGTCTCCTGGTGTACTGGCCTGTCTCCTGGTAGCGCCTCCAGCCTCTGGACACTACGCTGACAGACACAGCAAACCTTCTTGCCACAGCTCACATTGATGTGCCATCCTGGATTAACTGCACTACTTGAGCCACTTGTGTGGGTTGTAGAGTCCGTCTCATGCTACGAGTGTGAAAGCACAACTAACATTCAAAAGTGACCAAAACATCAGCCATAAAGCATTGGTACTGAGATATGGTCTGTGGTCCCCACCTGCAGAACCACTCCCTTATTGAGTGTGTCTTGATAATTGCCAATAATTTCCATCTGTTGTCTATTCCATTTGCACAACAGCATGTGAAATTGATTGTCAATCAGTGTTGCTTCCTAAGTGGACAGTTTGATTTCACAGAAGTTTGATTTACTTGGGAGTTATATTCTGTTGTTTAAATGCTCCCTTTATTTTTTTGAGCAGTGTATATCTTGTGGCCTGGCAATAAGAAAGCTAAGACATTGAATTTGCAATCAAGAAATGATTAAGAATAAGTTATATGGTGATAGCTAATCCTTATAAACTGGTGAGAACCCAGATCCAGAAAACTATCTTCACATTGCTCTTCTGCTAGACTCTTTCTGACCGCTCCTTCAGTGTTTCGTTCTCTGGCTCCACATCATCTCCTCTTCCTCTCACTGTCGGTGTACCCCAGGGCTCAGTCCTTGGCCCCCTTCTATTCTCTCTCTACATGGCCCCAATTGGACAGACCATCAGCAGATTTGGCTTTCAGTACCATCTTTATGCTGATGACACACAACTATACACGTCATCCCCCGACCTTACCCCCGCTGTACTACAGAACACCACCGACTGTCTGTCCGCAGTCTCCAACTTCATGTCTGCTCTCTATCTGAAACTTAACCTCTCCAAAACTGAACTTCTTCTGCTCCCGCCGTCTACTAACCTCCCTAAATCTGACATTTCCCTCTTCGTGGGCGGCACCATAATAACACCCCGGCAGCAGGCTCGCTGTCTGGGTGTTATGTTTGACACCAATCTCTCCTTCACCTCCCATATACAATCTCTTGCCCGCTCTTGCCGCCTACACCTAAAGAACATCTCTAGAATCCGCCCTTTTCTCACCATGGAAACAACAAGAACTGTTGTGAATAGGTTTGAGATGAGTTCTGAGCAGAGGCTCCCTCTGGTGGTTACAAGCGGTACTGGTGAAGATTGTGAGGACTGGGAATCAGGTGTTACTGACTGGTCTTATATAAGGGAGTCATTTTCCCATCAGGGTTGCCGGTGATCAATTGTTCTGGTCTGAATCCTTCATTCCAGTTTCCCTTGTAGCCTGCTGTGTCGTGTCTGCATCTCCTGCTAACAGATAAGACTTTTCCTTCTTTTGTGTTTGTGCTATATTTTTGCATTTTGTCCTGCACTTCTTTGGGGGCCTTCTGGGTCCCCTCCGGGGGCTTCTGCCCTCTCAGTTTAGTTCAGCCACTGAGTTTTGTTCTTTTGCTTTTTCCAGTTTTTTCAGTGGCTGCTGTTTTTTTTTTTTTGTTACACCAGAGAACTAATTTAGGTGGTAGAGGTCGTGTGATCTCAGGTGATTTTGAAATTAGTGAGTTGGTGCTTTTCAGGGTTTTCTGGGATTGCAGTAAGTACCCTTCCTATCCTTTTCTATTTAGATAGTTTGGGCCCCAGCGTTTGCTCATACTATTTTCTTTCTGTGTCAGTATTTCCTCTTGTCTAACCGCCATTACATGTTTGGGGGCTTTCTATTATCTTTGGGGTTCTGCTCCGGGGCAGATAGCTTTCCTATTTCTATCTTTAGGTGTAGTTAGTTTCTCAGGCTGTGACGAGGCGTCTAGGACCAACGTAGGAACGCTCCACGGCTGCCTCTAGTTGTGGTGGTTAGTCAGGGTACTGCAATCTCATAGATTCCAACTGCTCTGGTGTATTGCCTTTTTTACCTGCACTCCTCAGCTACCGAAACATAACAGTATCACCGGCCCAAAAATTGAAATTTGTATGGTACTCACAGAAGGGAAAAAATATTGTGAAAGAAAAAAGGTTGTCAGAGTTGTCAGAGATATTTTTCTGTTTGTTGCATTTTTTTTATTTTTTTTTTTTCCCTCTGTATCTCTGGGTGCTGGGGAGGATCTTTTCTCCCAATGGAGTTTGCACAGTTGTCTGGCCGTGTGGATCAGCTTGCCACTGAGGTTCAGAGTATTGCTGCATATCTTGCTAGGTTGCCTGTTGTGGAACCTAGGATCCCCATGCCAGATTTGTTTTTAGGGGATCGAGCTAAGTTTCAGAATTTCAAAAATAATTGTAAATTGTTTTTTGCCTTAAAATCTAAGTCCTCAGGAAACGCAGCGCAGCAGGTTCAAATTATCATCTCTCTCCTGCGCGGCGATCCTCAGGATTGGGCTTTTTCCCTGATACCTGGGGATCCTGTTTTGAGTGATGTTGATGCGTTTTTTCAGGCTTTGGGGTTATTGTATGATGAACCTAATGTCACTGATCAAGCTGAAAAAGCCTTGTTGGCATTAAATCAGGGGCTTGATGATGCTGAGTTATACTGTCAGAGATTCCGTAGGTGGGCAGTCCTGACCAAATGGAATGACGACGCTTTGGCGGCCCTTTTCCGGAAGGGTCTGTCAGATAATGTAAAGGATGTTATGGTGGGATTCCCTGTCCCCTCTGGTCTCAATGATTCTATGTCATTAGCGATTCAAATTGACAGACGTTTGCGTGAGCGGAGAAGTATGCGTGGAATGGTGTTGCCTGGTGAACCAGCTTCTGAACCCATGCAGTGTGATAGAGTGGTGTCTGGGGCACAGCGTCATGAGTTTCGAAAGCGCAATGGGTTATGTTTCTACTGTGGTGATGCCTCTCATGCTATTTCAGTCTGCCCTAAGCGGGGAAGACGTTTTGCTCGCTCAGTTGTCTTGGGTAGTGTTCAGACTAAGTTTTTATTAACTGTCACTCTGATATGCTCTCTGTCCTCATTTTCTGCTCAGGCTTTCGTTGATTCTGGAGCAGCTATTAACCTGATGGATTATGATTTTGCTAAACGTTGTGGGTTTCCCTTGATACCCCTACAGAAGTCTATTCCCCTACTGGGGATCGATTCTACCCCTTTGGCTGAGAATAAACCCCAGTTTTCTACTCAGGTGATAATGAGGGTTGAACCTGATCACCAGGAGTGCTGCAAATTTTTGGTTCTATATAATCTGCATGACATTATCGTGCTGGGTTTCCCTTGGTTACAGTCTCATAATCCTGTTTTGGATTGGAAATCTGTGTCTGTAACCAGTTGGGGCTGCCAATGTGTTAATACCAACACTCCTGTTTTTTCTGCCGCCCCCCAGGCTCAGGATGTTCCTGACTTTTTGTTTGATTTTTCTGATGTGTTTAGCGAAAGTAAATCTTCATCCTTGCCTCCCCATAGGAGCTATGACTGCGCTATTGAATTGGTGCCGGGTAGTAAATTCCCTAAAGGTCGCCTTTTTAACTTGTCTGTACCTGAACATGACGCTATGCGGTCTTATATCAAGGAATCATTGGAGAAGGGTCATATCAGACCATCCTCTTCACCCTTAGGTGCCGGTTTTTTCTTTGTGGCCAAAAAAGATGGTTCATTAAGGCCGTGTATTGATTATCGTCTCTTGAACAATATTACTGTGAAATATCAATACCCGTTACCCTTGATTTCTGACCTGTTTTCCAGGGTGAAAAACGCTACTTGGTTTACCAAGCTTGACCTCAGGGGGGCGTATAACCTTATTCGCATTAAGCACGGGGATGAATGGAAGACGGCATTCAATACCCCTGAAGGGCATTTTGAGTACCTAGTGATGCCCTTTGGGCTCACTAATGCTCCTTCCGTCTTCCAGTCCTTCATGAATGACATTTTCAGGGATTTTGTGGACAAATTTCTGATTGTTTATTTGGATGATATCTTGATTTTTTCTAATGACTGGGACTCTCATGTGAAACATGTTCGAACTGTATTCCAGATTTTGAGAGAGAATGCTCTGTATGTGAAGGGATCAAAGTGTCTTTTTGGCGTACAGAGGATCTCATTTCTGGGATTCATTTTGTCCCCATCTGTTATTGAAATGGACCCGGTCAAGGTTCAGGCCATCTGTGATTGGGTCCAACCTACTTCATTAAAGGCTCTTCAGAGATTTTTGGGTTTTGCCAATTTTTATCGTAAATTTATTGGTAATTTCTCGGTTATTGTTAAACCATTAACTGATTTGACCAGAAAGGGTTCTGATGTGGTGAATTGGCCTCCTGAGGCAGTCTCTGCATTTCAGGAACTTAAGCAGAGATTCACTTCTGCTCCTGTTCTACGGCAGCCTGATGTTTCTCTGCCATTTCAGGTGGAGGTTGATGCCTCTGAAATTGGGGCAGGTGCCGTTTTGTCCCAAAAAGATCCAGAGACCTCTAAAAGTAACCCTTGTGCCTTTTTCTCTCGAAAATTCTCTCCTACTGAACGTAATTATGACGTGGGTAATCGGGAGTTATTGGCCATGAAGTGGGCTTTTGAAGAGTGGAGACATTGGCTGGAGGGAGCCAAACATCAGGTGGTGGTCCTTACGGACCATAAGAATCTGGTCTATCTGGAATCTGCCAAGCGACTCAATCCTAGACAGGCCAGGTGGGCCTTGTTTTTCACACGTTTTAATTTTGTGGTTTCCTTTCTTCCTGGCACTAAGAATGTTAAGGCGGATGCCCTCTCGAGGAGTTTCCTTGCGGACTCTCCTGAGTTATCTGATCCTTCTGTTATTTTGAAAGAGGGTGTAGTTCTTTCCGCCATCTCGCCCAATTTGAGACTTGCTCTGGAGGGTTGTCAGGAGGATAGGCCCGAGCGCTGCCCTGTTGGAAAATTGTTTGTCCCGGACCAATGGAAAAAGAGTGTGATGTCTGAGATTCATTGTTCCGCATTGGCTGGGCATCCCGGAATTTTTGGTACCAGAGACTTGGTTAGTCGGTCCTTTTAGTGGCCTACCTTGTCTCGTGATGTCAGGGAATTTGTGCAGTCCTGCGGGACTTGCTCTCGCTCCAAGCCTTGCTCTCGCTCTAGTGGTTTGTTGATGCCATTGCCTGTGCCCAAGAGACCATGGACCCATATCTCTATGGATTTCATTTCCGATCTTCCTGTTTCTCAGAGAATGACCACCATCTGGGTAATTTGTGATAGGTTTTCCAAGATGATACATTTTGTGCCATTGCCTAAGTTGCCTTCCTCCTCTGAATTGGTGCCGTTGTTCCTTCAGCACGTGGTTCGTTTACTCGGCATTCCTGAGAACATTGTGTCTGACAGAGGAGTCCAGTTTGTTTCCAGATTTTGGAGGACTTTTTGTTCTAAACTGGGTGTTCAATTGTCTTTCTCCTCGGCATTTCATCCTCAGACCAATGGTCAAACTGAGAGAACAAACCAGACATTGGAGACTTATCTAAGATGCTTTGTGTCTGCTGATCAGGTTGACTGGGTCTCTTTTTTGCCTTTGGCTGAGTTTGCTCTTAATAATAGGGCTAGCTCTGCCACTTTGATGTCTCCGTTTTTCTGTAATTCTGGGTTTCACCCTCGATTTTCTTCAGGACAGACGGAGGCTTCTGTCTGTCCAGGTGTTGACTCTGTTGTGGAGCGTATGCAGCAGATTTGGGACCAGGTAGTGGAGAGGTTGTCCCTCTCTCAGGAGAGGGCCCAGCGGTTTGCTAACCGGCATGGGACTGATGGTCCTCGGTTTGGAGTGGGGGACTTGGTCTGGTTGTCCTCAAAGAATATTCCTATGAGAGTAGCATCTCCTAAATTTAAGCCTAGGTTCATTGGACCTTATAAGATCATGGAGATTATTAATCCTGTTTCTTTTCGTTTACTTCTTCCAGGGACATTTAAGATCCATAACGTGTTCCACAAGTCCTTGTTGAAGAGGTTTGTTGAGCCAGTGGTTCCTGCTGCTGTGCCTCCTGACCCTGTTTTGGTTGAGGGCAATCTGGAGTATGTGGTTGAGAAAATATTGGATTCTCGTTTTTCTAGACGGAAACTCCAGTATTTGGTTAAATGGAGAGGTTATGGTCAGGAAGACAATTCTTGGGTGTTTGCTTCGGACATCCATGCTAGGAGACTTATCCGTGCGTATCATAGAACTCATCCTGACCGACCTGGTTGCTCAAATGAGGGTTCTGTGACCCCTCCTCAAGGGGGGGGTACTGTTGTGAATGGGTTTGAGATGAGTTCTGAGCAGAGGCTCCCTCTGGTGGTTACAAGCGGTACTGGTGAAGATTGTGAGGACTGGGAATCAGGTGTTACTGACTGGTCTTATATAAGGGAGTCATTTTCCCATCAGGGTTGCCGGTGATCAATTGTTCTGGTCTGAATCCTTCATTCCAGTTTCCCTTGTAGCCTGCTGTGTCGTGTCTGCATCTCCTGCTAACAGATAAGACTTTTCCTTCTTTTGTTTTTTTTTTATGCTATATTTTTGCATTTTGTCCTGCACTTCTTTGGGGGCCTTCTGGGTCCCCTCCGGGGGCTTCTGCCCTCTCAGTTTAGTTCAGCCACTGAGTTTTGTTCTTTTGCTTTTTCCAGTTTTTTCAGTGGCTGCTGTTTTTTTTTTTGTTACACCAGAGAACTAATTTAGGTGATAGAGGTCGTGTGATCTCAGGTGATTTTGAAATTAGTGAGTTGGTGCTTTTCAGGGTTTTCTGGGATTGCAGTAAGTACCCTTCCTATCCTTTTCTATTTAGATAGTTTGGGCCCCAGCGTTTGCTCATACTATTTTCTTTCTGTGTCAGTATTTCCTCTTGTCTAACCGCCATTACATGTTTGGGGGCTTTCTATTATCTTTGGGGTTCTGCTCCGGGGCAGATAGCTTTCCTATTTCTATCTTTAGGTGTAGTTAGTTTCTCAGGCTGTGACGAGGCGTCTAGGACCAACGTAGGAACGCTCCACGGCTGCCTCTAGTTGTGGTGGTTAGTCAGGGTACTGCAATCTCATAGATTCCAACTGCTCTGGTGTATTGCCTTTTTTACCTGCACTCCTCAGCTACCGAAACATAACAAAGAACCCTCACTGTAGCATTGATCCTCTCCCGCCTGGACTACTGCAACGCTCTATTACTTGGCCTCCCCATTACTCGACTATCCCCTCTCCAGTCCATCCTTAATGCAGCAGGCAGGGTCATCCATCTGGCTAATCGGTACTCGGACGCGTCCGCTCTTCGCCAGTCCTTACACTGGCTGCCCATTCATTATAGGATCCAATTCAAAGTACTGGTTCTCACCCACAAAGCTCTCCACAGTGCAGCACCCCCTACATCTCCTCCCTCATTTCTATTTATCGGCCTAACCGACTGCTGCGCTCTGCAAACGACTTTCGACTAACCTCTGCACTAATCCGTACCTCCCACTCCCGACTCCAAGACTTCTCCCGCGCTGCGCCAATCCTCTGGAATGCTCTACCCCAAGAAATTAGGACTATCCACAATTTGCATGGTTTCAGGCGCTCCCTCAAAACACATCTGTTCAGAGCGGCCTATCACATTCACTAATCAAAGTCATTCTCTGTGTAAGTGTGTGTGTGTGTAGCCCATTCACTATCTCCATCCATCTCCATCCATCCCTCACTCCCTCAAGATGGCTGGACCATCATTGTAAATGCACCATTGTATATACACACCTGTACTTTGTATCTCCGCCACCTCATTGTAGATTGTAAGCTCTCACGAGCAGGGTCGTCTTATTTTGCTTTAATTATTGTATTGTTAACGTTGTTACTTATGACTTGTGTTTTGAAACTGTTAAACTGTAAAGCGCTGCGGAATATGTTGGCGCTATATAAATAAAGATTATTATTATTATTATTATTTGTAGGTTTTGATCAGATTTGGCTGGACCATAACCCACCTTCATTATAACAGCATTCATTCCTTGAAGCGTTTTATATTTTTACAGCGGCCCTGTTCCTAGACATCCTGAACTCAGGGCTTCGTTTTGCTGATGCAAGGATATTTTGTAAGGTGTAGACAGCCCCATGACTGCAGCTGAGTAAATGTATTCAGCTGGATGTGCGCTCCTCTGGCAGAGTAGGTCAGAGATGACTGTCTTAGGGTTATTATAAACATAGGTAGTAAAACCATATATACACAATGTTCTGGGAAACAATAAGATACTGAGTCTCTGGAGGGTTTTATTCTTTTTACAGTACATTTGTTGAGACTTCACTAAGCTTAAACATCTGGTTCCCGGATTTGGCTGTAGTTTATTCTTCTTTTCAGATATGTTGCTCAGGTGCCTTAAAGGGTAACTTCATATCATAAAAACATCTCTTGGGGTGTCATATTATCAACTGCCATCTGCCTAGTCCAAACTAAGTAGGACCCATTCATGTTGGGCCAGACAGGCCTAAACCACCTCATTTGTAGGTCCTCCATCCCGGTACAACCTGCCCTCATACAGTCTTCAGATTATCCCTCTATTAATATGCTCAATTATAGTGATGAAATGTGTGTCTCTACAGCTTCCCCATTAATAACCACCATAATTGGGGAATGAATAGCTCCATGTGAACTGTCATTATTTTGCAGTTTAATCTGTATAACCCTTAATCAAGAGATTAATTTATCCCAAAATGATATGGGTCATTATCACCCAGCTTACCCTTCTTCTTCTGTCATATTTGTCTTCAACCATGAATGGCACAATCTATTGTAAATTATAAATGCTCTATACAACAAAGATTCTAAATGCCAGATATTTCTCACAACATTGCCAGTATTCTCCCAAGGATAGAATGCAGTCTTCTTGAAATACAGTGGTGGTCCACCATGACCATTTGTATGTCTCACGTGGTATAGTGGATTCTTGAAACCATTGGTTTGGATGAGCACTTGTTATGCAGCACAGACAGATGATGGTGCAGTGGTGAGGCCCAAATGGAACAACAGAGGTTATTGGGGAAGGATAGTATAGTGGGGTTACCCAACAATTCAGAAGAGATGGGTACACCGCAGAGTCAGCGGCAAAGCTAAAACCACTATAAGGCAGGTGTTCACAGTGATTCTAGAGCTGGGTTGTTTACCAAAAACAAGGCCGATCTGAGTAGTGGTATAGCAGAGTTGCCCAGCACTATAGCAGAGCTAGGTTGGTAAACGAGTCAAAGGCAGAGCTAGCCACCAGTATAGCAGCTGGGTTTGTCAAAGAATCCAAGGCACAGCTGGCTAGCAATATAGTAGTAGTACACAGTGATGTAGTATTACTGGGTTTGTCATAGAATCATAGAATTTTAAGAGTTGGAAGGGACATTCAGCAGGGTCATCGTGTCCAACTCCCTGCTCAGTGCAGGATTCACTAAACCAACTCAGACAGATGTCTGTCCAGCCTCTGTATGAAGACTTCCATTGAATGAGAACTCATCACCTCTTGTGGCTGCCTGTTCGACTCATTGATTACCATCACTGTCAAAAAGTGTTTTCTAATATCTAATCTGTATTTTCTCCCTTTCAGTTTTATTCCATTGCTTCTCGTGTTTCCATGTGCAAATGAGAATAAGGATGATCCCTCTATACTATGAGATCCCTTCAGATATTTGTAGACAGCTATTTAGTCTCATCTTGGCCTTGTTTTTTGTAAGCTAAACATTCCCAGAACCTTTAACCGTTCCTCGTAGGACATACTATCCAGCAAAGCCACTAAAGGAGACTTAAGGTCTCCAAAAATTCAATATAGGAGGGGGTGACTGCCCAGTATACAATTGCACAATAGAAGCCCGCATAGGGTGCCGTTCACACAAGGATACTGCACAGTGTCTGGTTCACAGCCTATTAATCACGCCCCTACTATTCGACTAGGCGGGCTGGCCAGTACACTCTCAAATCGCACCAGTGTGAACACCCCTCATGCGATACCAGACGTGCCTGGGCCTGGCTGCAGCCCGAAAAATAAAATGCAAAAATTACAAAAATAGTGGGGTATTAGTTAATATTTTGGCCAAAATACGTAAGCTTGTAACCTGCGCCAAAGGTCCCCACGCTTACAAGTCCTACTCTACACTATCCAGCAAAGCCACTAAAGGAGACTCAAGGTCTCCAAAAATTCAATATAAACAGCAAAAAAAAGGCAGCAACACTCACCTGCCCAGATCTCAGAACAAATGCACTACAGGATGCAGCCAGCCCATTAAGCAAGATGTTAGCAGCACAGGTGCAAAATACCAGATTAAACAGCCACTCTCCACATACCCATCCAAGGAGGGGGTGACTGCCCAGTATACAATTGCACAATAGAAGCCCGCATCGGGTGCCGTTCACACAAAGATACTGCTCAGTGTCTGGTTCACAGCCTATTAATCATGCCCCTACTATTCGACTAGGCGGGCTGGCCAGTACACTCTCAAATCGCACCAGTGTGAACACCCCTCATGCGAGACGAGATGTGCCTGCCTGTTCGACTCATTAATTACCATCACTGTCGAAAAGTGTTTTCTAATATCTAATCTGTATCTTCTCCCTTTCAGTTTTATTCCATTGCTTCTCGTGTTTCCATGTGCAAATGCGAATAAGGATGATCCCTCTATACTATGACATCCCTTCAGATATTTGTAGACAGCTATTTAGTCTCCTCTTGGCCTTGTTTTTTGAAGGCTAAACATTCCCAGAACCTTTAACCGTTCCTCGTAGGACATACTATCCAGCAAAGCCACTAAAGGAGACTCAAGGTCTCCAAAAATTCAATATAAACAGCAAAAAAAAGGCAGCAACACTCACCTGCCCAGATCTCAGAACAAATGCACTACAGGATGCAGCCAGCCCATTAAGCAAGATGTTAGCAGCACGGGTGCAAAATACCAGATTAAACAACCACTCTCCACATACCCATCCAAGGAGGGGGTGACTGCCCAGTATACAATTGCACAATAGAAGCCTGCATAGGGTGCCGTTCACACAAAGATACTGCTCAGTGTCTGGTTCACAGCCTATTAATCACGCCCCTACTATTCGAATAGGCGGGCTGGCCAGTACACTCTCAAATCGCACCAGTGTGAACACCCCTCATGTGAGACCAGACGTGCCTGCCTCTTCGACTCATTGATTACCATCACTGTCAAAAAGTGTTTTCTAATATCTAATCTGTATCTTCTCCCTTTCAGTTTTATTCCATTGCTTCTCGTGTTTCCATGTGCAAATGCGAATAAGGATGATCCCTCTATACTATGACATCCCTTCAGATATTTGTAGACAGCTATTTAGTCTCCTCTTGGCCTTGTTTTTTGCAAGCTAAACATTCCCAGAACCTTTAACCGTTCCTCGTAGGACATACTTTGCAGTCTGCTCACCATCCTGGTAGCTCTTCAATGAACTTGATCCTGTTTTTCTAATTTTATTTATGTGCACACCTCAATTTTGAGAGACAAGGTACGACGATAAATTGCAAATATTTGAAAGATTAAAATAACCTTTATTTTTATAATACAATTAAAATGTACAACATGAAAATATGATGAGAAATCAAGCTACAGGTAAAAGGGGGAGCACGAGAGCATGGAAACAAATGGTAAATACCAACAAATAAATGCACATGTATTACTCAAAAAGGCTCAAGTGAGACAAAATTCTTAAATTGCAATGTTAAAATATATGTATGACGCCCCCATAGAAGCACTATTGCAAAACGGCGCTGTAGGGGTGGGAGCAAGTTTCAGCTGGAGACTCTGCACCGTAGCACTTTGTATGTATACTCTCATACTTTATTGTCTTATCTTGCTCCATGATTCATTGTAGCTTCCATTTTGGTCATACCTTTTTTCATGAGTCACTCACTGGTCTTTTTTGGCCCATGCACTGGTCACATTCATACATGGATCTAATTATTCTTTTTCTTTAGGAATCTAACTGATTTATAATTTATAATAAATATTTATGTATGCACTATGCACTTTATATTTCATTTATGAATTGGTATTGATTTATTCCCATATTACATATATTTTAACCCCTTAACCCCCAAGGGTGGATTGCACGTTAATGACAGCGCCAATTTTTACAATTCTGACCACTGTCTCTTTATGAGGCTATAACTCTGGAACGCTTCAACGGATCTTCACGATTCTGAGAATGTTTTCTTGTGACATATTGTACTTCATGATAGTGGTAAAATTTCTTAGATATAATTTGCGGTTATTTATGAAAAAAATGGAAATATGGTGAAAATTTTGAAAATTTAGCAATTTTCAAACTTTGAATTTTTATTCCCTTAAAACAGAGAAATATGTCACACAAAATAGTTACTAAATAACATTTCCCACATGTCTATTTTACATCAGCACAATTTTGAAACCAAATTTTTTTTTTTGTTGCGAAGTTATAAGGGTTAAAAGTTGACCAGCAATTTCTCATTTTTACAACAAATTGTACAAAACCATTTTTTTAGGGACCACCTCAGATTTGAAGTCACTTTGAGGGGTCTATATGGCAGAAAATACCCAAAAGTGACACCATTCTAAAAACTGCACCCCTCAAGGTACTCAAAACCACATTCAAGAAGTTTATTAAGCCTTCAGGTGCTTCACAGCAGCTGAAGCAACTTGGAAGGAAAAAATGAACATTTAACTTTTTAGTCACAAAAATGATCTTTTACAAACAATTTTTTATTATAACAAGGGTAAAAGGAGAAAATGGACAGAAAAAGTTGTGTATTTTCACCTGAGTACGCCGATACCCCATAAGTGGGGGAAAACCACTGTCTGGGCGCACGGCAGGGCTTGGAAGAGAAGGAGCGCCGTTTGACTTTTTCAAACCAAAATTGGCGGGAATTGAGATTGGACGCCATGTCACGTTTGGAGAGCCCCTGATGTGCCTAAACAGTGGAAACCCCCCACATGTGACACCATTTTGGAAACTAGACCCCCTAAGGAACTTATCTAGATCTGTTGTGAGCACTTTGAACCCCCAAGTGCTTCACACAAGTTTATAACGTAGAGCCTTAAAATTAAAAAATCATATTTTTTCCACAAAAATGATCTTTTCACCCCAATTTTTATTTTCCCAAGGGTAACAACACCTCAAAAGTTATTGTGCAATTTGTCCTGAGTACGTTGATACCCAATATGTGGGGGTAAACCACTGATTGGGTGCATGGCAGAGCTCGGAAGGGAAGGAGCACAGTTTGACTTTTTCAACGCAGAATTGGCTGTATGCCATGTCGCGTTTGGAGAGCCCCTGATGTGCCTAAACAGTGGAAACCCATCACAAGTGACACCATTTTGGAAACTAGACCCCTTAAGGAATTTATCTAGATCTGTTGGGAGCACGTTCAACCCCCAAATGTTTCACTAAAGTTTATAATGGCTGGGTGTGAAAAAAAAAATTCCACAAAAATTGATTTTTTAGTCCCCAATTTTTGATTTTCACAAGGAAATTGGACCCCAAAAGTTGTTGTCCAATTTGTCCTGAGTACGCTGATACCTCATATGTGGGAGGGAAATACTGTTTGGGCGCCCGGCAGGGCTCGGAACATGATGGGTGTCATGTTCAGTTTGCAGAGTCCCTGATGTGCCTAAACAGTGGAAACCCCCACAAGTGACCCCATTTTGGAAACTAGTCCCCTAAGGAACTTATCTAGATCTGAGGTGAGCACTTTGAACCCCCAAGTGCTTCACACAAGTTTATAATGCCCGGGCATGAAAATAAAAAATCCTATTTTTTCCAACAAAAATGATCTTTTAGTCACCAATTTTTTATTTTTCCAAGGGTAAGGGGAGAAATTGGACCCCAAAAGTTGTTGTCCAATTTGTCCTGAGTACGCTGATACCCTATATGTGGGAGAAAACTACTGAGGGCGCACGTCGGGGCTCGAATAGAAGTAGTGACGTTTAGTAATTCAGACTTTGATGGAATGGTCTGCGGGTGTCATGTCACATTTGGAGAGCCCCTGATGTGCCTAAACAGTGGAAACCCCCACAAGTGACCACATTTTGGAAACTAGACCCCAAAGGAACTTATTTAGATGTGTGGTGAGAACTTTGAACCCCCAAGTGCTTCACAGAAGTTTATAACGTAGAGCCATAAAAATAATAAATCATATTTTTTTCCACAAAAATGATATTTCGCCCCCAATTTTTTATTTTCCCAAGGGTAACATAAGAAATTGGACCCCAAGAGTAATTGTGCAATTTGTCCTGAGTATGCTGATACCCCATATGTGACTACTGTTTCGGCGCATGGCAGAGCTCAGAAGGGAAGGAGCACCGTTTGACTTTTTCAATGCCGAATTGGCTGGAATTGAGATCAGAAGCCATGTCACATTTGGAGAGCCCCTGATGTGCCTAAACAGTGGAAACCCCCAATTCTAACTCCAACCCTAACCCCAACACACCCTAACACTAATCCCAACCCTAATCATAACCCTAACCACAAACCTAACCCTAACACACTCGTAACCCTAGTCCCAACCCTAACCCTAACTTTAACCTCAACTCTAACCCTAACTTTAGCCACAACTCTTTCCCTAACCCTAATGGGAAAATGGAAATAAATATATTTTTTTAATTTTATTATTTTTCCCTAACTAAGGGGATGATAAAGGGGGGTTTGATTTACTATTTATAGCGGGTTTTTATGATTGGCAGCTGTCACACGCTAGAAGACGCTTTTTATTGCAAAAAGTAGTTTTTCCATCATCACATTTTGAGAGCTATAATTTTTCTATATTTTGGCCCACAGAGTCATGTGAGGTCTTATTTTTTGTGGAACGAGGTGACGTTTTTATTGGTACCATTTTTGGGCACATGGCATTTCTTGATTGTTTATTATTACGATTTTTGGGAGGTAGAATGAACAAAAACCAGCAATTCATGAGTTTCTTTTGGGGGAGGGGCGTTTATAGCGTTCCACGTGTGGTAAAATTGATAATGCAGTTTTATTCTTCGGGTCATTACGATTACAGTGATACCTCATTTATATCATTTTTTTTATGTTTTGGCGCTTTTATGCAATAAAAACGATTATATATAAAAAATAATTATTTTTGCATCGCTTTATTCTGCGAGCTATAACTTTTTTATTGTTTCGCTGATGATGCTGTATGGCAGCTTTATTTTGCGGGACAAGATGACGTTTTCAATGGTACCATGTTTGTTTATATCCGTCTTTTTGATCGCGTGTTATTCCACTTTTTGTTCGGCGGTATGATGATAAATCATTGTTTTTTAGTCTTGTTTTTTTTTTTAAGGGGTTCACTAAAGGGATTAACTAATGGGACAGTTTTATAGTACAAGTCGCTACGAACGCGGCGATACTAAATATGTGTACTTTTATTGTAGGGGTTTTTTTTTACATTAAAGAAATTAATTTATTGGGGAATTTTTTTTTTCATTATTTTAGGATTTATTTTTACAAATGTTTATTTTTTTTACATTTTTACTTTGTCCCAGGGTGGGACATCACTGTGTAGGGTCAGATCGCTGGTGTGACAGGGTGCACGGCACTCTCACACCAGCGATCTCACAGGCACTGCTGCAGGCTTCCTCAGCGCCTGCTCTCAGCAGGCACTGAGGAAGCAGCCTCCCTGCATGACCCGGCGGCCATCTTGGATCCGGGGTCCTGCAATGAGGAGAGTCCCTCGGAACAGCGCGACACATCGCGCTGTTCTGAGGGTCTCAGGGGAGCGCACAGAGAGCCCCCTCCCTGCGTGATGCTCCCTGTGCCCCCAGTACACCGCGATCATGTTTGATCGTGGTGTGCCAGGGGTTATTGTGCCGGGAGCGGTCCGTGACTGCTCCTGGCACATAGTGCCGGGTGTCAGCTGTGATAATCAGCTGACACTCGGCCGCGATCAGCTGCGCTCCTCCCGGGAGCGCAGCTGATCGCATGGGACGTACTATTCTGTCCCTGGGAATTAAGTACCAGGTCACATGAACAGAATAGTATGTCCCATGGGATTAAGGGGTTAACATTGCAATTTAAGAATTTTGTCTCACTTGAGCCCTTTTTGAGTAATACATATGCATTTATTTGTTGGTATTTACCTTTTGTTTCTAAGCTCTCGTGCTCCTTTTTCCTGATTTCTCATATTTTAATTTTTTACATTTTAATTGTACTATAGAAATAAAGGTTATTTTAATGTTTCCAATTTATCGTCGTACCTCGTCTCTCAAAATTGAGGTGTGCACATAAATTTCATGAACGGACGTTTTTGCTTCATTATTTTTCATTTAAGACTGTGTTAATCTCTCCTGTTTTTCTATGTCTTTTTTTTAAATGTGATGCAAAGAACTGGACACAGTATTCCAGGTGAGGCCTGACCAAGGAGGAGTAGAGGGGGATAATTATTTCACGTGGTCTAGAGCAGTGTTCCCCAACTCCAGTCCTCAAGGCCCACCAACAGGTCATGTTTTCAGGATTTCCTTAGTATTGCTCAGGTGATAATTGCATCATCTGTGCAATACAACTGAAATCCTGAAAACATGATCTGTTGGTGGGCCTTGAGGATTGTAGTTGGGGAACACTGCTCTAGAGCCTATGCTTCTCTTAATCCATTAATATATATATATATATATATTGTGTAGTGACCCCTGATGTAGCTAGGGGGCACTGTGTATGCTCCTCGAGACATGCATGGAAGCATGGTTTGTCTTGTGGTAAAGGACCTGTGATGAGGTCATGACCAGGTGACTTAACCATGTGATCCTGACCTCATCTGTGGGTGGGGTTACAGCTATGTAACGAAGTGTGCTTGGCACCTGTGAAGAGAGTGTGTGGGAGTCTGCCAGTGTGGACAGACTTCCATGCGTCCAGGCGGGACATTACAGAGAGGTCTCTGTGTCTGAAGAGAGTGTTGTGGGAGTCTGCCAGGGTGGACAGACTACCATGTGTCCAGGCGGGACATCACAGAGAGGTCTCTGTGTCTGAAGAGAGTGTTGTGGGAGTCTGCCAGGGTGGACAGACTACCATGTGTCCAGGCGGGACATCACAGAGAGGTCTCTGTGTCTGAAGAGAGTGTGGGAGTCTACCAGTGTGGACAGGCTTCCATGTGTCCCGGCGGGACATCACAGAGAGGTCTCTGTGTCTATGAGGAGTGAGGCTCCAGGCAGGAGCTGAAGTACTGAAGATTTGTATTGCATGTGACTGTGAGGTTTATGATGTAATAAACCTGATGATTTTTTGGATAAGAAACGTGTCTCCTGATTACCTCTGAAGCAGCCGAGTGAGTTGAAACCTTACAATTGGTGGATGGAATGCTGGCAGCGGCCCAAGGAGCACATGTTCCAGGACTGGGAATCAGGAACCAGAGGAGGAACGGACGGTCTGTAAAAACCGTGAGTGTAACCAGTGGTCACGAATAAACTGTGTTTATGTTTATGGGGTGCCTCTGAAGATATGAGGTATCTGAAGAAGCTGATAAGCAGTGGTGACAGACAGGAGTCTGTGTTATGTTGACCGGGGTTATTGAAAATGGAGAGAAAAAAAAAAGCATGCTGATAGGATACCTCTGAGGAGGAGGTCTCCAGGAACCTGTGTGGCTGATGCCAACAGGTAACGGTCTTGAAAACCGTGTTATGCTGGTCGGGACCAGAGGGAACTGTTCGTGAAAGAAAGACTGTATTTTTGTGTTTGCTGGATACCTCTGAGGCTGAGGTCTCCAGGAACCTGTGTGGCTGACGCCAACAGGTGACGGTCTTGACAACCGTGTTATGCTGGTCGGGATCAGTGAGAAGAATTAGTGAAAGACTGTTTTTTTTTTCCTTTGTTGGATGCCTCTAAGAGGAGGTGTCCGGAAACCTGCGTGGCCAACAGGTAACAGACAGGAGTCTGTGGTGTACTGACGGGTCAGTGAGAGATTGTTTTTGTCCTTGTGGGATGCCTCTATGAAAAGGAGGTGTCCGGAAACCTGAGTGATCAACAGGTAACAGACAGGAGTCTGTGGTGTACTGACGGGTCAGTGAGAGATTGTTTTGTCCTTGTGGGATGCCTCTATGAAAAGGAGGTATCCGGAAACCTGAGTGATCAACAGGTAACAGACAGGAGTCTGTGTTGTACTGACGGGTCAGTGAGAAACTGTTTTTTCCTTTCTGGGATGCCTCTATGAGAGAGGAGGTGTCCGGAAAATCTCTCTGGCTGAGAGTGTAACAGACAGGAGTCTGTGTTGTGCTGACGGGTCAGTGAGAAACTGTTTTTTTTTCTGGAACACGTGTGAGGTGTTTGCTGTGGCTCGGAGGAGTCATGAAGGTGACAAGCGGCTGGCTGTGACTCGTGGGGTCACGAAGGTGACAAGCGGCAAGACAGCGCAGCGTGCAGAGACTTGTGGTAGCAGGAGCTACAGTGACTGTTGCAGCAAGAAGTTCTGCAGCAGCCGGAGCTGCAGTAACAGCCACAGCAGCTTAGGAGTAGCATCTGGAGGTGCTGGTTGTTGGTGGCTGCAACGGAAGCGGCGGCAGTACCAGCAGGAGCTGGTGTGGTAAAAAGGACAGTGTGAACCGAGGCACACAAACTCTTAAAGGGCCAGTACACGCCCTAAGTAAAAGACACTGTCTAAGGGTACTGTGTGGACTGGGGCCTGTAAGAGCCGTGGTGTGTTCCCCAGTGATGGGTGGTGTCCCTAAAAGGGGAGGAGTCCCAAAAGGGGGGCGGAAACCCAAAACAGGGATGGTTACCCAAAAGGGGGTGGAGTCCCAAAAGGAGGCGGTAACCCAAATTGGGATTGTGGCCCGAAAGGGGGTGGTAGCCCAAATCAGTAAAGTTGCCCAAAAGGGGGCGGAGTCCCAAAAGAAGGCGGTAACACAAATTAGGATGGTGGCCCAAAAGGGGGCGGTAACCCAAATTGGGATGGTGGCCCAAAAGGGGAGGAGTCCCAAAAGGGGCGGTAACCCAAATTGGGATGGTGGCCCGAAAGGGGGCGGAGTCCAAAAAGGGGGTGGCAACCCAAAAGTGGGTGGAGATTCCAAAAGGGTGTTATGCTGGTATACCACCGAACTTAGTGTACCAGTATGAAAGGAAGCGGGACTTCACGTTATTTGAAAAGGCATGGGAAGTTGATAAAGTGTGTTGTTGTTCAGAGGAGGGAGTCCCATCACAGCAGGTGGCTGTAGTGGTTCCTTGTCGTGTGATGTGTGAAAAGAAGGTAACACCTAATAGCGATAGTCCAGAGTTCCAGGTGACCGGGAGAAAGTGTGGGTCAGACCAACTCGGGGACTTGGACGTGACAAGACGTGTGACCGTGAGAAACGGTATAGCTCCAGGAAAGGGAGCAGAGACCTAAGTGGGGACGTGCTGTTCCAGGATGACAGGGGGAGTGGGAGTGACTTCTATGCAGACTGTGACTCGACCGCAAGGAAAAGTGAGTGCAGTAAGCTGGAGCTCTCTGAAGTTACCGAGAGTCGTGAGACAGTGGAAACTGCGGATGCAGGAACGGGCGGAACTCTGGAGAGGCAGAGTGTGTGTAGGCAAGAGTGCCCAGCTGAAAATGTAATTAAAGAGGTGATGGTGCGACATGTGCTGGCTAAAAGAGAGCAGGACCATGAGAGAGAGCTGTTTAAAGAAACAGGGAAAGAGACAGTCGAGCGAGAAAGGGTGCCAGAGATTAAACAGTTAGTCATACTGTCGACTAAGGAAGTCACACTGAAGCGAGTGGCTGTCCTGAGAGACATGCATCTACAATGCCTCCGAACGAAACAGATGATCATGTGGGGAATAAAGAAGCCGCTCGACGTTTGGAGCAAGCAAGAAAGGCTCAAAATCAGCTTGGATTGGTGGAAGACATCATTCAAGTGCCCAGAGGTCTGGTGAAGAAAGTCATCGGAAGACTTGGGAAAGTGATGCAGGAGATGGTGAATAAGTCCGGTGTGACGAGAGTCAGGATTCCGGCTGATGACGAAGTCCAGGTCAGGGGTGAAGATGGGATGGTTCCATTCCTCGTTGTCGGATCCAGGAGAGCCTTGGGAATATCTGGATGCTCCTGGAGTATCGTGTGTCATACTTGAGAGAAGTAGAGCAGCTACGACTGGAGAGGGAGCAGGTCAACAGAGAGCTGCAGGAAATGGAAAGAAGATGGCCACCACCTTCAATCCGTAGTGTTGAGAGGCGAAGAGCGCCTGATGGAAGAGGTAGAAATAGTGATGCCTCAGTTAGCTCAGTGATGAGTGACCTAAGCAGGAGAACCTGTGGTGGACGAGCTGAAAAGGACTCGACAGGACGTATGGGTGCAGGGAATTGCGACGCCGTACTGACCGCTGGGGAGGCGGGTGGTCTGACAGAGGGCCCGACTTAGCCAGACGGTTTGACTGGCAGAGACGACCGAGAAGGATCTCTGGTCGGGTAACAAGTGTTCAACCCCACAAGTTTGAACAGAGGGGGAGGTATGTGGTGTAGTGACCCCTGATGTAGCTAGGGGGCACTGTGTATGCTCCTTGAGACATGCATTGAAGCATGGTTTGTGTTGTGGTAAAGGACCTGTGATGAGGTCATGACCAGGTGACCTAACCATGTGATCCTGACCTCATCTGTGGGTGGGGTTACAGCTATGTAACGAAGTTTGCTTGGCACCTGTGAAGAGATGTGTGGGAGTCTGCCAGTGTGGACAGACTTCCATGCGTCCAGGCGGGACATTACAGAGAGGTCTCTGTGTCTGAAGAGAGTGTTGTGGGAGTCTGCCAGGGTGGACAGACTACCATGTGTCCAGGCGGGACATCACAGAGAGGTCTCTGTGTCTGAAGAGAGTGTGTGGGAGTCTGCAGGTGGACAGACTACCATGTGTCCAGGCGGACATCACAGAGAGTCTCTGTGTCTGAAGAGAGTGTGGAGTCTACCAGTGTGGACAGACTTCCATGTGTCCCAGCAGGACATCACAGAGAGGTCTCTGTGTCTATGAGGAGTGAGCTCCAGGCAGGAGCTGAAGTACTGAAGATTGTATTGCATGTGACTGTGAGGTTTATGATGTAATAAACCTGATGATTTTTTGGATAAGAAACGTGTCTCCTGATTACCTCTGAAGCAGCCGAGTGAGTTGAAACCTTACAATATATATATATATATATATATATATATATATATATATATATATATATATATATACATTAATACTGTCATGTGGTTATAGGGCTAAGAGCTCCATGATAGTGGACACCAACTGCACTAATAGTCATGTAGTGTGCCATTGGTTAAGCTTGGCTATATGGTCCAAGATTACGTCACAGGAATGCATTGGGTTGTCATGGCAAACCCAACCAAACGTGCAGAGTAACCCAATGGCAGCAAACAAAGGATGAAAATCCCAGTGCTGGATCCATTAGAGGTAACAACAATGATGATAATGACCATTGCTGGGACCCCTTGAAGCGCTGCCACAGCAAAAACATCTCTTTGTAGCTGCTTTCTGCTCTGGCAAATATATGGAGCATCCCAAATGAGGGACCTTCCTATAATAACGCACAGTTTTTCAATTGAGTTTTCTGAAACAGATCACCCTTTCAATAGCTCAAATGCTATATTGAATAAATATTATTTAGGGTTTTTTTGTTTTCAGTTTGTCATGCTAACATTTTAGCAGGAAAGGACAATAAAGCTGAGACATCCACCATCACACCTCACGAGGTTCCACATGTCACTGATATTCAGGTACTTCTGATAGCTTCCTTTCAAGAAATGTTGATGTAGAACAGCACAATATTTTGCTGTGGGGTATCCACTTTGGTCCAGTTTACCACCATCATCATCTTTCGCATTTTCTTAAACTGACATGGAGGACAACAAATATCACTATGGCCAACAAAGAAAGAAGAGATGAAGAAAAATTGGATGACTTATGTTACATTCTTACCTTGAGTAGACATGTGTCTATTTATACACTGTATATTTTAGGCATGCTTTCACAGGAACAATACCTGTGCCAAGAACTGTTTTAACAGCTGCCTTCAACAATGCTTGGGACTATTTTCTCATAGACAGACCACAGTTTTGGCTTATTTTTGTATTATGTTAGTCTGAATACATAAGAATGGAGCTATCATGGTCTATAGACATCCTCCACGAACCACAACTTTGTGTGCAAGATGCTATAGTTATGGTCCCTGATATGCTGTGGGTAGATTCAGCCATTGTAGGAATTTTTATACGTCACATCAAAGCTTTACTTACTTTATTGTTGTTGTGCTTTTTATCAATACAATAATCGTCCGCAAATTTAATGCTTAATTTTCCCTGTGGAGGCACTGTTGGAAAATTAAAGGGACCGAGTAAACCACCTTAATAAGTTGCAATATTTTTGTGCAACTCTAAAAGTTGCCTTAAAAGATTGTAATATTTGGAATCTACAAAACAGTCTCGCCCAGCTACACCAATATGGGTTCAGCATATGCCCACTCATCAAATCAATTAAAAGTTACACCACTAAAGTGACAGAACTTACTCCAGAAGCATATGCCAGTCCCTGAATGAACTCTATTTCTGGCGGCTGCTCACCTTAGTTAATAGATTAGCCAAGATCATTAAGCGGTGTGTGTTTCTTAATGGTTTAGACACATCATACTCCAGCCAGCCCCTTCATTAGGACTGCATGCCAGTCTAAATGAATCGGCCCCTTATTGGCAGACTCCTCCAGATGATAGCTGGTCACTGGGGGTCCTAATAGGGAAACAATTTGTGATGAGTTTGTTGTCAACTAACAAGGAGAGATTGTTGGAAGAGGAGAACAACTTTAGAGGGATCCTCTCCATGAAAAAAGGTAATAAACATGAGTCTACGGAATTTATTTACAACCAAATGAACCCTTATCGACCATCACTGTTGATCAAAAGCTTCAGGTAATCCACATACAGCCCCTTCATCCTGGAATCAGTGGAGGTAGGAGAAGGATGTTATCAATACCATGGATGGCAAAAAGGTGCAAAAAGATCCAGAGTCTAGAACTTCTTAAAAATAATGTTTAATTAGTACAGATTAAAAAATGGTGAAAAAGGGCATGAGAGACAAAGAAGCTGTCCACCACTAGGGAACGGGGGAGCGAATACATGAAACTGCATGAAATTATTAAGAAATTCTTTCTCAAACGCGTTTCCTTGCAGCAACCCGCATTCCCAAGTGGTGGACACCTCTCCCTTCTGAGCCTCACAGTGTACCTAAACCATATTTAGCGTTCATATGTTTGGCATTTATATAGCGATAAGAGCCCACTTAATTTACACGTGCATGACTCCAGAATCATGAGCTGAGCACAAAGTACGGGGCACTGCAATGTACAGGGCACTGCAATGTACAGGGCACTGCAATGTACGGGGCACTGCAATGTTCTGGGCACTGCAATGTACGGGGCACTAAAATGTACGGGCACTACAATAGCAGATTTGCAATTTTCACTCAGCAACATCCACTGCTGCTTGATTCTGGAAAACACCCATGGGTTCTGCCAATGTGACATGGCACCCTCAAAACATTCCAGAATATATGGTGCTCTTTCCCTTTTGAGCTTTCCACTGTGCCTCAAAAGTATTTTTCGACCTTATGTGGGGTATTGGTGTACTCATGAAGAATTGCACAACAATTTTTGGTGTCCATTTGGGAGAAAAATGTGATTTTTTTTTATTTTCACAGCTGTACGTTATAAACTTCTGTGAAGCACCTGGAGGTTCAAGGTGCCCACCACACATCTAGATACATTCCTTGAGGGGTCTAGTTTCCAAGCTGAGGTCACCTGTGGGGGTTTTCCACTGTTTAGGACATCAGAGGCTCTCCAAATGCGACATGACACCTGCAGACCATTCCATCAAACTGCGTTACAAAACAACTTCATTCCTTCCTTTCTGAGTCCTGCCTTGCACCCAAATAGTAGTTTTCCCTCACATATGGGGTGTCAGAGTGTTATGTCCCATGAATGAGACATTTTACAGATTGTCCTGTGCATTTTATATGCTGTATTGCAGTCTCTCATATTGTTTTACTGTTGCTATGTGTTCCTGTGTTTTGCATAGCTGAAATCCTCCTTTTCCATCAAGTTTGTCCCTTCTGTCTCTCTGTCTCCCTCTTCTGGGTATGATGTCACTTCCTTCTTCTTTCACCTTGGTTTCATTCGCCATCTTGGTTTTATCAGAAGCACACGTGTTTTCAGTCTGTCTGAAAAAAAGTATTTTTTACCTGGTGCTGTTTGTATGCATTCAACAAGAATCCTTAAATAAATCAAGGTCTCTTCTGGATTCTTCATAACATGTGTGCCGGCAGCTGAGTTAAGATATCTGTGACCGTTGCCAATTGTAAGTAAGGTGAAGAAATCCAGCATCTCACAGAGCCATATTTTCAGCCACAGGCCCCGGGGACAGAATACAGAGTACTCAGGAGAAATTTCACAACAAAATGAGGGGTTTATTTTCTCCTGTTACCCTTGTGAAAATACAAAATTTTTGTCTAAAAAATTTTTGGCAGGAAAAATGTGATTTTTTTTTTAAAATTTTCATGGCTTAACGTTATAAACTTCTGTGAAATACTTGGGGACAAAGGTGCTCACCAAACATCTAGATACATTCTCTGAGGGGTCCAGTTTCCAAAATGATGTAACTTGTGAGCGGTTCCCACTGTTTAGGCACATCAGGGGCTCTCCAAACGGGACATGGCATACGCTAATTATTCCAGCAAATTTTGCATTCAAAAAGTCAAATGGCGCTACTTCCCTTACGAGCTCTTCCGTGTGTCCAAATAGTGTTTTTCTCCCACATATGGGGTATCGGTGTCACCTTTGGGTATTTTGTGTCATATAGGTCCCTCAAAGTGACTGCAAATGTGATGTGGTCTCTAAGAAAATGGTTTTGTAAATTTTGTTGCACAAATGAGAAATTGCTGGCCAACTTTTAACCCCTCTAACTTTTGTAACAAAAGAAATATGTTTCAAATATTGTTCTGATGTAAAGTAGACATATATGAAATATTATTTACTATGTAGTGTGACATAACTCTCTGATTTAAGGGCATAAAAATTAAAAGTTTGAAAATTGCAGAATTTTCCCCAAATTTCCGATATTTTCACAAATAAACGCAAGTCATATCAAACTAATTTTACCACTATCATGAAGTGCAATATGTCACAAAAAAATCTCAGAATCAGCAGGATTCTTTTGAAGCATTCCAGAGTTATTACCACTTAAAATGACAGTGGTCAGAATTGTAAAATTTGGCCTGGTCAGGAAAGTGAAAACAGGCTTGGGGGGTGAAGGAGTTAAACATGTTTTTAGATTTATTGTTATTTTTTATACAGCAGCCATTTAAATAGCAAAGCACATCATCAGAGAAGCATCTAATCAAGTGCTCTTCTAGCTACTTGACCGCTGCAGCCAATCACAGGTTTCAGTGGTCTTGTTGATTACCAAACGGAGCAGACATCACTTTGGGAGCTGGCGTAGACCTCTGGCGCTGCCTGTGCTGGATTCTCAGGGTGATGGAAAAAATAGGATTACAAAAAAGAATATGTTTCGCCATATGGGGTCTGATTGTTTCGAATAGCTGATACTCCAGAACTAGTACCGTCTCAAGGATGTTGGATTAGAAACCTTTTACTACTATTCTAGGTTCTGCATTTTGGCAACATGGAGCCAGTGCCCCAATGACGGGCGTTTAGTATTTATTTCATTTACAGTACATGGCGCATGTAGGTGTTTTGATTGGAAAACTCTCATACATACTCTGCATGTTGTAAAGGCAGAAATAGGTTTTTCTAGAAAAATGATTACGGTATTTGGTTTTATGGCGTCTTGGAAAAATGTCAATATATCCTTCTTTATTATAACTTTCTGTTCCTCAGTTAGAGACGTTCCAGAGTCTTTGGTTAGGGAGGTCAGACTGATCCTGGCAGTCTGTCCAACCAATGGTTAATGAGGCTGAGAACAAATTCTTGAAAATTTTGCTGCAGAAATGTATACCGCCAAATACAGAATTATTATTACTATTTCTTGCTAATAATAATAATTTGCTCAATACGTAAGGGCTGCTAAGGCCTAACGACTCTCTGCCACAGACAAGGAATGGTTTCATTGGCTCTGTCCAACCACAATTCAACACTTTATATTTTCCTCATTTTTACGTGTGGAATACTTTCTATTGTAAAACGGCAATGTGGCCCCTCACATTTCCCAATTCTAAAATTCATATCATCTAGTATATTTCTGAGTATTGCTAGATTTCTCCAAAGGTATAGCGACATCTAGTGCTCATGTACAAAACTAAATCTACTGGATGGCACATCGACCCTCACCGATAGACTAATAGAGCAGCAATGACGCTCTTCTGCCAAATGTAATTTGGCGCAAAAAATAAAGAGTCCCAAGAAAAATAATAAACTTACTAAAATGATTGTGACTTTTCTTATTTTACAAAAAATATGACTGCAAGACAATGTAAACTATATGGACAAAAGTATTCGGACTCCCGTCTTAACCCCTTTTGGGACTTCCGGACAAAGTTTGTTTTCTAATTTTTTCACTGCTGCATTCTAGGAGCCTTCACATTTTTATTTATCCTTTGATGTGAGGGCTTCTTTTTTTTGCGGGATGAGTTGTTTTTATCAGTGGCATCCTTTTGGGATCCAAATAACATATTAATCATATTTTATTAACCGTTATGTACATTTAAAGTTTTACAACATTCGTCGTGCTGCACATATAAGGTGTTATCTTCATTCTGTGGGTCAGTAAAATTATGGCAATACCAAATCTATATTGTTTTATTACTTTTATACATTAAAAATGTTTGAAAAAAATAATTTGTTTTTGTGTCTCTATATTTTGAGAGCCACATATTTAAAAGCAATCTGTCAGTAGGATCAACCCTCCTAAGTTGTCTGTCTGTATGAGCAGGTAGATCATAGGAAGCTGAAAAAATGCTACCTTGTTATCTATAGCCTAATGTCTTATTTCAGAGAAATCCACATTTTTCTTATATATTAATGAGCTGCTATGAACTAAGGGCGGGACATAGATCTCCCTGAGAATCTGCCTCCAGAGATTATTACAAATGAAAGGAGCAGTTACCAGTGTGAGACTTAGAAAACTAGATCTGAACTGAAAAAGTAAGTTAATGTGTATGCAAAATGTAAATGCATATTAACACATGACCATTACACAGAAAAACAGGCACAAAAAAACAAATATCCAAAAATGAAATAAAAAATCTTTTTGCAAAAATGCATGAAGGTAGTAATAATCATAAGGGTATTTAGTAAACATAATTTTGATCAAAATAATGTACAAGCCATCCCGCCACGTCAAGGCAACCCTCTGTGGGACAGTCCTACTCTAATATTGAAAACCTTTCCACTTGTCAAGTGACTTAAATGTGAACAAGGGCAGAGGGACTGAACCCACCAGTTGAAGCTCCGGCCAGACAGGATGGATTTTCTCAACTCAGAAAACAGGGCGGTCACACCCTTATATGCACGGAATGCACTATGAACTACATAGAAAACTAGATCTGAATTGAAAAAGTAAGTTAATGTGTATGCAAAATGTAAATGCATATTAACACATGACCATTACACAGAAAAACAGGCACAAAAAAACAAATATCCAAAAATGAAATAAAAAATCTTTTTGCAAAAATGCATGAAGGTAGTAATAATCATAAGGGTATTTAGTAAACATAATTTTGATCAAAATAATGTACAAGCCATCCCGCCACGTCAAGGCAACCCTCTGTGGGACAGTCCTACTCTAATATTGAAAACCTTTCCACTTGTCAAGTGACTTAAATGTGAACAAGGGCAGAGGGACTGAACCCACCAGTTGAAGCTCCGGCCAGACAGGATGGATTTTCTCAACTCAGAAAACAGGGCGGTCACACCCTTATATGCACGGAATGCACTATGAACTGCCCTTGTTCACATTTAAGTCACTTGACAAGTGGAAAGGTTTTCAATATTAGAGTAGGACTGTCCCACAGAGGGTTGCCTTGACGTGGCGGGATGGCTTGTACATTATTTTGATCAAAATTATGTTTACTAAATACCCTTATGATTATTACTACCTTCATGCATTTTTGCAAAAAGATTTTTATTTCATTTTTGGATATTTGTTTTTTTGTGCCTGTTTTTCTGTGTAATGGTCATGTGTTAATATGCATTTACATTTTGCATACACATTAACTTACTTTTTCAGTTCAGATCTAGTTTTCTATGTAGTTCATAGTGCATTCCGTGCATATAAGGGTGTGACCGCCCTGTTTTCTGAGTTGAGAAAATCCATCCTGTCTGGCCGGAGCTTCAACTGGTGGGTTCAGTCCCTCTGCCCTTGTTCACATTTAAGTCACTTGACAAGTGGAAAGGTTTTCAATATTAGAGTAGGACTGTCCCACAGAGGGTTGCCTTGACGTGGCGGGATGGCTTGTACATTATTTTGATCAAAATTATGTTTACTAAATACCCTTATGATTATTACTACCTTCATGCATTTTTGCAAAAAGATTTTTTATTTCATTTTTGGATATTTGTTTTTTTGTGCCTGTTTTTCTGTGTAATGGTCATGTGTTAATATGCATTTACATTTTGCATACACATTAACTTACTTTTTCAGTTCAGATCTAGTTTTCTATGTAGTTCATAGTGCATTCCGTGCATATAAGGGTGTGACCGCCCTGTTTTCTGAGTTGAGAAAATCCATCCTGTCTGGCCGGAGCTTCAACTGGTGGGTTCAGTCCCTCTGCCCTTGTTCACATTTAAGTCACTTGACAAGTGGAAAGGTTTTCAATATTAGAGTAGGACTGTCCCACAGAGGGTTGCCTTGACGTGGCGGGATGGCTTGTACATTATTTTGATCAAAATTATGTTTACTAAATACCCTTATGATTATTACTACCTTCATGCATTTTTGCAAAAAGATTTTTTATTTCATTTTTGGATATTTGTTTTTTTGTGCCTGTTTTTCAGTGTGAGACTTGTAGATCAGGAAAGCAGACTGTCAGTAACTACATGTCTCACACTGGTAACACCATAGCGCCCACTTCCCTCTATCTCCTCCACACGCTGGGTACAGCGACTATGCGATAAAGACCTGGGACGGGTCAATAAGTCTCCCTTTTCTGGTCACCTATGTCCCCACAATATATTTCACGTGTTTTGTGCTTAATACACAAATAAAGACATTTCTATATGAAGCATTTAAAGCAACGTCAAGAGTGCAGATGATTTTAACCTCTAATACATCTTGAGAGCATTCCCAGTTACCAGCACCTCCGGCTCAGACAGAGTGCACCCCAATAGTCACTGCCAGCTGTCCAGGTCGGGCTGAGTGCACCCCAATATTCAGTGCCATCTCTCCAGTTCGGGCTGCGTGCACCCCAATATTCATTTCAAGAGATGGGAGAACTCGAACAGTAAAGTTTGGCGTCCGTACAGAACACCTACTGTTCTGGCACAAACACCGAACACGGACTTCACCAGGAGAGATGAACATGAATTTTTTCTCATGGTTCTAGCAGGGATCTCACCCAGGTCATGGCAGTTCAGCACAGCTGGGAATGCAGCCACAGTGACCGGAGGTAACCTCGATCATGTCATCGCTAGTCACTAGGGTTGAGCATTCCGATACCGCAAGTATCGGGTATCGGCCGATATTGGCTGTATCGGAATTCCGATTCCGAGTTCCGATATTTTCGTCATATCGGATACCGGAATCGGAATGTCACTGTCACTGTCAGTGTCCGTCAGTCGGGTCTGTCAGGAGTCAGCGGCACTTACCCGGCAGAAGATCTCCGGCGGTCACATCCCGGACTGCTTAATGGCCGCCATCCTCTTCTCCCCGGCGGTCACATGCAGTATCTCGCGATAACTGCAGTGACTGCTGGGTAATCGCGGCCGTAAAGCAGTCCGATGACGTCACCGCCGGGGAAGCTGGTAAGCAGCTGTGCTGCGCCGGGATGTCAGGCTCTGCCTGTCATTCCGATGTAGCAAAGCTGGATCGTCGTGGGACAGTCGTTACTATGGACTGCGTCGGACAGGTGGTATACTGTTGGTTTGGTTTTTTTATCTTTTTACAGGAGATCGATGGCGTCGCAGGAATGAGAGAGTAATAAAAAAAATGAAAACTGTGTTGTCTCTTTTATTTCATGAAAAGACTTTTTTCTTGCTGTGTCTTTTTTTTAAACATTTAAAAACTTTGGGATTAATAATGGATCGGTGTCTTATTGACACCTCTCCATTATTAACCGGGCTTATTGTCACCGTGCAATCAACGGTGACATTAACCCCTTATTACCCCGCTTGCCACCGCTACAGGGCAAGTGGGAAGAGCCGGGTAAAGTGCCACAATTGGCACATCTTTTGATGCGCCAAATGTGGGGCTGCTGTAGCCTGGTATTATCAGGCTGTTGAGGGCCAAAATCCATGGGCCTTGACAGTCTTTTAATACCAGGCCGCAGCAGTTTGCATTTTACTTGGCTGGTTAACAAAAATAGGGGGATCCCCACGCCGTTTTTTTTTCGAGGGGATCCCCTATTTTTGTTAACCAGCCAAGCTAAGCAGACTGCTGGGGCCTGGTATTATCAGGCTGCAAGGTCCATGGATATTGGATCCTTACCAGCCTGAAAAACCAGGCCTCAGCGGTCTGCTTCATCTGGCTGGTTAACAAAAATAGGGGGGACCCCACGCTAATTTTTTTCGAGGGGATCCCCTATTTTTGTTAATCAGCCAAGATATGCAGACTGCTGTGGCCTGGTATTATCAGGCTGGCAAGGTCCATGGATCTTGGCTCCTTAACAGCCTGAAAATCCAGGCCTCAGCGGTCTGCTTCATCTGGCTGGTTAACAAAAATAGGGGGGACCCCACGCCATTTTTTTTTCGAAGGAAACCCCTATTTTTGTTAATCAGTTCCCTCTGACGTCACTGATGGTGTCCCTGGCTGACCTGAAGTGAAAGTGGAAAGCAATCAATTAAGCTTTCCACTTCCTCTCCTGTCAGCCAGGAGAGGAGCTCATTCATTTGGGGGTTTACTGTGAGGCTGCAGCATTAGCTGCGGTCCCTGCAGTAAACATTAACCCTTTCTGAAGGATTACACCGTGGGACCTGACTGTGCATCGGATTGGTAAGAATAATTTTGCTTTATTATTTTATTTTTATTACAGGAAATGGTTTTAGCAGGTAAATAAAATATGGTCAAAAACTGTGTGATTATTTCATTAAACTTCTTTTTTATTAAAGTGTGTGTGTTTGATTTTTCTTTCATACAATAGGATTAATAATTGATAGTTGTCTAATTGACAGCTCTCAATTATTAACCTGGCTTAAAGTGACCTTTCAATTGCAAGGTCATTTTAACCCCTTATTAACCCATTCGCCACCGCTACAGGGCAATGGGAATAGACGGGCAAAGTGCCAGAAAGGGCAAATCTAATTAGAGATTTGCCCTTTCTGGGGTGTCTGGGGGCAGATGTTAGTAGCCGGGGGGGGCCAAAAATAATGGTCCCTCTCTGGGCTATTATTATCTGCCCCCACTCACTGGCTTTGTCTGTCTGGTTGCGAAAATAGGGCGGGAGCCCACGCATTTTTTTTTCAGCAATTTTACACCTCATATATATATATATACATGTCATTGAGTTTGTGACACATATATATATATATATATATTTATAGTTCATACACTTCTACATAGTATAATAGCCGCTAATTCAATTGCCGGCTTTTGTGAAAATGCAGAACCCGACATGAAATGACACTTGGTTTACATAGAGTTAACCATGTCTTTTCATGTACTTTGATATCTGATTTGCACAAACAATTACATGAGTGTAAGTGTGCAAAATTTCACACCTGTAGGGGTTAATTAAAGGTGTAAATTCGTAGCAAAAAAGTCAGTTTTTTTTACAACGAATTTACACCTTTAATTAACCCCTACAGGTGTGAAATTTTGCACACATAGACTGATGTAATTGTTTGTGCAAATCAGATAGCAAACGACATGAAAAGACATGGTTAACCCTATGTACACCAAGTGTCATTTCATGTCGGGTGCTTCTGTCTTTTCACAGAAGCCGGCTTTACTCGGCAATTGAATCAGAGGATATTTTACTATGTAGAAGTGTATAAACTATACATATATGTATATATATAATATATATGTCACAATGACATGTGTTATATATATATATATATATATATATATGTATTCTATGTGTGTATATTTAGTGTTTACAAGGAAAGAATGGGGTTTTTTTAGTTCCGATATTTTGTTCCCATAGACTTACATTGGATTTCCGGTATCGGTATCGGGTATCGCCGATATTTTAATGGTATCGGCGATACCATTCCGATTCCGATACTTTTGGATATCGGAAAGTATCGCTCAACTCTACTAGTCACTGATGCTGCACTCGCAGCAGCTCATTTACCAGTGGTTCTCAGCCTCGACGGTCGCATCTTGGCAGCGTCCAAGTTGAAAACTGTTTATCCCCCAGATATGGATTATGGCGTGGGACAGAACGACGGACAGGTATGGTATATTGTTGTTTTTTTTATTTTATTTTTATCACAGGAGACGAGAGCTTCGGTGGAATATGCATTAGGTGAATAAAACTGTTTGTTATTTTTTAATAAAAAAGTAAAACTGTGTTTTATTTTACTTCTAATTAAGGACTTTATTCTGTCCTCATTTACCATATAAATAAAGGATTAGTAATGGATAGGTGTCTTATAGACGCTTCTCCATTACTAAGCCGTGGGCTTGATGTCACTTGACAATACAAAGGTGACATCAACCCCACAAATATGAACACCACTTTCTACCGCTACAGGGCAAGTGGGAAGAGCCGGGCAAAACTCCAAACTTGGCAAATCTAAGGCTATGGTTCCACGGTCCGGAACCATAGCGCTTTTGACGGAGCGGAAATTCCGCTCCGTCTAAGCCCCGCCCCCTTTCTGACGCGCGATCTTTCCGGAGGTGTTCAGGACACCTCCGGAACACCTCCGGAAAGAGCGCAGGGCTACATAGCCCTGTGTTAATTATGTTGCGGCGACGCACCGTCGCCGCAATAACGCGAGGACATGCTGCGGTCTGAAAGACGCGCCGCATGTCCGTTTACGCAGGTTTGCCACCTGCGTATGTGTTACGCATAGTGGAGACGGGATTTCTTGAAATCCCCTCCACTATGCTGTAACATCTGGACGCTGCGTGTTTGGCGCTGCGCCAGCGCACAGCGCCAAACACGCAGCGTTTCCTGACCGTGGAAACTCACCCTAATAGATATGCCTTTTCTGGGCGGCTGCGGGCTGCTATTTTTAGGCGGGGGGGCAAGATCCATGGCCCCTTACCAGCGAGTCATTAGCTTTGTGGCACGGCACTCACACTTGCTGATGGTATGGTGGCCACGAAGAAGATCCCAGTAGCGAATAACCAGAAGATTAGGGTCAAATGACAGCTGGCTGCTTGGAGACGTCGGCCACAGCAGCTAAGGGGTCACGGACAGCTTTTATGGTGAGAGGCCAAGGAACGTGAGGAGCCACGGGCAGGCAGCGGGCCGCCATCCTCCACTGGTAACGTATGGCATCTATAGCATTTCAATTCATGTGAATGTAGCAGGAATCTAGGAATCACATCACTTTTAATGTTAAAAACAAAGATAAAACGTCAGCTACAAAATGTAAAAATGTTCTTTTAAAAAAATGCAACAAAATAATAATAAAAAAAATCAAGTAAAAACGCTGCAAAGGGTGGAGGACATCTCAGAGCAATGTTACAGACAGAGCATACAGGCAATTTCTTTATTATAAGCACCTAAGGGACGTTCATGGATTTCGTGCACAGTAACAAGCTCGAGTACACCACAATATGAACATAGCAATAAAGCTAGTTCAGAAGAAAAAAGAGCAGATGACTCATGAGCCGCCATGTTTGAATATGCCAAGCTGCCCTGAGTCCGCCGGATTGTGATTGGGCAGAACATGTCACGTGTCTTCTGACAGACGGCGGCCTCAGCCCAGCATGGAGCAGATGGAGGCTTTGGCTTCGTGGTTACGGAGAAGATACTTCAATGAGAATCTCCGCAGACACGCGGCGTGGGGACTGGCGCTCATCTCACTGGTCGGCTCGCTGGTGAAGGAGCAATGGCCGCTGGCGGACTCTTACCTCAGTAACAAGAAGAACGTCCTGAATGTGTGAGTGATGGGGGCGGGGCCTCGGCAGGTCACAGACTTGTCATTGTAATGTACAGTGTAATGTGCGGGGCGCCTCCTAGTGCCTGCAAGCAGTTACTACAGGACCGTGTAATAAGAGCGTTCTATAGGAGTCCTGAACATAAATCCTGCAGTCTCACAGCAGCAATCACCAGCACGTCCTGCTGTAGTGAGGGGGACATTCTGCCATCTTCTGGGGATGGGACCTGAGGCAACGTAGATCAAACGTTTCCAGCCACAGTCTGTGCCCCCATAACATTTCCAAACACTTCCAACCACAGTTGGTGCCCCCATAACCATTACAGTCGCGGTTGGTGCCACCATAAACCCTCTAGCCACAGTAGGTGCCCGCATAAATCTTGTAGCCACAGTCGGTGCCCCATAAATCTTGTAGCCACAGTTGGTGCCCCCATAAATCTTGTAGCCACAGTTGGTGCCCCCATAAATCTTGTAGCCACAGTCGGTGCCCCCATAAATCCTCTAGCCACAGTCGGTGCCCCCATAAATCCTCTAGCCACAGTCGGTGCCCCCATAAATCCTCTAGCCACAGTCGATGCCTCCATAAATCCTCTAGCCACAGTCGTGCCTCCATAAATCCTCTAGCCACAGTCGGTGCCTCCATAAATGCCTCTAGCCACAGTCGGTGCCCCATAAATCCTCTAGCCACAGTCGATGCTCCATAAATCCTCTAGCCACAGTCGATGTCTCCATAAATCTCTAGCCACAGTCGATGCTCCATAAATCCTCTAGCCACAGTCGATGCCTCCATAAATCCTCTAGCCACAGTCGTGCTCCATAATCCTCTACACAGTCGTGCCTCCATAAATCTTAGCCACAGTCGGTGTCCTCATAAATCCTCTAGCCACAGTCGATGCCTCCATAAATCCTCTAGCCACAGTCGATGCCCCCATAAATCCTCTAGCCACAGTCGGTGCCCCCATAAATCCTCTAGCCACAGTCAATGCCTCCATAAATCCTCTAGCCACAGTCGATGCCTCCATAAATCCTCTAGCCACAGTCGGTGCCCCCATAAATCCTCTAGCCACAGTCGATGCCTCCATAAATCCTCTAGCCACAGTCGGTGCCCCCATAAATCCTCTAGCCACTGTCGATGCCCACATAAGTCATATAGCCACAGTCGGTGCCCCCATAAATCCTCTAGCCACAGTCGATGCCTCGATAAGTCATATAGCCACAGTCGGTACTCATAATATTTCCAGCCACAGTCGGTGCCCCATAAATCCTCTAGCCACAGTCGGTGCCCCCATAAATCCTCTAGCCACAGTCGGTGCCCCCATAAATCCTCTAGCCACTGTCGATGCCCACATAAGTCATATAGCCACAGTCGGTGCCCCCATAAATCCTGTAGTCACAGTCGGTGCCCCCATAAATCCTCTGCACAGTCGATGCCTGATAAGTTTAGCCACAGCGGCTACTTTAATATTTCCAGCCACAGTCTGGTGCCCCCATAATCTGAGCCATAATTGGTGCCCCCATAAATCCTGTAGCCACAGTCGATGCCTCCATAAGTCATATAGCCACAGTCGGTACTCATAATATTTCCAGCCACAGTCGGTGCCCCCATAAATCCTGTAGCCATAATTGGTGCCCCATAAATCCTGTAGCCACAGTCGATGCCTCGATAAGTCATATAGCCACAGTCGGTACTCATAATATTTCCAGCCACAGTCGGTGCCCCCATAAATCCTCTAGCCACAGTCGGTGCCCCCATAAATCCTCTAGCCACTGTCGATGCCCACATAAGTCATATAGCCACAGTCGGTGCCCCCATAAATCCTGTAGTCACAGTCGGTGCCCCCATAAATCTTCTAGCCACAGTCGATGCCTCGATAAGTCATATAGCCACAGTCGGTACTCATAATATTTCCAGCCACAGTCGGTGCCCCATAAATCCTGTAGCCATAATTGGTGCCCCCATAAATCCTGTAGCCACAGTCGATGCCTCCATAAGTCATATAGCCACAGTCAGTACTCATGATATTTCCAGCCACAGTCGGTGCCCCCATAAATCCTGTAGCCACAGTTGGTTCCCCCATAAATCCTATAACCACAGTCGATGCCTCCATAAATCATATAGCCACCATAACTCCTCGAGCTACAGTCTTTACTCCCATATTTCCAGAAACAGACGGTGCCACTGTAATGTTGCCAAACACAGTTGGTGCCCCCATGTAATTTCCAGATCCATGATTTTGCCAGCCACAGCTAGTGCCCCTTTATTATTACCAGGCACAGCTGGTGACCCCCATAAGACATTACTGTACTACTGTGGATTGCAGCCGGTTTGATCTCCGTGACTGTGACACTACACTGTATGTAATGTGCTATTATTCCCCCTCCTTTTCTGTCAGGTATTTTGTGAAGGTCTCCTGGGGATGGACGTTCCTCTGCCTTTTGCCATTCATCGCTTTGACCAGCTACGTAGCTACGAGGAGCCTGAGCGCAGTTTTCCGCAGGCTGAGCGCCCTCCTGGTGGGGACCATAATCTGGTTTACCGGCACCAATATCTTCATGGTGATTGAGAACGCCACGGGCACGTGTTATAACTCCTCCGAGGTGCTGGAGATCCGAGCGGACTACACTGACAAACGCTCATGTATCGCCAGCGGAGGCTTCTGGAATGGATTCGACATATCCGGCCACTCGTTCCTGCTGCCATACTGCGCCCTGATGATTCTGGAGGAAGCCGCTGTCCTCCACTTTGTTCGCTTTGACAAGTCCTGGCAGAAGCATCTTATTAATGTCCTGACTTTATCACTGGCCTTTCTGGTTTTCGTGTGGATTTTTATGTTTAGTTGCACTGCTCTTTATTTTCACGACTTTTTGCAAAAATTCCTTGGAACAAGTTTTGGAATTTTGGCCTGGTACGTGACTTACAGGCGGTGGTACCTGGTGCCATATTCCCCTGGACTCCCACTGAGGTTCGCTACCAAAGAGGGGAAACGAGGCTACAGTAAATAATGCCATCTGTCGGTACATTTGCCCGGGAGTACGTGAAGCATTTCCCAAACCAAAAAATCACCCATCAATTAATTACAGCAACTATTTCTCATTTAAATGTATTTCCGGGAAAGCTGGGTTGCTGTCAATATTGCACCTACTGTAGACACCCATCTTTGCAGTTCTCTAGGAAAGCTGGGTGGGAACAGTAATGGTGGAGATATTGGTTGACCCTCGGCTGTCCCGGGAAGAGATGTAAGCGGCACTTATTTTTTTAAATTTGGGTAAACCCCGCAGTCACCAATGTGATACTTGGCGATTCGATCATTTATTAAAAGCAATTGGCCTGTGAATTCTTAAAGGGGTGGTCCACTACCAGGACAACGTCTTCTCATTCCCCATGTTTGGCCCCATTGAAATAAAGACACACCTCCCGTTCCGGCACTGTTCCAGCGGTGACGGCACTCTCTCTGTCGTGGCTCACGGCGCCAGCACGGGAGGTGAGTATAAGTTTTTTGTTTCTTTTATGGGGTCAAACAATCATCTTGAGAAGGTGTTGGCATAGTAGTGGATAGTGGACATCCCCTTTAAAGGAATTGCTGCAGATTCAGACTATTCCTTTAAATGGATAAAACTCACAATAAATAGGAAGCTTTGCCGTTCAGGACTCTAGAAAAGATGGGTGTGTACAGAAGAAACAGCAGACACAAGAGGGTGACTGATGATTTTTATTTTTTTTTTGGAGGGGAAATGTTTTTTAGCTGCCAGGGGCGGTATGGTTTACAGAGACCAGACTAGAATATTTAAAGCCCGTTCTTAAGTGGCGCACAATAGCCTATGGGGGCACTTCGCCTCCAGAGCAGTGTTATAATGGTACGTTCACTATTCAATTTATCCTTGTCCCAGTGCCAGAGGGGAGGAGGGCAAAATTTTGGACACTTGAATATTTTTTAATTTAAAAATCACAGAACAAGAAAATTCTAATTTTTCACTTTTAAAACTAGGCACGATGTCTGGAC